>CM061753.1:63266893-63751960 GCA_030979885.1 Lolium multiflorum
CTGCCTGTCTGCAGGCCTCGCTGCCGCCGCCTGCCTCTAGGCCTCGCCGTCGCCACCCGCCGCTGCCTGCCTGCAGGACTCGCCGCCGCCGCCTGCCTCCAGGACTCGCCGCCGCCACCCACCGCTACCTGCCTGCAGGCCTCACCGCCGCCCCTGGCCCCCTTCTTCCCCGCCTCACCGCGGCCGATTTGCCTTTAGGAAAGAGAATAGGGAAATAAAAGGAGAAAAGAAAAATGGAAAGAAGAAAAAGGTTATTATGTGAAAAATAAATAACATTCTAATATATATGTGTATATTTCATTCATATTACAAAGTTTATATTGTTTAAAGTTAAAAACATTCAATTTCACACAATGTGCATCCAAACAGGTTTTAGAATTCCATTGATCTTTTGATTCTGCAAACGAATACCATGCGCATCCAAACAGGTTTTATGGTATTCCATTGAATTGGTTGATTTGGTATTCCATTGCCGATTCAATTCGGAGCTCAATTCAGTGCATCCAAACACAGCGCTAGTGTTTTGCTTTCTGCTCATGTATATGTATGTACGTACCAAATGCCTTTCCTAAAAGCAGCACGTACTGTACGTAAGCCCAGCGAACCAAACGTATTAATGCATTTGCAAATTGCAAGCGACGAGCACACAGTGGTTAGCTACTCGACTTTTCCATTAACATAAGTCTTTCTCTCCACGCATCTCTGTTTCCTTTTCGAGGAGGTTTAATACTTTCGTGACCACATTAGCTTGCTGGCGATCGATGCGTATGTACAGTTATCTCTAAGGACGCGGCTAATTCCTGGTCGATCGGAATCAGCTTAATTCCCGGTCAACCTAATTTTATGTGTAATTCACGTGTAACTAGGATAAAGGATATGCAATTATACATACATATGCAATTACACATCTATGTGTAATTCTCATATGCACGAATCACAATGTAAATCTAACGGTCGTTGTACTTAGTTCCTAGCTAACCTGGAGTTAGCAATCCGGTATCTCTAATGGCGAGTTGCAACCATAAAATGTACGGTGGTGTCGACATTCGTTTCACTCTAAATGTATATATACATGTATATATATGTCCCTTAAATCGATGGCTAACTATCCCAAGGTTACAGTCCTAGAATTGCCGCTGCTGAGTCAGCTCCGACATCATGTCAACTCCGATGTGCTGGTTGTGGAAACATGATACAATCAGCCTAAGCAGAGGAATAATTGACCTACAAAAATGCATTTGCAAGATAGACATATAGTAAAAATATACGATAGCCCCAAAACTAGCCGGCACAATTTGAACCCAATAGATAGCCGGCAGCCTCACGCCGCCTCCTATGTTCAAGGGCCGAGTTGGAAGCGCCAATACTACAGTCCATGTAGGATTTCATATACGGGTCCCCCTTGTTCCCCCTTGGCAGCCGCATACGCCCATTTCCTATCCCCTCCATCCATCCCGATCCGCGTTCCATCCCGCTAGATCTCCATCGTTCTTTTCCTTCCACCCATCCATCTAGAATTAATCACCACCACCACCTATGCGATCGCCACCTCCGGCCAACTCGCCACCGTTGGTTGGTCAGAACAACCGACGGTGCCACTGTTTGGATTATTATGTGAAACTATCTATGTGTTCGAACATATTGGTACTGTTTGAATTATTGTTTAAAAGTATGCAAAAATATTGTAATTTGACCAAAGAAATCCTATATTTTTTTGTGGGCTCTCTATTGGGACCGTCGGTGTAAAATGGCCGTCTCTAGAATTAGGGAGCTTGTGCCAGCACCTCAAATAGTGTCAAGATGCTGCTGCCGGCGCACGCCAGTGGAGATGCTCTAAGTAGAGATAGCATCACACCCACGCCACAACTTTAGTCCGTCCACTTAGAGTGATCTTGATTCGGTTTAGTGAAAGAAATTTAGAAATTTCTGATGCACAAATTCATAATTAAAAGCAGAACCAAACTACGTGTACATTGATCTAGGGTTGTCATCATACAACCACGGAGTGTTTAGGAACGAATAATGCAATATTTTTGAACAAACAAAACGGTCTCTCGGTGACAAGTAAACAGCTGTTTAGGGAATCATGCACAAGTCAACAATTTGATTGGTCGATCGACGCCCCCCATTGATTTAAGTTCAGATCGCAGATTTGATCTTGGGAAACACGTCGGGCGATGATGGCCGCGATGTGCGGAAGGCCGGGCGCATCAGCTTGCTCATCTCCTCCGTGAACTTGTCCATGGCGTGGCCGGGCAGGCACACGGGCACGGCGATGCCCTCCTCGCCCATGGCGTTCTTGACGGCGATGAGGAAGCTAGCGACTCCGGGGATGGCGCCGACGCCGCCCTTCGCGGGGCCAGCGTACACAGGTTTGCCCCAGCCGTAGTCTAGGTCACGGATGCCGGACCTGGTCAGGTCCGACATGAGGTACGCGCGCACCACTGTGAAGTGCGGCCGCCCTCGCCGTACCATGAGTCGCGCCACCGAGCGCACGTACTCCACGTCCACCTCTCTCTTGGCCTTCATTACCAGTTCTACGGCGTAGCTCACTGGGTTGGCGCAGAGGTCGCCGGCGGTGGAGACGGCGACCGGGAACGCGAAGGCGTTGCCGTAGTAGCCGACGGGGATGACGGGGCCGCTCTGCTGCGGCTTCCGGCCGCCGCGGACGCTGACGAGGCAGATCATACGCATCTCCTCGTCGGCGGCGGGGGCCAGCGCCACCGTGCGGCACCGCCACAGGCACCCTGTGAGGACCTCAAACGTGGTGGCGCCGCGACGGAGTGCCGGCGGGAGGTGGGAACAGGCGGCGACCTCCCTGGGACCGAAGAAGAAGGAACTGTGCGTCATGGAATCGAGGGGCACGATCGTGCCTTTGGTGTCCGGCACGTCGTCATACTCGCGGTGCGCGAATGCTCTAGGCGCCCGCGCCAGGTCGTCGTCGGGCGGCGCCATGAGCAGCTCGCGCCCCCACACCGGCCGCACCGTTGGTGCCACCGCTCCCCGCGCCAGCTCTGCCACGGCCGCCAGGAACTGCACTAGCCCCGGCCCGTCCGCCACTGCGTGCTGTATCTTCACCGCCATGATGGAGCCTCTGCACGCTAGCCGTGTCACCTGCATGAATTAATTAAAAGGCACATGCATGCATCGGATGTCGGTTACTAACGTGCAGGTTGACGAAAAGAAAAGCTCCGCTTGTGTTATATGTACACGACTAAACGTTAACTAGCTTTGCAAGTCGACGACAAGAAAAGTGTTTTCGTACAGACATATACCGTATACGTACCTGGAAATGGAGGAGTGGCGCGTCGAGGAGGTCCGAGGAGCCAGGAACGTCGAAGACGAGCTCGTCGAGGCACGGGAACGGCGGCTGCATGGCGGCGCCGAACTGGTCGAGGCGAACGTCGGCGTCGGCCTCCACGAACAGCACGCCCTCGCCGGTGCAGTCGACGGCGAGTTTGCGGCCCTCGAGCTCCCTCAGCCGCCCGGCGAGAGGGTAGTAATGCACAAGCGCGGCGGCGACGGCGTCCCGGAGCACCGGCACGGGGTCGTCACCCCGGCCTTCGTGTTGCCGGAAGAAATGGATGGCGGGGATGTAGAAGCGCAGCCCTTCCTGATCATCGATGTCCGAGAGCGGCTTCAGCTCCCGCGGCGTCGGTCCCGCTGGCACCACCAGCACCGGCGGCTGCCTGCGCACCGTGAACTTCAACGCGGACGAGTTCGCCATGCCCATGCACTCACGTCGTGTATGAAATTCTCGGCCGGCAGCTAATGCACGACGAGCGAGGAGGTAGAAGGTGACGATCAATATACTTGTGTGAGTCTTGCGTGTCGACTGCTGCCACGTATATATAGCGTACGTACACTAGTAGAAAAACGTCCATTCGTACCGGTTCCAGAGGGGCATTCGTACCGGTTTTGCAACCGGTATAAAACTTCCGGCACTAAAGCCCCCCCTTTCGTACCGGTTGCTTACGAACCGGTATAAAAGTCCATACCAGGAGAGCTCAGGGCTAAGGATCTTTGGTACCGGTTGGTAATCGCGGCAGGAATTTGCCCAAATCTCGCCGCGCAGAGAATTGGCTTTTTAGGGTTTTGGAGAGGTTTAGGGATATCGGTTTGTTTCATATCGCGTCGATGCACCAGAAACGCGTTTGGGTTTAGGTAGTACATGAAGATCAAGATGATGCATAGCAAGTTGGTGCATATAATATAACACACATGTTATTGCATAAGATCGCAAATTAAGTAGCACTATGCATGAAGATCGATCTTCATGCATAGTGGTACTCTCCGAGGCGTACTCTATATATGTCTATTACATGTAGCATAGTGGTACTCTTCGAGTCAACTATATATGTAACATGTACATCTTCATTCATAGTGGTGCTCTGCGAGTGGTGGTATGACGTCCCGAAGGAAAAATCCCGCCAATTCCTCGCCTATTGCTATGAAGCGGTCATCGATTGAGAGCTTGTTCCGCTTTCTTGCCAACTATAAAAGAATAAGATACAAATGAATACATGAAACAACTATTACTGAAACTCAGCACAACTTATGATAACAAAACAAATTTGTGAAGATTGTTTTTGTACCTCTTTATTTCTTTCATTATTCGTTCTCTCGTTGACAATTCTGCGGATGTACTCGCAAACGAAGAATCCACAGAGATCGGTCCCCGGAGGTTGTTGCGGGCATTTCTTTACAAGAATATAATTCAATCAAACAATAGTCAAGTATGATAATTAAAAGGTGTGTGGACCTAGGTAGTACTACTTACTTTCGCACGCCATCGCAGCTTCGGTGTCCATTCACGGGACGTATCTTCCTTGATGAAAGTTTGCCATACTGCTGACAAAAGAAAATGCATAAAAGAGTCATCAATTAGTTCAAAGCAGGAAATTAACGAAACAAACCGATAAGAATTAAAATTACCTTCTGAGCATTAAAAAACAAGACACGTATAGATCCTTTTTTTTGCTTAGTGAGTCCAAGACTTCAACTTCTCCAATTTCCAAATTGATGACGAGAAGAATAAAGTGAAACCTACGCACGTTTCAATGTGTAGTGTCATATATATAAGTCATTAGTTAAAATTTTGACATACGGTGAGCAAAATATAATGTGTTATAAGACAGTATGACTCACTCGAAGTTGTAAGGCCAAAGTATTAGCTTTTTGTCACGTTGTCGCTTCAAAAACCTTAGCAAAGTCTGCGGTGTATCCTTGTTATAGAGGGGATTCTCTATGGTTTTAACATGCATTGTGTTCGGGTCAATGAACCCAATGTCTGTGATATCATCCCTTTTGCATTCGAGCATCTTCGATCTGCATAATATAGCGCACAAAAGATTATAATCTGCAGACAATGAACGACTTTTCAAATTAAATAAATAAATCACTTACAGACAATAGCAACTGATGATTGATTTGTCGAGGGCCCGGAGACTGTATAACTGAAAGAGTTCGGCGAAGTCAACGTTCACACAGTACTCCTGGAAGTAGTGCTCTTCCCTAACTCGCACCATGATAGTCCGGATCCCTTCCTTTGAGGCCTTAAGGTACCACGAATGCAAGTTACGCATACATGTTGGTACCTTCCTGAGATTCTCGACCAAATCTTTCCCTTGAACAAACTGATATGCTCGTTCAGCTAAGGCGTAATCAGTTGCGTCTTGTCGAGAACTTTGAACGGTCTTCCCGTCAAACACCTTGAGAGGGGCGACCGATTGAACGGGTTGTTGTCCGAGCTGGTAGACTTGTGTATCCCTTTTATCTCCCCGATACCCGATTGAACGGGTTTTGTCGCCTCGATCATCTTGTCATACGACCTTTCAATAGAACGCGCATAGTCAGATGGCGATGCGATGGTCATATAGATTGTCAACGGTACGCACAACTTTCTCCCGATCTAGTGTCTTCTCAAAAGGTATCTCTGGCACTTTCGGTGCAAAAAATTTCTTCACCTCGGCCTGAACGGCCTCCGCGTTTTCCTCTGGAGTTTTTTCCCAAGGTAACTTCTCAGTAGGCGGCAGTTGTTTCTCCTTTCTAGCTTTCTTCCTAGGCGGCGTACCGTTCCGCTTAACGGACGCTGTCTTACGCGGAGGATCTCGAGATGGTGGACTCACGCGGGGTCCCTCTCGGTAGGTGTGGACTTGGCTCACCACGGACTGCCACCGGAGGAGTCGATGGCATTTGCTGCTCATGTGTAGGAGTCGGTGGCCTTTGCAAAAGGACGACGTACTTCTTCGGCCATAGGGCGAAACCGTGCTTGACATCGGCCAGTGTCCTCTCATCTTCACCTCTAGGAATATCAAGCTCCACTTTTTCAAAACCCGAAACAACTTCATCCACCCCGACACAAACACAACCAGTGGAATGGGCATATGATGGTGCATTGCTCCATCTTCACTTGGGTACACATAGCCGACCGCCACCTTAACAGACGCGGTCCTGATTAACATATGTAGCTCGCAATCTGTCTTCTCCGTGACATAATCCACGGGGTAGCTTCTCCACATCCGTCAAGATGCGAGGAACCGACACCGCTTCTTCGCTGAGATGGGGCAGCATCGGCTTGTGGATCCTGTAGAAACAGCGGCTGATCAGGTGCCCTCTGATTTCTCTCAAGAGCCTCCACCCTAGATAACAACTCCGTTACAATGTCGGCGTCCTTCTTCTTCTTCCGCGAACGGCTTCTATAAGTGTCAGCGCTGTCCGACCACGCTTCCTTCATGGTGAGACCTGGGCGAGCTCGTACCCGTCCAACATGTTCAGGGTTCCCCAGAGCGAGTGTCAGCTCGTCATTCTCTCGATCGGGAATGTACTCTCCCTTTCTGACCTTTTCAATTGCATCTACAAGCTTCGGTACAATTGCCTCAATTTTTTCCTTCCATTTTCCCTTCGCAACGATCAACCCTGTCTTTGGGTCCAACCCTGCCCCATGAGCGAACAACCAGAACTTGGACCGTTCGGGCCAGTCCCATGTCTGTGGAGTGATTCCATGATCCATCAGTTTATTCTCAAACGCTGTCCACTTCGGAATGGCACTCTTGTAGCCACCTGACCCCAAATGATGCGGAAGTTTCTTCTTTGCAGCATTTTCGGTATTTTTCTTCGATCGGGACACAAAAGTAGACGATTTCTTATACTCCTTAAATGCGGCCCAGTGATCTTTTATCTTCACTAGATTATCCTCGAATACTGGATCTTCATTCTTATATTTGTCCCATAAATTTTTCTTGAAGCTCTGGAATTGTATGGCCATCTTCTTCCATGTCCATTCCTTGACTTTATTCTTCTGGCCTTCCGTCATGTCTTCCGGTAGGCTGAACTTTGTCAGTAGCGTGTCCCAAAGAAAATTTTTCATCGTGTCGTTGACATAACTAGCACCACTCTCCAGGTTCTTCGGCTTATGCCACTCTTGAATGCTGATCGGTACATGGTCCCTAACAATAACTCCGGATTGACTTGTAAATTTGCGGCAAAACTCCTTGGGCTGCACTGGTTCACCATTATCCTTGAATGCCGTGAGGGCTAACCTGCCCTCGCCCTTTAGCACCCACGTCGGGCCTCGTTTTGATCTAACAGACTTGCTCGATGATCCAGAAGGCTAAAACAAAAAATTATTCGTTAATAAGTGCAATACAAATAAATGAATGCATCTAGGGATGAACATATAGACTAATTGATACATAGATATACACCTCGCCGGAGTTTGTGATGGACACTTCGTTGTCTCTTCTAATTTGTTCAGACTCAAGTCCCTCGCCGAAATCATTCAGAAAGTCTTGGAAATCGTTGTCATCTCCATCGTCGGGTTCCGGACCACGGGCACTCTCATAGATCAATTGCTGCACCGCTTCTTCCCCCTCCTCATCTCGGACGAAGGTGCCGTCCTCCATACCTCAATGTCACTGCAAAATTAAGAAAGCAATTGTATTTCATTCATCATGGATAACAATTGAAATGAAGAAAGCAAAAAACCCTAACCCTAACCCTATCCTCCTCCTCCGCCACCGCCACCGCCACACACTCGGCCTTTGGATCCGCCACACACTCGGCCTTTGGATCCACCACACACTCGGCGTTCCCCCTCCTCCTCCGCCACCGCCACTCCTACTCGGAGTATGGAACTACGTACATGGCGAGTTTATGAACAATGGGATGGGCAGGAGCACCACACACTCACACACCACTCCTTATGTGGAGTCTATATATATCTCGCCATTCGATAGGCATGGCCACACCCACTCATGTACACTCGCTCGTCTAACTAAGTAAAGCACATCTAGCAACAAGTCCGGCGGCACAACCACCACCGCGCACCTCCAATTCTACATATGCACGACGACTACACGGGTCCGCGCCCCACCGCGAAGCGCGTCGTCTCTGGGCACACCAGCGACAACGACAACGTCACGACGACGCTGAAGACTGCGCCGCGGCAGTTCGGTGACATCGTGTTTCTGTCCAGGCCAGGCTTTTCAAGTACATCCAGGGGAAGAACGCCGCCGTGCGCCGGGGCCAGGTACGCCGCCGTGCGCCGGGGCCAGGTACGCCGCCGTGCGCCGCTTCGGCAGCTTCGTCGCCGACTCCGACATCGGCCAGCAGGCCGCGCTGCTCGACGCCAGCCTGCAGGGGACCACACACGCAGCGCGCGGCAGCAAGCGGGTGGCCCAAGCGGCGGCAGCGCGCGGGTGGGCACGGCGAGGGGCCGCATCGACATTTTGTCGAACAGCCTACGCGCGCGGTGGCGACGAAGCGGCGGCGCTGGCCTTGGCGCCGGCGTAGGCGTCTCCGTCTGTGGCGTCTCCAGCCTGGTCTCGCAGCGGCGCGCGCGGCGTGGAGCGCGGCGGAGGAGGAGGGGTAGAGGGGCGGGCGATAGCGCCGAGGAGGATGGGTAGAGGGGCGGCGTGCTCACCTTGGCC
This sequence comes from Lolium multiflorum, assembly GCA_030979885.1. NCBI lineage: Eukaryota > Viridiplantae > Streptophyta > Magnoliopsida > Poales > Poaceae > Lolium > Lolium multiflorum. The sequence goes on from CM061753.1 coordinate 63,275,824, forward strand.
GGGTTGCCGGCGCGCGGAGGAGGGGAGAGCGGCGGGCGAAGGCGAAGGCGACGGCGTGGGCGACGGCGACGGCGCGTCGGCTCTGCGGCGAAGATGGCGACGGCGTGGGCGCGACCGACGGCGTGGGCGACGGCGTGGGCGCGGGTCTCTGCGCGTCTGCGTGTGTGAGAATGGAGAAGACGATGGGGAATTTTGCCCGCGCGGCTAAGTGTGAAACACAGGGAAACCCCTTTGGTACCGGTTGGTACCACCAACCGGTACGAAAGGTCTTTTGTTTTTTTTGTGGTACCAACCGGTACCAAAGGTATTTTTTTTTCTTTTTCTTTTTGCTGTTTTCTTTTCTTTTGCTGTTTTCTTTTTTCTTTCCTTTTCTTTTCTATTTCTTTTTTTCTTTTCTGTTTCTTTTTTACTTTTCTGTTTCTTTTTTTACTTTTCTGTTTCTTTTTCTTTTATTTTCTATTTCTTTTCTTTTTATTATTTGCTATTGCTTTTCTTTTTCTTTCTATTTTTTCTTCCTTTTCTTTTCTATTTTTTCTTTCCTTTTCTTTTCTATTTCTTTTTTCTTTTCTTTTTTTTTTACTTTTCTGCTTTCTTTTTTTTTCTGTTTCTTTTTCTTTTATTTTCTATTTCTTTTCTTTTTATTATTTGCTATTGCTTTTCTTTTTCTTTTCTATTTCTTCTCTTTCCTTTTCTTTTCTATTTTTTTCTTTCCTTTTCTTTTCTATTTCTTTTTTCTTCTATTTTTTTACTTTTCTTTTTTCTCTTTCTTTGTTTCTTTTTCTTTTATTTCTATTTCTTTTCTTTTTATTATTTGCTATTGCTTTTCTTTTTCTTTTCTATTTCTTTTCTTTCCTTTTCTTTTATATTTCTTTCTATTTGTTTTCTTTATTTCGCCACGACGCCGTCCGCGCGGGAAAGTTTCCCGCCACGTACGACGTCGCGGAAACTTTCCCGCCACGACGCCGCGCGTGGGAGAAAAAAGGCGGGAAAGAAAGGGCGGGAATAAAATTTATTACGAGTGAACTCGAATTAAAAGTACATAGCTTAACTGAAAATTAAAGATACATGGCCAAATTCTACCTGTTGGAGTCATTCAGTCATACTCGTGCCTAGCCCTGTAGTAGTCGCCACCGTAGTCGTCGTAGTCGCCGTCATCATCGTCGCTGGCATCGGGGTCGCGGTACTCGAACGTCGGCGGGTGAGCACGCGTGGCCGGGATCGAGAGAAGGCAGGCGGGGCCACGGTAGGCCATGACGCCCGGGAGAGTCCGGCCGCGCCACGCGCCCGACGGCCGTTGGAGACGTAGGCGGCCGCCCTCCTCGTGCCTGGCAAGCGCCTCTCACGCCGATTGATGAAGAAGCTTTCCCAAGTCGGGCTGTAGCCGGGATGCCACCGGGGATGCCTCCGCTGCTCCGGCGTGAGCTCGAAGTAGTAGTGGTTCGTGATGGCCATCTCGCGCGCCACACCTAGAGGGACCGGAGGGACCGGTACGCTCCGACGCTTAGCAACCAGCCGGTCGGGACGCGGTAGCCCGGCGGGCAGTTCGAGGCGCAAAGCGCCTCCGCCTCCCGGGGGTTAGAGATGCGATGGAAGCCATGGGAGAGAATGATGAGGTTTGCAGATATGAGTCTAGATGTGATATGTAAATGGTGGCCAAGCCACATATATATAGTGAAAAAATGGCGGGAAGACAGAGGCGGGAACCGGTGGAAAGCGCGGGAAGAAAATAGGCGGGAAGACAGATCGAGGCAAACCTTTAGTACCAGTGGTGGGTGCAACCGTACTAAAGCTGTCGGCAGGATAAGGACGCCCGCTCGATGAGATATAGTATGTAGCGCACGACGCCCGTCGGTGGGATAAGGACGCGCAGAACCTTTAGTACCGCATGGGTGCAACCGGTACTAAAGCTGCCGGCGGGATAAGGACGCCCTGCTCGATGAGATAAAGTATGCGCACACGACCGTCGGTGGGATAAGGACGTTGGGTAACCTTAGTACCGGTTCGTGTCGCAACCGGTACTAAAGCTGTCGGCAGGATAAGGACGCTGCCTAAAAGGAGCATCGATACACCATGGGAAGCAGCTCAACAAGCCAACATGGATGGAGAGTTTCATCACCATGGATGGAGGAAAGGGTTGGGAATCTCCCGTGGGAACTTGTCGAAGATGCCCTTGGTGCACACGCCCTATGGCATCTTCGAAGTTCCGCCTCGGAAATTTCGCAAGCCCGTGGAAGACTCCATCTCCTCTAACAATGTTGGGGAAAGGGTTGAACTCCCGTGGCGGAACTTGTCGAAGATGCCGTTGGTGCACACGCCTTATGGCATCTTCGGAAGTTCCGCCTCGGAATTTTTTTCCTGCAAGCCCGTGGAAGACTCCATCTCCTCTAACAATGTTGGGAAAGGGTTGGGAAATCTCCCGTGGCGGAACTTCTCGAATATGCCCTTGGTGCACATGCCCTATATATGGCATATTCGGAAGTTCCGCCTCGGAAAAATTTCCCTGCAAGCCCGTGACTTAACTAGTAAAACAAGCCAACCATCTCCATTGTTAATATCTTACATACAATAACATCATTACACAAAAGTGATTTCCATATTGAGATACACAAGTTATACTCCATCTCCTCTAGTCTTCTGAGTTTTCTTCGCCCGTTTCCCTTTCTTCTTACTGCGACGCAACCATGGACAATCTTCATTGTTTAAGATGATGCTTGGGTCAATTTTTACCTTGAAGGGTGGAATATCGTCAAACTTATTATAATCTTCTGACATGTCTGTCTTGTCCTCTACTCCCACGATGTTTCTTTTTCAAAGAACTATGTGCCGCTTTGGCTCATCGTATGATGTGTCCTCTTGCCTTTCTTTTCTTTTTTTCGGTTTGCTAGACATATCCTTCACATAAAAAACCTGAGCCACTTCACTGGCTAGGACGAATGGTTCGGTGTCGTACCCAAGATTCTTGAAATCCACTGTAGTCATTCCGTAACTGCGGGTCTACCTGTACCCCGTCTTTCAGGTTGAACCATTTACACTGGAACAAAGGGACCTTGAAATTAGGTCCATAGTCAAGTTCCCATATCTCCTCTATGTACCCATAATATGTGACCTTGTTCCCATTGCCATCTTCTGCATCAAAGCGGACACCACTGTTTTGGTTGGTGCTCTTTTTGTCTTGGGCGAAAGTGCAAAATGTGTTCCCATTAATCTCGTACCCTTGAAAAGTTGATATAGTAGAAGATGGTTGCTTGGCCAACAAGTACAGCTGCTCGTCATCGGTGACATTCATGAGACGTGTTTGCAACCAACCGCCGAAAGTCTTCATGTGTTCTCCATCAATCCAATCTTCACGTTGCTCCGGGTATTTAGAGCGTAAGATCCTTGTGTTCCTCTTTGTACGGAGCCACCAAGATGGAATTATGTAGAACTGTGTAGTGTGCTTGAGTGAAAGAATGTCCGTCCATACACGTTGCTGATTTCTTTCCTAGCGTGCCTTTTCCACGCAGTCTCCCCTCATAGCGCGATTCAGGAACACCGATCGGCTTAAGGTCAGGAATAAAGTCAACACAAAACTCAATGACCTCCTCTGTTCCATAGCCCTTGGAGATGCTTCCTTCTGGCCTAGCACGGTTATGAACGTACTTCTTTAAGACTCCCATGAATCTCTCAAAGGGGAACATGTTGTGTAGAAATACAGGACCGAGAACGCCAATCTCTTCGACCAGGTGAACTAGGAGATGTGTCATAATATTGAAGAAGGATGGTGGGAACACCAACTCGAAGCTGACTAGACATTGGACCACATCCTTCTGTAAATTTTGTAGAGTAAGTGGATTGATCACCTTCTGAGAAATTACATTGAGGAACGCACATAGCTTCACAATGGGTACTCGAACATTTTCCGGCAGAAGCCCCCTCAATGCAACTGGAAGTAATTGTGTCATAATCACGTGGCAGTCATGAGACTTTAGGTTTTGAAACTTTTTCTCTGACATGTTTATTATTCCCTTTATATTCACGAGAAGCCAGACGGGACCTTGATGCTACTCAGGACTTCAAAAAAGATTTCCTTCTCCTCTTTGGTAAGAGCATAGCTGGCAGGACCTTGATACTTCTCCGGATTCAGGTTGTTTCCTTCGTGGATACTTTGCTGGTCCCGCCGTGCATCCGGTGTATCTTTTGTCTTCCCATACACGCCCAAGAAGTTTAGCAGGTTCACGCAAAGATTTTTCGTCACGTGCATCACGTCGATTGCAGTGAACCTCTAAGAATTTCCCGTAGGGTAGCTCCCAAAATATCGACTTCTTCTTCCACATGGGTACGTGTCCGTCAACATCATGCGGATGATTGTCCGCCGGGACCCTTTCCAAAGATCACTTTTAAATCCTTGACCATATCATATATAACTTCCCCATTAGGGCGGGTAGGCTTCGTTCGGTTATCTGCCTCACCTCCGAAATGCTTTCCTCTCTTTCTTACGTGATGTTGTTTTGGAAGAAATCGACGATGCCCTAGGTACACATTCTTGTTTCCCAAATAATTACTATCAGTCTCACCTAAACAGGGTGTGCATGCATTGTATCCCTTGTTTGACTGCCCTGAAATGTTACCAAGAGCAGGCCAATCATTGATGGTTACAAATAACAACGCTCGTAGGTTAAATTCCTTTGTTCGTGCTCATCCCACACCACCTTCGTCACGCCACAACTCTAAAAGTTCTTCAACTAATGGCCTTAGGTACACATCAATGTCGTTGCCTGGTTGCTTCGGGCCTGGATGAGCACTGGCATCATAATGAACTTCCGCTTCATGCACAACCAAGGAGGAAGGTTATAGATACATAGAGTCACTGGCCAGGTGCTGACTGGAGCTCTGCTCCCCGAAAGGATTAAAGCCATCTGTACTTAGACCAAATCTTAAGTTCCTTGCGTCATCTGAAAATGACTTGAACTCTCTGTCGATTTTTCTCCACCGCGACCCGTCAGCGGGTCTCAAGATCACATCTTTCTTACGGTCCTCTGTGCCATCGCAACAACTTGGCATGCTCTTTGTTCTGGAACGTTTCAACCGTGGTATTATAGGAGCATACCACATCACCTTCGCAGAAACCCTCTTCCTGGGGGTGGACTCACCCTCAACATCGCCAGGGTCATCTCGCCTGATCTCAATGCACTACATACCGGGCATGCATTCAAATTCTCGTACTCCCCGCGGTAGAGGATGCAATCATTGATGCATGCATGTATCTTCACCTCTAATCCTAGAGGGCAGACAACCTTCTTTGCTTCGTACGTGCTAGAGGGCAATACGTTCTCCCCCTGGAAGCATCTTCTTTATTATTTTCAGCAACTTTTCAAATCCCTTGTCGAAGTACCATTCTCTGCCTTCCATCAGCAATTCCAGCGTGGTACCCAGCTTTTTCTCACCATTTTCGCAATTTGGGTACAACAGTTTGTTGTGATCCTCTAACATTTTCTCCAACTTCAACCTCTCCTTTTCAGTTCATCTTCGTATCAAGAATGGCCCGACCCAAATCGTCATCCGGGTCATCAAAAATCGCTCATTGAGCTCTTTCTTTCTTCTTTCCCCCATTCTACTATCACCGTCTTCAGTGAATAAGGGATAGTTGTCACTATCCTCTTCTTCTTCGTTGTCTTCCAATATAACCCCTCTTTCTCCTGCTTGGTCCAACAATTATAGCTGGGCATGAAACCATTCTCCAGCAGGTGGACGTGAAGGGTCTTCGAGGTAGAGTAATCCTTCATATTCTTACAGGAACTACATGGACAATACATGAAACCATTCGACCGCCTGTTTGCCTCAGCCACGTTGAGAAAATAATGCATGCCAGTAATGAACTCGGGATGGCACCGGTCACCGTACATCCATTGTCGACTCATCTGCATTTTATATGTATATCAAAAATCATTAAGTACACAACATCATGGATATATGAGTGACCAACTTAATTAATATTCAAGTTCATCACATAAAACTAATTGTTTTTATAAAAAAAGAGGGGCTCACCGAGGTGGTACCGTGCCGGCTAGGGGACGACGCTGGCGATCGACGGTGAGGACGGGGATGATACTAATTAAAACCTACAAAACATACCATAATTTCAGCTCAAATTGCATATAAAAAAATAAAATCACTAACTTAGGCATTTAATCGAACACCTTGCTTGCACTAAAAAAATAGTACGAGTTAAAACTACCAAAGAACTGAGCTAAATTAGGAACGCCGGAAGGAAGAATGATATTGCTAACCCTTGGATAGATGTATGCCGTTAATCTTGTTAAAATGGTGGAGAAAATAAAGATTATTGGAGTGTGAGAGGTGGAGAATATTTGGAAATGTGAGAGGAGAAGTGAGAATGAGATATGCAGAGCTGAGCTCTGCCGCAGCCATATAGGCACAGACCCTTTAGTACCGGTTACACGAACCGGTACTGTGTGCAACTACCCCACACTAAATCGGGCCAAACCCGAACCGGTATTAAAATAACGAACCGGTAGGATGTCCCACGCACGAAACCGGTATTAATGCTCCCTTTAGTACCGGTTCGTAAGGGAACCGGTACTAAAGGCTTAGATGGATGAGAGGTTTTCTACTAGTGGTACGTGTACGTATACCAAACCAAAAGGGCCCAAGCGCACACATAAAAAGTTACGTGTACGTAGCTACAGCTGGTTTGTCAAGTCGCGTCTCGTATCGGCCCACCCACACGTCCCACCAAACCGCCGGCCCACCGCTCGTCGTGCGGCTCGTCCAGCGCAAGTACTTGTCCTCGTTGCTCCGCATGCATGCAACCTAGCGCGGGCTCTCTCTCTACGACATGCAAACAGCTGCCTATTAGCTAGTACTAACTCCATTTCAAGGCTTAAGCCTTATATTTTCTTGGAAAAGTTAAAGCAAGTAAATTTTAATCAAATTTTTAGAATATTCTATGAATAAATATGATATTTTGTAGATAGCACATGAAAATATATTTCATTATCATCTAATAATATTAATTTTGTATTTCAGATTTTTTATAAAAACTTAGTCAAACTTAACATAGTTTGATTTTTTGAAAAAAATAGGCCTTAAGCTTTGGGATGTAGGTAGTACTAGCTAGCACGTCCTCTCTCAGCTATCTCTCATGCTTTTTCTCTTAAGACATCTCCAACGGAGCGACGCATATCGGACGCCTAAAAGTGGTCGCGCGCGTCTGTTTCCGTCGCTCCGCAGATATATTTTAACCGCGCGTCCATTTGCGTTTGGGTGTGTTCTCAGTGGGGCGACCCATTTTTTTCAATAATATTTTTCATTCACCAAGTAAAAAGCATAATGTACTACAAACTAAAGGAGATACAAGCCCTATACTACTTGGTGCCCGACGGCCTGGCCCCGTCGTTGCGTCCCTCCCTCGTCTGCTTTTCCGCCGCCCGCCGTGCGGTTGCTAGAGCTCGTTGAGCCGCCGTTGCCTTCCTTTTAGATTTATTTCTTTCCTTTTTTACACCTCTATTCTCCGATTTCCCATTTCTGGGCGTTCGTGCTGTTCAGATGTACTCCAGAAATAGGTGGGCCGACCTATCGAGAGGCATCGACTGGTCAAAGCGGTTCTGAGCCCTCCACGATAATCAAGGACGCCAGGGAAACATCGCCTCCTCATCCCTTTCCTCTAAAAACAAACCAATAGCTCGGATGACCAACCACCGCGGCCGGAGACGCGCTTCGATGGAGGCAGGAGAGACGGCCGCTGCAGCGTGGCGTCGACAGGCGCTGCAAGCGGTTGAGGATGTATGGCGCGGTGTTGCGTGGTGGAGCCAGTTCCAGGCACTGGAACTTAACCGGGGTAGGGTGCTGGCGAGGTGCATCCGGTGTGGTGTACGACGTCCTCGTCGACCAGCTGCCATCGCGGCGCTGCCGCAGCGCCTCGTTCGCGACATCCTCGGCCTTCTTGAGCGTCTCGAAGGAGTGGACTAATGCCCTCTGCTCCGCCTCCCTCTCCTCCGAGGTAGGTTCATCAGGGTCATCAAAGGACCAATCGATGTCGGAGGAGTCATCCTCTGCGGCGGTCACCTCCCTGCGAAGTTCCATCTCAGCGGCGAGGGGGCCGCCCGCTCCTCCTCTGCTTCCTGCTCCTTATCATACATGAACTTCGCGTCCATGGCCGCGTCGAGGACGTTGTTCATGCTTTCGTCGTCCTCCAACTTCTCGTCGGAGCTCTCGACCGGGAAGGTGGAGTCGGAGGTGGAGGCGTAGTAGCATGGCCGCGCCTGCCGCTGCTCATGGCAAAGGCGAAGGGCTGTGTAGAGGCGGCGCTACGGTGGAGGTTGTCCGATAGCTAGGGTTTTGTGTGGGAGAAGATGAGATCCACGCGCCCCTCTTTATATACGCCGGAGGCATGCGAGGGGCGCGACACGCGTGGCATTGCCATTACTTCGTTCGCAGAGGTGGGCAGCGGCCGATCGGCAGGCGAGACATCGTCATTAACGTTTTCAGGACTAAACTTCCCCAAACGTTACTTTCTTCCAATTAGGGGCTATTCTTGGCACAAAAAACGAAATAAAAATGGTAAATAGAGGTCATTACAGTAGTAATAACTTCCCAGACTCAACAAAAAGAAAAAATACTGTAAATAAAATATGGGTTGTCTCCCATAAGACCTTTTCTTTAACGCCTTTCAGCTAGGCGCATAAGTTTGAGAAGATGCTCACATAAGAAATATGAATTAAAATAAAAGAGAGCATCAAGAAGCAAATAGAAAACAAATTTAAGTCTAACCCACTTCCTATGCATAGGAATCTTGTACACAAATAAATCCACAAAGAACAAAGTGACAAGCATAGGAAGATAAAATAAGAGTAACTTCAAAAATTTCAGCATACAGAGAGGTGTTTTAGTACCATGAAAACTTCTACAACCATAGTTTCCTCTCTCATAATAACTTTCGGTAGCATCATGAATAAACTCAACAATATAACTATCACATACAATATTCTTATCATGAGCCACATGCATAAAATAATTATTACTTCCCACATAAGCATAGTCATTCTTATTAATTGTAGTGGGAGCAAATTCGACAAAATAACTATCATTATTATACTCATCACCATAATCATCAAATATATGAGGCATATTGTAATCATAATTAATTTTCTCCTCAATAGTAGGTGGACTAAAAATAACATAATCATCATTGTAATCATAATATATTGGAGGCATAGTATCATCGTAGCAAGTTCCCTCCTCAAAAGTTGGAGAACTAAAAAGATCATTTTTTATAAAAACTGGCTTCCCCAAGCTTAGACTTTTCCATAGCATTAGCAATAATGGTGTTCAAAGAATTTATACGAATAATATTGCTACTAGAATGCAAGTAAAGTTCCATAGGTTTTTTTAATTTTCTCTTCAAACACCTCATGTCCTAACTCAAGATAAATACTATAAAACTCTCTATTTTTGTTGTTGTTTTCCATTAAGCCTAACTAGAGAAAATAAAAATAAGGAACAAAAATATGTAATTGCAGAATCTAAAGAAAATAACTTCGAGCACTCACCAATAACTAAAAGACTTAGTAGCCAGAGGATGTGAGTATTTTTTACTTTACTCCTAATCGGCGCGTAAAAGAGCTTGATGTCTACGCACGCTTATATTCTTGTAGATGTTGGGCCTCCAAGTGAGGTTTGTAGAACGGCAAGTTTCCCTTAAGTGGATCACCTGAGTTTTATCGAATTCGGGAGGTAGAGGTCAAAGATATCCCTCTCAAGCAACCCTGCAATTATGATACAAGAAGTCTCTTGCATTCCCAACACACCCAATACACTTGTCAGATGTATAGGTGCACTAGTTCGGTGAAGAGATAGTAAAATGCATGTGATATGGATGAATACGAGTGGTAATAATAATCTGAAATATATATGACAGCAAGTAAACATGCAGTAAAACAGTAAATAAATGGTGATTCGATGTTTGGAAACAAGGCCTAGCGATCATACGTACTTTCACTTTTGGTCACTCTCAACAATGATATCATAAATGAATATAAATATATGCACTTCACTATGCTACTCTGAAAGACTCTCAGGTTGGATAACGAACACTAATTCATCGTGTAGGTCTGCAAAAGCAAACCTTAAAAATGTATTCCCAAGTACGAATGAACACCCCGTGCTGCACTTTGAGCATTCATAGGCGGTACTAACACACCACAATTTTATAGAGACATCCAACTCAAATCATAATTCAATGAACAAGTATTCTGTCAAATATAGCCTAAGAGACCCACACGGTGTACACACTCCACCTTTACACACGTGGCACAAGGAGTCTCCGGAGATCACATAAGTATAATCCACTTGAATAGCATCACGTCTAGATTACAAAGCTCATGGTCACATAAAGATCATACCATGGGGGAGAGAGATAACCACATAGCTACCGATAGAGCCCTCAAGCCCGGGGGAGAACTACTCCCTCCTCATCATGGGAGTCAGGAACGGCGATGGAGATGGCTCCGGGGGCAATTCACCGTCCCGGCACGGTGCCGGAACAGAGACTTCTGTCCCCCGAATCTTGTCTACGACGGCGGCGGAGCTACGGAACTTTTCATGGATAGAGGCTTGTATATTTAGGGTATTGCGTCGGGAGCTTTATATAGGCGGAAGGGCGAGGTCGATCGGTGGAGGCCTGGTGGCCCCAGACCAGTCTGGCCATCCTGTGGCCCCCCTTTGTCTCTCCTTAGTCCTCTGGACTTCGTCTTCGCTCCAGAAAAAATAGGAACTTTGGCTTTTGTTTCGTCCAATTCCCAGAATATTTATTGTACAACTTTTCTGAAATACAAAAAACAGCAGAAAACATGGAACTGGCACTGTGGCATCTTGTCAATAGGTTAGTGCCGGAAAATGCATAAAAGTGCCACGAATTGTAAACAAAATATATAGCAATTGGTGTAAAACAAGCATGGAGCGTCAAAAATTATAGATACGTTTGCAACGTATCACATGTCCTTTATGAAGTAGCAAAACATAAATGCTAGGACACCTTTATAGTTCAAATGGTGACTAGATACAAGTAATTTAAGAACAAGCAATAGCATAATCATGAATCAATCAATAATAATTTTGGAACTATGTACATTGCACTAAGAATTACAACTATGCTCTCTTAATTGGTGCATAAAGAAGAAGGTAAAGACTCAACATAAAAGTAAAGAAAAGACTCTTTGCAGAGAAAGCAAGATTAACAAGTTTTATAAACCTTCCAAAAAGTATGGTACTCATTAGCTTTGAGCTCTCATTACCCCGATCATAAGCATATTGAATGGTTAAAGTTAATGTGAGGGAAAATATTATTTGTATGCTTGACAAATCACAAGTTGAATATCTCGTGCACCTTGAATACGAGTACCTAAACCTCATGCTACTCAATTTATGTCCGAAATAAGTTCTTGTCATTGTAAGTACACATGTATCATTGAGAACGCCAACGGGGTACCTCGTGTCCCATGATATGGAAGTGCTCCTGCATAGAAGCAATCCCATGCCAAAATAACAAGAAAAACAGACAATGAGCATCTCAACAATCCTTTTATTTACTATGGGTATAGCTTTTTATTGAAGATGTTTCATATAATGCTCACTATGGTTCGCTGTAAATTTCCACCATAAATGATGCATGGCTTAAATTGGCGGCCCAGACGTTTCTCTAACATATATACAAACTCCATGGACTTACAAGTTTCCATTTTATTTCGCACCGCTAGGCATCCATAAACAAAAGGACATGCCATCAACTAAACATGAATAAGTGCAATGTTGAAAGCATGGTTGTGCTAACTCCCAACTCGCAATTTGCAAACATATAAACTTCATAAGATAGTCACAATGGATCAAGTTTATTAAGTACAAGAAAGTAAATGTGCCATCACATTCGTGAGAGATTTACTAACTAACTTTCTCATGCCAAAATTTAATTTGGAAGATAAATAAAAACATGATGAACATACTTGGAAAAGAAATAATGCTAGTAGGTAGATATGGTGGACATAATTGGCAAACTTCGGTTTTTTGGTGGTTGGATGCACGAGTAGAGTTCATACTCAGTACAGGCGAAGGCTAGCAAAGACTGGGAGCGAACAACTAAGAGAGCAATACTAGCCATAATCATGCATAGCGACAAAACATTATTAATCAAAGCATAAAGTGATATTACAATTCAAACTAAATGATCATAGAGGCTTTAGTTGACTGGTTGTAGTCATAACATGATGTAAATATGTGCCAAGTCAACCCAATAAAGCATCAAAGGAGAATACCACAATATTATGCTTTGTATAATGGAAGCAACACATGATTTTTTCAATAGCACATTATGCACTCTCAGATATTTGATACAAGTCATGCTACAACAATAAATACTAAGCATATTACAAGAATAACATCCAACATGACATGCCAAAGTCTATGCCAGAGTCTAGACATGCTTCCTTTTGCTTCACTATAAACATGAAACATTTTACTCGTCTCCAACACCAATCAACTTATTTGAAATAACTCTCAGAGATGAAAAACAATATGGACCTGAGAGCTAATCATACATAAATAAAGAATACTAACAAGCTCTGAAAAAAATTGAGTGAAAGAACAAGAGCTAAACGCAGTACTACCAAACTAGACACTCGCAGAACAATAAGAGAGAAACTAGAGCGTCTATGCAATTAAAACGGAGCGGGTCTTTCTCCAAAACAAATATGCCGGGATACAACATATGCTACAGAAAACAAAACAAAACAAAAAACAAAAATAAAGATGCTCCAAGAACAACACATAGCGTATGCAGCAATAAAAATATAGCGCATAGAAAGATTACCTAATACTTTGTTGATGAAGAGGGGATGCCCAGGAATCCCCTAGATTTGACGCTTGTACCTCTTGGATATATTTTGGGGTGACATGGGAATCCCAAACTTGAGATTTTGTCCATACTTCATCTCATTACATCATTCTTCTCTCCCTACAGTTGAAAACCTCCTTCATACAAAACTTCACACAATTCTTATTAGCAGCATTAGTACAATCAAAATAACAAATCCACTTGGATTCAGTTCTAACATATATCAAATACATATTAAAGCATTAGCTACTGTTCAAAAAGCTCTTTTCTCAAAAGAACTGAAAAAGAAAGAGATTAAGAGACAAATGCAAATAGTGACAGAAATCTGTCAAAACAGAACAGCAGGTAAAGATCAATTTTTTCGAAATTTTTGTGCTGCTCAGATCGAAAAGTGTTAAACTAATGAAAGTTAGATAATAACATGGGGCATATGCACAAAAATTGGAAGCTCAAAATTCCGCTCTTTCTGTGACTACAATTTTTTATGGTGACAGCACAGAATCTGTTTTCAGGACATCAACTTCATTAAATCTTACTTTCTTCCTATTAGAGGCTATTCTTGGCACAAAAACAAAATAAAAATAATAAGAAGAGGTTATTACAGAGGTAATAACTTTCAAGACTCAACAAAAGAAATAGGAATTTCTATTTCCGTGCCCTCGGGTCCTTAGTTGTGCTCAGTTTTCCCCAGCCGCTTAGTTTTTCCTCAGTTTTGCCCAAGCCCTTGTCTGAAACCCTCGCAAGTGTTGGAACAGCCGTTTGCCCGACGGGTCAACAACTTTGACCATTATCTGCTGACTAGTGGAGCCACGTAGACCCCACAAAGACACGTTAGACCATCCATCTTTGTTTAACCGTAAGCATCGCCATATCCCTGACCAAAGCGCGGACGAGTGGGACTTCGGTATATCGAATGACAAGTGGGCCCATGACGCTGACACAAGGGGCAATACATGGGTAGGATTAGATTTTTGGGATTTCTATTTTCGTGCCCTCGGTTCTTTAGTTGTGCTCAGTTTTTCCCAGCTCCTTAGTTTTTCCTCAGTTTTCCCCAAGTCCTTGTTTGAAACCCGCAGAAGCAGCTCCGACGGCAGGAATCCGTTAAGTTGAACGTTCCGTGGCTGACGAGTGGGGTCGTGTTGTTTGTGGGGTCGCGTCGTGTGGGGCTAGTAGGAAGGAACCGCGTGGGAGGACGAGACCATGTTTGTGTGGCCGTAGCGTGTGGGGCCGTAGCGTGTGGAGCCGTGTGGGTCCGGGACGGGGCACGAGTGGTCTCTTTCGCCCAGATTAGCAGTTTTCAATGTACCTTTTTCCTCTCTCGCTCGATCTCATTCCTATTTGATAGCCCAAATTGGTAGCAAATCTAGAGAAGTTTCTCCTTCTGTTTTTTAACGCCATTCATTTCTTTATGCCTTCGTTTTTACCCAATCAGGTAGGAAATCTAGGGCACAAATCCAGAGAAAATATAGGATAAGCTTGCATAGAGCAGCCAACATAGCATAGATATATTCACGACAGATCCAACAGTAGTACCGATAGAACCCTACAACATAAGCTACATTTTACATGAATTTAAGCTGCTCTAGATAGAGCAGTACATAAGAGTGCAGGAGGCATGTTCAACGCCTCCAAGTTGCGCCCGTGACTCGCCTGGAGGTTGCGCAGGTGAATCCCAAGTGCTTTGTGTTTGGCCATGAACGTATGCACGTTCACCGTCGTTCCAACTCTAGCACCGCATCTGCCAATGGATTCAGCATGGTTCACCAGGCAGTTGAAGTCGGTGGCGCGAAGCTTCCTGTTGCAGAAGGGGCACTTGTAAATGCTCGAGCGGGGCCATCGTAATGGCCGGACTGCAGCCTCCTGAGGACGTGACGAGTCTTGGTGTGGAAGGACTCGTCGTCGCTGTCGACTGACAAGGTATCAACTTGTCAATGCCTATGGATTGTAGGCTAGGGGTTTAATTGGAAGTAGAGGGTAAGTAGATCTCGAAGGTTTCAGCCGAAAAGTACTCGACGATTATAAAAACTAGGGTTTGTAGACAATGATTCCATCCTTTCTTCGTCCCTCGACTCCCCCTTTATATAAGAGGTGGAGCCGAGGGATTAGTGCTATACAAGTTACAGAGTCCGGGACGGTTTCTAACTCATCCCGCCAGATTACAGATAACACTTCCTATTACAACTCTTGACTTTCCTTGATATATCTTGGGCTCCCGAATCTTCTTATTCTTCGGGTAGTGGGCCTTCGCAAACCCCGGGTACTATCTTCGGCAGGCCCATTTGGGATGCCTATGTTAGTAGCCCCGAGATTTTGCTTGAATCGTAGAATCGGGGAAAATTCCACTGTTTATTTTTATTCAAAAGCTTCAACTTTTTTATATTTCTTCACATAAAATTCTATATTGTACAGGTGATAATGGTAGTTGGGGCTAGTTCATCTGACGGATCAGGTACTAGTTAACTGCTCTAGTGGCAATCCGCAAAAACCTACTTCAAAATCACGTCCCCGGACATGATCTCGGGTGTTAACTCGACAGGTGCCGCTTAAGGTCTTACCATTCGTCGAGTCCCAGTCAAATTTATCGGGTACCTAACGCGTCCGTTAGGATTTTTCTTCGTATCCGTTGATACGGATAAAGGTAGCAGCAGTCTTTGGCGATGCCACGCCCAGCAACGGATCTGAGTCTTACCTTCGCAAATTTGCGGCATTCAGAAATTGATCGCAACTTCGGCGTTCTGAGAATATATTGTCAAGTGCTTTTCCGGCTGTTGGAATGGCACATTTTATCGAGTCAAATATGACTTATATTGCTCTCCCGATGGGAGTATATGTAGAGTTAATTATAACTCGAAATATACTCTCTTGCTTTTCTATTTTTCCTTTGTTAATTTCATCGGGCACGCGAACAGCGTTCCCGATGGAGTAGCCCCCGAGGCTACAACCAAGAACTTGTGCTTGGTTGTAGGCTCAACATTTTAGTCCACCTTGTCGCTATATTGTCATTATTTCCCAATATGATCTCTTTCTTCTTTTATCTCTCGGGTGCGCGAACAGCGCTCCCGATGGGAGTAGCCCCCGAGGCTTCAACCAAGGACTTGTGCTTGGTTGTAGGCTCCGCAATTTCTATATTGCCATACTCGAAATTTTACTTTTTGTCGAAGTAGCCCCCGAGCATTTGGGCAAAAACTTGTATTTGATCAAAGGCTCCCGAAGTATTTAATAATTCTCCTGTCGCCAATCTTCTTTTATTTTCCTTGTCGACATGCTTCCCTTAATCAAATTTACTTCATCCCTGTTGAATAGTCGTGATTTTTCTGCCTGTGGGTCCATTGCTTCCACCACGTTGACACGTCGTGCAAGTGGGGGACACACGTCCTCCGCTTTTTCTGGCGCACGTACGGTAACGCCTATCTCAGTAAAAATACCCTTTTACCCTTGTATCTAGGAGATCTTTTGCACCACACGATTTCTTCATCCAACGGCACACTGCTTCACCCGATTCTTATATAAACCTTTCTTCAACCTCCGTTTCGCTTGCGCCGCTCATCTGTTCCTCTTCGCAAAAGCTTCCCCTGCGCCCAACTCTCTCGATCTTCCGCACTTACGAGCATTGCTCTGCCCATTGCCGTTGATGCCACCGCGCACGCGACTCACTCGCCACGTACTCCAGAATCCAAGATGGCCGCCGAGGATCTTGAGTGGGAGAGATCTAAAATCTCCAACCAGGACATCAACATGCTGAAGAGGCTTGGCCTCATGAAGAAGGAAGACGCCATCCGCTTTCCAGCGAAGAAAGCTACCCCAAGCCTCCAATGGAGTACCGGGTTAGTTTTGTTGATCACCTCATCCGCGGCCTTTCGACCCCAATTCATGATTTCCTCCGCGGCCTTCTTTTCGTTTATGGGATTCAACTGCACCAGTTGACCCCCAATTCCATCCTTCACATTTCTATTTTCATCACACTTTGCGAATGCTTCCTCGGAATCCCTCCCAATTGGGCTCTGTGGAAACGCATTTTCTGCCTCCGCCGCAATGGCTCCCACAACGTCACTTATAACATAGGTGGCGTTGTTATCTGTGTTCGTACTGATGTCGATTATTTCGATGTCAAATTTCCTGATTCTGTCCAAGGATGGCGAAAAAGTGGCTCTACATTCACGAAGAAAGCGCCAACTCCGTTGAACACAACATAATTCCTTTCGACGGAAGTGCCAGAATCCAGCGCCGCCGCTCCGGGGATGCCGAAGCTTCCGAGGAAGAGAAAAAGGCGACAGAGGCACTCATGTCTCGTATTCGCCAGCCTTCAAAACACTCGAGGCAAAGAGCTGTCTGGTGTTCAAATCACTGCCTACTTCCTTAGGATTAGAGTGCAGCCTCTTCAGGCTCGCAAAAATCCCCTTGGACGTATTCTGGTAAAAATGACGCCAACAGAATCTCCGGTGATCTTTCCACCAAGGACTTGGAGAAGTTGATTCGAAGACTTTCTCGCCTGGGCAAAGATCCAATTCCTTCCTCTTGTCGCGTGGAGCCGTACAGCTCCGCCAATCCACTCCCCGAGGTATTTTGTCTTCCCGAGTTTTTATCTTGTTCCGCACTTTCTCTGCATCTCGTTGTATTGTCATCTCTTTAATTTTCCTTTGGTCACTATTTTTTACAGAACCATCCTACTATGACCTCCCTTCCTCCTCTTCCGGAGGGTGGAGAAGTCGAAGAACAGGCCATCGTTGCCGAAGATACTCAAGGTTCTTCTATTCTGAAAGTGAAGTCGCGGGTTCTCACAAATCTGCGGCTTCTCACGAAAAAGAAGTTGAGTCTGAAGCCAGTGAGTCGACGCAATCCCTTCCTCCTGCTGTTTCTCCAAGGAACAAAAGGAAAAGGATGATGCCGAGGATTCGGCACCTCTAAGGCTGAAGAAGTTGTTCCTTCTCATCCGAAGGCAGCTTACGATCCTTATGTTGAATCCCTCGTCAGCTCGTAAGTCGTCTTTATTTCTCCCTCTTTTTTTTTTTTTTTTTTTGTACTCGAAATATTTATCTTGTCTTGCTTTTTATGCTGCCGATTTTTTGATCAACAGTGATGACGAGGAAGAAGTACCAACTACTGACGTGGCTCCTCGGACAAGCACGTCACGTACTGTACTTGCTTCAGACACGCTAGTTGAAGGAGAAGAAACATCGCCTCCTCAACAAAACGTCGTCACCACTACTCCACCATCAAGCCCCTTGCTCCTTCACCAAAAAGGACAAGGGTTGAAAAGATTGTTGAACCTGCCCCTCAGTTGGGCAGTTCGACTCTGCTCTTAGATGATGTAAGCTTGTCGACATCTATATTTTCCTTATTTTGTTTTTTCACACCTTTTCTCTTTCATGCCGATGTTTCTCTTGCTGTGTTCACCTTGAACAGCCTATGATCAAAGATCTTCTCCACATCGGTTCCCAATTTATTGGATACCGTGAATATGCTAATAGAGCCGAAGGTAACGACTTTTATACTTGCTGTTTTTCCTTGATTTTTTACTCCTGTTGCTTTTCGCGATTTTGATCTTTCTTCTCTCTCTTTTCCATATCTCGACAGAGAAAGTTGCAGAGGCCAACGAACGCGCCGACGCACTTGCTCGAAAACTTGAGCAAAGTGAGGCGGCTCGCAAGAAAGCCGAACTCGCTGCTAGCAAAGCCAAGGCCGAAGCTGATGAAGCCAAGGCGAAAGCTGCTGGTGTCGAGGAACTGCAGAAAAAACTTGAGGATGCTACAGCTGCCTTGGATGAGCACAAAGCTGCGCAAGCTTCTCGTGAAGAAGGAATCCTCAAGCGCCTGAAAACTCAGAGTCGCCGCACTTTCAGTAATTTTGCTGACCCCTTCTATTTTTATGAGAATCGTTGTTTCTTGTCTTTTCACTAATGCTTTGTTTCCTTGACAGCCCAAACAAACCAGGATTTTGATCTGACGAATCCTGTCAATGACCCTGTCCTTGACGCACTTTCCTATCTGGAGCTTCATGGATCCGAGATTCGTGAAGGTGTGTCGAATGCTAGTGCAGTGTTGGCGCTGTTCCCCTACTTCTTCCCGAAGAAAGAGGAGCCTGCGACTTTCCTCAACCTTGCCAAGATGTTCAACTCATCGGAAGACCTTGGACTGAAGATGCGCCAAGAAAATATGAAGGTTGCCGTTGAGAACACTGTCGCTTTGGTTGCTGACAGTCAACAGACTATCGACTGGATGAAAGTTGGCGACACCGAACAGATAGAGCAATCAAGGTGGAAGTCGCTGATCAAGGCAGCCAAGCCCAACACAAAGAAGATATTGGCCTATCTCGGGATTAAACCAGCGTCGACTCCTAGCTCGTCAAGGCCGGAGGTCTAGTTGCATGCCTCTGTTTTTCTTTTGTTTCTTTTGCTCTTGTCGCCAAAGTAGTCATTTGGCGACACGTACTTCCTTAGCTCCACTGTAATGCCCTTGTAATTATTCCAAGAGATTAATGAAAACTCTATCTTTGCTTGTTGTTTGATGTTGTCTTGTTTAAATTTCAGTTGATATTTGATAACTATACTCCATCTTCCGCTCCTTCCAATGTTTCGCCTTCTTCTTCTCGCGCGAGGAGAACTTTTGCTGATACTGCACATGTCGACGATACCTTGTCGCAAGAACTGGATGAGCTTCGACAGCAACTTCAGTATGCGAAGAAGCAAACACTTGTGATGATGGAGCAATCTCGTAAGTCATCTGAAGCGAAAAAGTTGCTCTTCAGCAAGCTCGCGAGGCCGTGGCTGCTAAGGAAATTGCTGCTTCCGAGGGAAAAGGCGACACTCGAGAAAATTTCATGCTCGAATTAATGAATGAAGCTAGTGCGGATATGTCGGGTATGCTTGCTTCATCCTCCGATATCTTTCATCTTCATGCTATGTCTCTTAAAGGTTTCCCCTTCGTTGTTTTGATAGGTTCCTTTACTGATGCTGCTGCCGAGGAAGAGAGGGTAAATGCTAGGACGAACCTCCTTGTTAACCTTTCCCTGGACCATGGTTCTTTGTTTTGGGCTACCCCAGAGAGGACCCGACAAATTGTCAGATTCCAAGATCGCACCTCTCAAACTCGCGATTTCCTTGACTTCTGTACCAAGACCTTGTCCATGGTTTACAACTCCATGTTTCCTCGGAACGTCCAACCAAAAACTCTCCCTGAATTGATGGAAAGATTCAAGGATGCTCGCAGTATCCATGATTTTGTCAAAGCTCAACTGGTAGCTGGCGCCAGATTTGCTCTTATCATGCTCCAGATCTGCCACTCAAATCTTGACCTTACCCAAGTTGTCGCGAAAGTTCATCAAAAGGTAAAACGTCGAAGAGTTGGTGTTGACGGGATTAACACGAAGGTTACGCCTATAGCCGAAGAAATGATTGAGGACCTTCTTCGGATGGACGCCGACTTTTTTGCCGATGGCCATTATGCCGATTTTCTTGGTGCTGCTCCTGAAGAAAACAGAGTTACTCTTGATGACATATTGAATCAAGACTAGTTATTTTCCTCTTGTAGATACTTCTTCTTTGTAATCCATGACTATATTGTAAAGCAATCATTATATTTCTCTGTTCGTCTAGCCCCCGAGTGTTTCGGTGACTCTTTACTGTATTTATATATTGCGAGGTTTTGAACCAAGGCATTTATATGTTTATGGCGAATATGAGCCCCCGAGCTTCTTTATTGAGTACTATTTTGTATTTTTACTGACTCACGAGGTATTTTAATACCAAGGCAAGGTTTTTTCTTTTTTGATGGACTATATTGAAATTCGTCGGAGTGAAGACTTTGAACATGTCGATAAAGAGAAAGGTATATTGACACTATCTTTATTATATTGCAGCACCGCGAGCCCGCCTCATTAAAAACCTTCTCCGGCCCCACTCGGTGCCCGAAAAAGGAAAAGAGTGCGTCTGAAAACTCGCGGGCGTTTCAGTATATTGAAGTTTTACAAGGACTATATTTCGACTCTAGGCGTAGAACCGCCCGAGTTGCGCCACGTTCCGGGGTTTGGCTCCTCCACCCCCGTCTTCTTGTCCTTTATCCCGTATGCTCCTCCTCCGATTACTTCCGTGACAATGTAAGGGCCAAGCCATGGTGACTCGAGTTTTTCATGACTTTTTTGTGAGCCGAAGAACTAGGTCTCCCACCTGAAAAGATCTTGGCCGCAAACGTCGACCGTGGTAATTCTTCAAGTCCTGTTGGTATTTGGTTACCCGAGACAATACTTCGTCTCGGGCTTCATCAAGTGCGTCCACGTCGTCTTCTAGTGCTTTTCTCGACACTTCTTCGTCATATTCGACGACACGTGGAGAGTTGTGCTCTATCTCGATTGGTAGTACTGCTTCTGCTCCATGAACCAAGAAAAACGGAGTTTCCTGTGTTGCTGTGTTTGGTGTTGTTCGGATGCTCCACAACACACTTGGTAGTTCTTCTGGCCAGGTATGCCGAGCTTTTTCCAGTGGTCCTAACAAGCGCTTCTTGATGCCATTGCAGATTATACCATTGGCTTTCTCGACTTGCCCATTGGTTTGAGGATGTGCAACTGACGCAAAGTGCAACTTGATACCCACCTCTTCGCAATAATCTTTGAATTCGTGGGATGTGAAGTTATGCCGTTGTCCGTGACGATGCCGTGGGGCACTCCAAATCTGAAACGAGGCCTTTTATGAATTTTACTGCGGATGCTCCGTCTGGTGAATTTATCGGCTTCGCTTCTATCCACTTTGTAAATTTGTCGACAGCTACTAGCATATACTCCTTTCCTCCTGGCCAGGATTTGTAACTTGCCCACCATATCAAGTCCCCATTGAGCAAAAGGCCATGACAATGGTATTGGTGCTAGCTCTGCTGCTGGAGAGTGAGGTTTTGCGGCAAACCTTTGACACGCGTCGCAAGTTCTTACTATGTCCTTGGCGTCCTCGATTGCTGTCAATAGAATCCTGCCCGAAAGACCTTGGCTGCAATAGCTCGACTACTTGCGTGGTGGCCACATATTCCTTCGTGTACATCCTTCAGAATTATTCTTCCTTCTTCGTGTAACACACCTTTGCAAGACGCCTGAAATACTTCGCTTATACAATTCTCCTTTGACCACCGTGAAAGCTTTGGAGCGTCGAATTACTCGCCTTGCCTCAACTGATCATCGGGTATTTCTTTCCGAGGATGTATGATATGTATGGCTGCATCCACGGTATCTGTATCACCATGACCAGGTCCTGATCTTCTTCTTCTTCCTCTTGCTTTTCCTTGGTAGCCCCCGAGGGTTTTTTCTTTTTTGATTTTGTCGACTTGGTGGATCTCTCTGTTATCTCTTCCTAGAATACACCTGGCGGACTGCAAGGCATTGCGACCCGATGTTTGCAAGAACGTCGGCTTCGTCGTTGCTCAATCTACTAATATGATTTACTTCGCATCCATCGAACAACTTCTCGAGCTCGTTGTACACCTCCTTGTATGCCATCATGCTATCATTGACTGCGTCACATTGGTTCATAACTTGCTGAGCCACCAACTCGTGAGTCGCCAAAGATTTTTAGTCGAGTTGCACCGCAAGCCGCCATCTTCATCCCGTGTATGAGAGCCTCATATTCTCTTCATTGTTAGATGCGTTAGGGAACGTCATCCGAAGGATGTACTTATCGCCTTCAGGTGATATGAGTACTACTCTGCGCCAGCTCCTTCTAGTCTTTTGGACCCGTCAAAGTTCATGGTCCAGGTTCTCGACAAGTCCGGAGGTCCCGTATTTTGCAACTCCATCCACTCGGCAATGAAGTCCGGCATATTTGCGACTTGATTGCTTTTCTGTTTTCATACGTGATGTCCCGAGGGAAAGTTCTATTCCCCAAAGGAGACACGACCCGTAGCTCCGGGTTATTCAATATATTTGACAAGGGAGCTTCATTGACCACCGTGATCGGGTGTGCCGAAAAATAGTGGCGCAATTTTCGTGCTGTTGTGAACACTCCATATGCTAGCTTTTGGTACTGAGGGTACCTTTGTTTTGAGGGTGATAAAACTTCGCTGACGAAGTATACTGGCCTCTGCACGCCGTGGAGTTTTCCTTCTTCTTCCCTTTCAACAACTAGCACCGTGCTCACCACTTGGGGCGTGGCTGCGATATACAGCAGGAGGTTCCTTTCTTTTGGCGCCACCAAAATTGGTGGTGTCGAGATTGTGCGCTTCAAATCCTCGAAAGCTCGTCGGCTTCTTCGTTCCACTGGAATTTATCTCCTTGCTTTATCAGAGCGTAGAATGGTAACGCTTTTTCCCAGCCTAGCGACGAATCTGCTCAAAGCTGCGACTCGCCCGTTAGCTGTTGTATCTCCTTCAACTTTGTTGGCTTCCTCATTGTTACGATAGCTTGTATTTTGTCGGGATTTGCTTCAATCCCTCTTGCTGAGACTAGAAACCCCAAGTTCTCCTGCTGGGACGCCAAAGGAACACTTCGTCGGGTTTAGCTTCTGGCAGAATTTGTCGAGGTTATCAAAAGTTTCTTTGAGATCCTTGATCAGTGTTGTCCCCTTTTTTGACATTATGACGACATCGTCGATGTATACTTGTACGTTTTTTCCGATCTATGTCGCCAAACACTTCTGCATCATTCTCTGATATGTTGCTCCCGCATTTTTTAGACCGAAGGGCATTGTTCTGTAGCAAAACACGCCGTAAGGTGTAATAAACGCGGTCTTTACTTCATCTTCTTCTTTCAATCTGATCTGGTTATAACCAATATGCATCCAGGAAGGAAAGACGTTCACATCCAGCCGTGGAGTCGATAATTTGATCGATCCTCGGGAGGGGAAAGATCCTTTGGACAATGTTTATTGAGACACGTAAAGTCGACGCACATGCGAAGGACCTTAGTGTTTTTCTTCGGCACCAGCACCGGGTTTGCTACCCATGTGGCTTCGTGAATATCTCTTTGATAAAACCAGCTTCTCGTAGTCGATAATTTCTGACAGCATGGCTTTGCGGTTTGGTTCGAGAAACGCCGCAAAGGTTGTTTGATTGGTCTCGCCATTGATCCAAGTTTAGGTGGTGCTCGGCAAGTTCCCTGGTACTCTGGCATGTCAGCTGGACACCATGCGAAGATTTTCCAGTTCTCACGGAGGAACTCGACGAGCGCTTTCCTATGCGATATCCATGTCGTTTGCGATAGATGTCGTCTTTTTCGGGTCTGTCGGTGAATCTGCACTTCTTTTGAATTTTTCTCGGTACTGAAAGTTGATTCTTTGTTTGGCCTCCCAACGTCCGGGTACGTCGTAATCAGTCATGCTTTTTGACGCCAAGTACTCAGCTTGCATCCCGAAAGTTTCTGACAGCCGGTGAAAATCCTTGTCGCATTTATCGGCTAAGGCAAAGCTTCCTTTGACTGTGATTGGTCCCTTTGGCCCAGGCAACCTCCACAACAGGTATGTATAGTGTGGCACCGCCATAAATCTAGCATATGCTGGTCGTCCCAACAGAGCGTGGTATTGTGACGGAAAATCTACGACTTCAAATTCGAGCTTCTCGATTCTATAATTTTCGCGGGTCCCAAACCGAACGTCGAGATTGATCTTCCCCAATGGATAACTTGGTTTCTCCGGTGTGATGCCGTGGAACCTTGTGTCGTTGGTTTCAAGTTTGCTAAGGATATGTTCATCTTCCTCAATGTATCTGCATACATAAGGTTTAAGCTACCGCCGTCTATGAACACTCGAGACATCAAATCCCGCGATAACCGCTGGCGAATAAGTGCCACGCCTGGTCGAGAACTTGCTGCGGATGATCTGCTATTGTGAAGCCGATATCTTGTCCCGACTAATTAAGGTACTCAACTGTTGGTGGAGGCATTTTCTCTGCCATAAACACCTGTGAGATTACTTTCTGAGCTCTATTGGACCCCTTCTGAATCATCGACACGCTCCGTTGGAGTTAGGATCAACATAAGGTGGTGGTGGAGGTGCTGCCGCTATTCTGAGCTGATGCCGATTGTCGTCTGTAATCGCGGAGGAGGCGGCAAGTGAATCTCGCTTCGGGTTCTCGAGGATTTCTCTGTGCTGCCCGTGCATTAGCGTTCTCTGCATACCACAACATTGCTTGAAAATTTCGACAATCTTTCCGCAAGTGCCCCGACGTCTTTTACCGTTGTTGTCGAGGAAAAAATGCATCCGGCACGGTCCATTCATCATCTCTTCAGGGGACACGAAAGGCCTTGGGAACCTAGGCCCGCTATTTTGCCTGTTGCGAATCATCCCTGTTATCACCTCGCTGTTCATTGCTTCTCTGGTAATCATCTCTATTGCTTCCTCCTGTATTTGTCCGAAATCCTGCCGAAATTTGTCCCGGAGCGTCGTAGTTCGGTACTGCCGAGGAAATCTTCGCCTCGGTTGATAGTTTCGACCACGGTCCTCCTCTGCGACTGTGCGTTTGTTGTGGACAGCGTCTTCTCCCATCTGCCCATTTATTTGCTATCTCCATTAACGCGGATACTGTCTTTGGATTGGTCCTTCCCAAGTCCTCGACAAAATCTCCACGCCTGATTCCTGCGACAAACGCATCTATTGCTCTCTCGTCATATATTTTCCGCCGAGTTTTTGATGATATTCCACCTTTGGATGTACTTTCTCATTGGCTCATCCGCTTTTGTCGACATGCTCTCAACTCCTATAACGACGCGGTTTTTGCACGTGGATCTGAAGTTCTTGACGAACACGTCCTCGAAACTTTCCCAGCCTGTCGATAGATCCTGGAGTGAGTTTCTTTATCCACGATCGTGCGGCTCCACTCAAATGCACTGAATGCTTTGCATGGCTGTTGCCCTGGTTCCTCCCGTGAGCTTCACTGTCTCCGATAGTCGACTAGCCAATCCTCCGGATCTTGAAGGCCGTCGAACTTTTTGAAATTGTCGGGTAGCTTGAATCCCGAAGGGACTCGAGTTTTTCGGACTCTCCTCGTGAAGCATGGCAAGCCGCACATATCTTCGTCGTTAAGCTCCGGAGATTTCCGATGATCCCTTCTGCTTTGTCGTGCTCGTCGACTCTTGCTTGTGCTGCCGTATCTCTTGCTCCACTTGGTCCTTCAGGGGCTGCCGCCGTGCCGTCGCAGGTCGTGGACTATTTTGCCTTGTCGTTCCTTCGGAGGCGTTGAAACGAACGCCGTCCCCATAGCTCCAACTCCTGCTATCGCCATATTGTATAGTGTTTCCCTTGGATCACCTGGAGGTGGTTTAGACGTGAGGATAAAAGCTTGTGTCGCCATATACCCAGCTTCTGGTGTCTTAGGGATAATGTTTCCTCTTGTGTCTATCGACATAAAGGACATGTCGAGGTTTTGAACCAAGTGCTCTCTTTCTGCTTCGGGTATGTGTTGTAACCTTGATCTTCCTCTGTTCCGAGCCTCCCTGTGGCTATCACCCGAAGTTCTAGATTGTCGACTCGATCTGCCCTTCTCCCGCTGGATGCGTGAGCTCCTTTCTCCCGTTCAACTCAGGTCTGTTTTCCAATTCCTCGCAGCTCGTGCGAGCCTATATTGATATGCTTGCAATTCCTCCGGTGTGGCCGTGGTAGCCATTGGTTCTGTACCGTTCATAGCTCTCGCGGCTCTGTCCCACGCTGCTTGTGAAAGTTGAAATCTATCTCGCGGCTCTGGCCCGACGTATTTGTTGCCCAGGCCTTGGCGCAGATTGGAGGGATCGACGTATGGATTTCCCAAACTGTCGAAAGCATATCAATTGGAAGTAGAGGGTAAGTAGATCTCGAAGGTTTCAGCCGAAAAGTACTCGACGATTATAAAAACTAGGGTTTGTAGACAATGATTCCATCCTTTCTTCGTCCCTCGACTCCCCTTTATATAAGAGGTGGAGCCGAGGATTCGTGCTATACAAGTTACGAGTCCGGGACGGTTTCTAACTCATCCCGCCCATTACAGATAACACTTCCTATTACAACTCTTGACTTTCCTTGATATATCTTGGGCTCCCGAATCTTCTTATTCTTCGGGTAGTGGGCCTTCAGTAAACCCCGGGTACTATCTTCGGCAGGCCCATTTGGGATGCCTATGTCATCGACGTCGTTGCTCTGCACCTATCACGTAGCACCAAAGATCGTGCAAAAAACATGGAGTCAGTTGCAACGATGATGGAACAGAGAGTGAACAAAGATCATGCATGATAATATGGGCTCGAAAAAAGAGGTAGCCTCGCTTACATTGGACACACTTATATCCAGGATTTGAGTCAAACCAAAGATCATGCACAACAAATTTGAACACACCAATTGTTTACTGACCAAACCCTGAATCAATTTGTGCCCAAATATTCATCATCATCGGCACAAATCTTAAACAAAAGCAAATCACAAGCACTAATAATGCAAGATCTAACACAAAAGGATTGAACTAGGAACAGACGCACCCTAATAACGCTAGATCTAACACAAATGGATTGAACTAGGAACAGACGAACCCTAATAACGCTAGATCTAACACAAAAGGATTGAAATGGGATAAGAACAATGGAGCAAAGGGTTACCTCCGGCTCGTCGTCGACGATGCTGGTGTCGTAGGGGTTCTCCGGCGCGACGTACGGCCGGTTCGTACGGGTCCCAAGCGACGGGGCCTGGACGGGGGGCGGCGGCGGCCGATGCGCCGGCGGCCGATGCGCCGACTGCTACGTTGGAAGCAAGATGGGGGGGCCTGGACGGGGCGAGCCGGCGCGGCGGCCGATGCGCCGACAATGGGCATCTCATTCTTCTCCATCGCCGCGGTTTTCTTTTTTCTTCGGTTGTGGAGAAGATGATGGGACAGAGAGGCGGTTGCAAGAGAACGTGCGTCGAGGGAGAGGAAAAGGGCTCTATAAAGACGAAGGTGGCGCAACATGCGTCCCTATGCACGGCTGCACTGCAACACACGAGTCTAACCCCGGACGTTGGTGTACTCGTTATAACCTCGGGCCTTATACGGAAATTTTATCTGTACTCTTTTCCCCTCAAGTACTTAGACGGCAAGTGCAATATACTCAGTTTTACCCTCAAGTAGCTAGTCAATAGAGAGTCAACAAATGAGATTAACATATCTAATCGAGGCATTTCATGCGCAAAAAAATTCAAAAAAATAAAAACATAGTGGCACCTACTCATGGAGTCTTCCTACGCAACCTGCCACCAAGAAAACCTTAACAAACATATATAAATCAAGTTTTACCACAAATTGCCACTTCTCAGAATCACTAGTGTAGCTATGAAGATGCATGGTTTTCCACTCAAACCCCTTTGCAAAACATCTTCCCCAAAAACATAGTTTATCTAAATGATGCCATAATTGTCACACTCATGTATATTTGAATTGCAAATAATTTGATGTAGCCCAATATGAATTATATTGTAAAAAACATGCATTTTTCATTTTGTAATTCTTTTTGTTTGAATCCCTTAGTCTATTTACTATTTATGTGCCCTTGGATTGTTAGTACTACTCAGTTTTGCCCTCAAGTTCTGTCACAATGCTCTCAGAAGCCCAAACTTATCCTAATTGGTTGAGCCGTTGTCACACGGATCTACTTCACGAACCGTTGATCAACTGATCTAACGGGCAGTATACCCCTCCCCGTCTCTTCGTGGCCACCCCTCTCTCTCTCTCTTCGTGGCCACCCCTCTCTCTCTCTGTCGGTGGATATAGTTTTGGCTTTAACTTTCCTTTTTCTTTTAGGGGATATAGTTTTGGCATATAGTTTTAGTAATTTGAAACGGCCCAAAAGTGGTATAATTTCGGTATAAACATGAGGCATACATATTTGCGGATTTCGGTGAATGCATTATTTTCACCCCTAACAATTATCAACTATCTTTCGCTTTCCTTTTTCTTTTAGGGGATATAGTTTTGGCATATAGTTTTAATTTGAAACGCCCAAAAGTGGTATAATTTCGGTATAAACATGAGGCATACATATTTGCGGATTTCGGTGAATGCATTATTTTCACCTTCAACTATCTTTATCAAATTCTTTTTCCTTTATAGTTTTGGCATATAGTTTCGGTAATTTGAAACGCCAAAAGTGGTATAATTTCGGTTAAACATGGGCATACATATTTGCTTCGGTGAATGCATTATTGTCACCCCTCTAACAATTATCAACTATCTTTCGCTTTCCTTTTTCTTTTAGGGGATATAGTTTTGGCATATAGTTTCGGTAATTTGAAACGGCACACACTAATATAGTTCGGTGAGCAATGATAAGAATCCCTTGTATAAACATGAGGCATACATAAAGCATTCCAATATAGTTGGTAATTTCGTGAATGCACACACTAACCATGAAAACAACTACAAGTACATGTAACTGAATAATGAATTTGTAACAAGGTATCCCTTGTAACAACTTCTAGCGCCTGGTGAGCAATGATAAGAATCCGATTGCAATTATACAACAGAAAAAACAACCAGCCATCAGATTAGCTTGCTTCTTCAACTCGATCAGCTACCTTAACTGCTTGTTCATTTTCTTCAGTTCTCCCTTCACTTCCACCAGTTCTACATTGGGAGCATTAGGCATAATCGGAACGGCTCCTCTCTCCGCCGCATTCTCTACAAGTCCCCCTCCCAAATTGCGCTCCCCAATAGCGCCAATTGATTCCTGCAATTGAAGCCTCTGAACGTACACATCTATCCACTCGAAATGCCTGCATTTCTTCAGGATCTGAAAACAACAACGGAACCCTAAATCCCAAATTCGATGGAATAGCAAGAAAATCGAGAGAAAACAGAGAAATTGGAGCGAGATCTAACCTTATCCCCCTCTCTATATGGCAAGCTCTCGCATGCAAGGAACTCACGTCCACGGTTGCCGTTCTCGTCCGTCTTACAGATCGACCGCTTCGAGGCTCTGCGTGGGCATCAGGGCATCTTGTCAAAGGCACGGGTCCATACTGCGGCCATGAAGAACGGGAGGTCGAAGAGAAACTAGACATCACCCGCTGCCGGAGAAGGGCTGCCGCTGGCGGAGAAGAAGAACAATGGGGCGCGGGGAAAGAAAGGGGAAGCAATGGCACGGGCACGGGCGCGGGCGGCTCGTGCTCCCATTTTGCAACGGTCACCTGGGTAAGCTGTGGGTCCGGCGCACTTAACGTGGACAAGTTGTGGGTCCCACGATGATCTGGATAAGTGAAGACGTGTCCACTGCGGGGCACCAACCGGCCCACTTGCCCACCAACCAACGTCAACTAACGGGATTCCTTCCGTCCGAGCTCCTTCTGCGGGTTTCAGACAAGGTTTTGGGAAAACTGAGGAAAAACTAAGGGGCTGGGGAAAACTGAGCACAACTAAGGAGCCAGGGGCACGAAAATAGAAATCCCTAGATTTTTAAGCGGAGCTCTACAGCGCTGGCACAGAGGAGGTGGCCTGTGGGGTGCCGAGATGAGATCGACGTCCACAAAGAACTGCATGAGGCGAGACCAGACGCATTAGATAGATATGAACTAGACGCTTTTAACCATGCAAAGAAGAGACGAAATGGTCGAGGACATCGACGACTACCTCAACACTTTGACTGACGGTGTCGGACACGAACGCGAGAAATATAGAGATAACTAGTGTCTCTCCTTTCTGGCGTGTATAGATGGGTGCTAGGGGAGTGTGGTGGTGAAAGGAAAGACCTCGCGGTGGTCTGTGGTGTCTAGCATAGCGGAGCGGCGTGGCCGTGCCCACAGCGGCGTGCATGTTCGACATTGGCATCAGTATGTACGTTCGGCATTGGCCTCGGCGGTATCTCTGGTGTGTCAGTGATCGAATGAGGGGATGGGATTGAGGGTGCATCCCGACGGTGACCTAGCAGTGGCGGCGAGCATAGCCGTTCTGACCATGCCGATATCGGCATTAGCATCATTTGGAGGCTGTGGTGCTCGAATCAAGGTGGGATTTGTTTCTTGTATGCCAAAATGAATTTGAAACAAGTTTCCTGTTGAAGGTTAGGTAAAATACAAAAGTTTGTAACTAAAAAATTTAGTGGCACTATGGTGAGGTTCTTTTTGATAGAGCTATACGTTTCGGCAAAAGTTTTTGACAGTTTTTAGATATTCATTGTTCTTACAGTATGGCATCATGTATGGTAAATTTGGGGTCATTTGGAGATGTTCGAAAAAATCACTTTGCTTAAGCGCATGCAGTTTGGTCTCACTGAAACCAGCTTTTGTAACAAGTTAGGTTTTTTCGTCCTTCTCTAAATGACCTCAAATTTCATACAGATGATCTTATATACAAAGATAGGTAGATTGTTTCATTTTTACATTTTTTTTGAACTTTTATTTCCCTTTATAATACCTAGTTGATTTTCAGGTCAAAACCTCGAAAGTTAACATAAGTAGATGGTGAACCCTCCCAAACTTCAAATACAGAGATAGATAGATTGTTTCGTTTATCATTTTAGCGCGAAAAGAAATGGCTACAAGAAATTGATGATGGTTTATCATTTTTTGCGTGAAAAGTAATGGCTACAAGAAATCAGTGATGATTTATCATTTTTAGCGTGAAAAGTAATGCCTACAACAAATTGGTGATGGTTTATCATTTTTTGCGTGAAAAGTTATGGATACAAGAAATTGGTGATGGTTTATCATTTTTTGCGTGAAAAGTAATGACTACAAGAAATCGGTGATGGTTTATCATTTTGTGCGTGAAATGTAATGCCTACTCCCTCCATACTGGTTTATAAGCATATTTCGTGATTTGAGAAGAACTTTGACCATTAATTTGGTCAATAAAATATGAAATATATATCACAAACATTATATCGTTGGAAACTTCTTTTGCATATGAATCCAATGGTAGGCATATAAATTATAGACCAAATTAATGATCATAGTTTTGCGTGAACAGTTTATCAATTTTTGCGTGAAAATTAATGGCTACAACAAATCGGTGATGGTTTATCATTTTTGTGTGAAAAGTAATGCCTAGAAGAGTTTATAGTGCCTAAATGCCGACAGAGAGAGAGGGTGGTGGCCCCGATCAGAGATAGAGGGGGGTTGTCCTGCCCGTTAGATCATACGATCAACGGTCGGTGGGCACGATCCGCGTGACAAGGGCTAGACCAATCAGGGCAAGGTTGGGCGTTTGTGAGAATTTGTGAAGAGAGAGGGCAAAACTGAGTAGTATCAAGAAACCAAGGGCACGTGAGTAGTAAACAGACTAAGGGATTCAAATATGATATTTAAAAAAATGGAAAATGTGTGTTTTGTACAATGAAACCCATCTTGGCCTACCTCAAACTATTTGCAATACAAATATACATGAGTGTGAAAATTGTGGCCTCATTCAGACAAAGTATGTTTTGGGGAAAGCTGTTTTGGGAAGGGCTTATTGTGAAAAGCCATGCACCTTCATAGCTACTAGGTGATTTGAGAAATGGCAATTTGTGGTAAAACTTGATTTATTTATGATTGTTATGGTTCCCAACGTGGCAGGTCACGTAAGAAGACTCCATGAGTAAGTGCCACTATGATTTTATCTTTTATGGAATTTTTTGCGCATGAAATGACTCAATTAGATAGCTTAATCCCATTTGTTGACTCTCTGTTGACCAGCCACTTGAGGGTAAACTGAGTATATTGCACTAGCCAGTATTAGTACTCTAGGGGAAAATTGAGTACAGATATTTTTCCAGTGTAAGATTCGAGGGTAGAACTGAGTACACGTAACCACGGACGCGAGTCGCGGTGCGCAGCGGTTAGGCGGTGCGCGTGTTGAGACCAAACGTCTAGTTTTTTGGAACTGCTGAGACCAAACGTCACCTTGGCTGTACAGAGCCACTCTCTCCCTCACGCACGCAATCACGCCTCTCACGTCCCATCAACTTCTCCAAATCGAAGGAAAAACCCCAACCGCCCTACGCACGCTCCCCTGTCGGTGATGGAGAAGAAGAATGCGCCGGCGGCCGGCGCCCCCGAGCCCGTCGCCTCCGAGCCCATCGCATCCGAGCCCATCGCCGCCAAGCCCGTCGCATCCGAGGCCATCGCCGCCTAGCCCGTCACCTCCAAGGGCGGCGCATCCAAGCGCGGCGCCTCCGTGAACTGGGGCTCTCTCACGGCTGACGGACCACTTCACAAGATTGGTGACTGCTTACTGGCGAAAGAGAAGTACGTGGACACGTACTCTGCTTTGAGGCAAGTTCGTGCAAATTGGCGCTCAGGTTTACCTGAGCCCGACGTGCACCTGCATGAAGGGGTAATGGTAGAACACGCCCTTCCACGCGCCGCTAAGTTCACCTTCCTCCACCTCCGCACATCCCGCTACATCACCATCGATCTAACGGAAGTTCATGCAAGGTTCAAATTCCTCCAGATCTATAGAGTTAATCTATTTTTATTTTCAACCGTAAACATCTTAGTGCTGAATGTTATCTTCATCAATATCTTTTAGATACTATTTCGTCGGCTTTTGCCGTGGCGTAATCGTGCTTGCCCAGAAGAACCAGCCGCACAAGATACGGCTTCTGAACCCACTCACAAAGACATTGAACATTGTGTTTGAGGCGCAGATGCCATCTGTTTTTGTGGAGTCAATCGCTGTAATGAAGTCCCTGACTATGGTCTTCCTTTCCATACATTACCCGGAGGAAATTGCTTGGGTCGATGAGATCACTCCAACTAAGGGTATAGATGAAGATTTGGGAGAAGGAATATTTTCGATCGAGCACCATTCTCTGCGTTGCATTACCCCGTTCAATGCTGAATTGTATGCAATAGTTGTGGACAATTTTGAGTCTGGAAAATTAGTGTGCACCAACAATGTCCAGTTGGAGCAGGGCGCAAGCACTGTCAACATGGAGACACTATTATCATTTCCAGAACTTGGAAATGACAAGTTCTACCATGTGAAGTCGGATGGTGATCTGCTGCTTGTGTTGTTGGACAACATGTATTTGGAGGAAGGTCAAGCACCATTGGTGTACCGTGTGGACATTGCGATCGGCTCTCTCCATGCCATCAGTAACATTGGTAGTCGTGCCTTCTTTGTCCATTATCTCCGGTGTATCTCCGTTGACACCAGAGTGCACCCGAAACTTCGACCTGGCTGCATCTACTACACGGATTTGGGTTATATCAGAGAGTACTTTCATGATATAAAGGCATGGGATGAGTGGCTACTACGTGTGGATAGATTAGGAAACTACGTTCTGAAAAATGAACAAAGGCCATACCGTTTGGAGGATGTATTGGCTGCACACTGCAGACGGAAGGAGTTCAATGAATATTTCCTTCAGATACAGCAATGGAGCGACGAAGAAATATATGATGAATGAAGAACAGATTCATTCATCCTGTGGTATCCTAGTCTTCATGTTGGCCATACATTGCGTCTTGTATTATTTTCAGCTTAGTTTTTCGTGAACATTAACATCTTTATTGGCTGCTTTTGGCTGCTGTATGCAGTTTACGCATTATACTTAGTTTTCGTGATTTATTATGCTGTTGTGAATTTATCATATACTAGCTTCTAGATTTGCTACTATATTTGTTACCATATTTGGCAAAAAACGAGGGCCAAAAGGCAACAATCATTGAAGAAAAAGACAGAAATTGGAACTTCTCTAGATTTGATACTAATTTGGTGAAGAGAGAGAGAGAGGGAGAGAGAGGGAAAGGTGCTCTTAAAAAGGGATACCAATTTGGGCCGAGAGAGACAGAACCCAGCTCCAGCTCACGTACAACCAAACACGGTCTCGTCCTGTCCCACGCGGTCCCTTTCTACCAGCCCCGCGCGATGCGGCCCCACACGACGCATCCCCACACGTCAGCATGGAACGGTCAACAAACGGGAATCCTACCGTCCGAGCTCCTTCTGCGGGTTTCAGATAAGGGCTTGGGAAAAACTAAGGAAAAACTAAGGAGCTGGGGAAAACTGAGTACAACTAAGGACCCGAGGCCACGAAAATAAAAATCCCAAAGAAAAATTACAGAAATAAAACATGGATTATCTCCCAAGAGTGTTTTTCTTTAACGCCTTTCAGCTAGGCGCAGAAATAGAGCTAGCATCAAGTATTATCGAGTGAAGAAGCATCGAGATCAATCACTTCCTCTAAAACACAACTTGTCAAAATAGGCACTTTAGCTACCCCTCGAGATGATTCAACATGTAAATCACTCTTAGTTGTACTAAAAAAATTTATCAATTTTAAACATATTACAGGGTTTTGGTTTAGGTGCCCTGGGAACATACATAAATTTTTGCTCTTTTTCCACAAAAGCTTTCTCCTTCTTAAACCCAAGAGAGGAAAAGGTTGAACTTAAAGTTTCCATAGCCTCCTCTAGTTTACCAATCCTAAGGTTTATATTATCATGGGTATGGCTAGCATGTAAAACAATGATTCTTTTATTGATGCTTTCTATTGATTCATTAATTTGGCTTGCATTATCAAGGCAATTTGGCAAACTTTTCTCTAAAGAGTTTAGTCTTTCTATAACATCTTCCTAAGTGGTCTCAGATTTAACAACATTAGTAGGTGGTATTCCTACCAAATTTTCAATTAAATTGCAGGCTTCCAAAGCAGGAGTGCCAAGAAAATAACCCCCTGTGAGAGTATCCAAAACAATATCTATTCCAGCTAGATATACAACCATAAAAATTTCTAAGGAGGATCATGGTACAATATTGTTTAGTACATCTATGATAAGAATTACTTATTCTATACCAAGCATCTTTCAAACTTTCTCCCCTTGTTGCTTAAAATAACGAACCTCAACTTCAGAAATACATATTTAGCAGAATTAAAATAGAACAACAGAAATAAAAACTAGAATAGAAACTAATTTTTTGTGTTTCTTGTATATAATGAAGTAAACAAGACAAAATAAAATAAACTAAGCAAAACTATAACAAAGTAAAGAGATTGGAGATGAGAGACTCCACTTGCAAAAATCCTCTTTCTCCCCGGCAACGGCGCCAGAAAACCTTGATGGCGGTTTACACCATTGGGGAACCCCAAGAGGAAGGTGTGATGAGCACATCAGCAAGTTTTCCCTCGGTAAGAAACCAAGGTTTAATAGACCAGTAGGAGAAAGGCGTGACTTCTGAAGGTGTTGCTAGCTGACTATTGGCAGGGCGCACTACCGGCATCAGCAACAACGTGGAACCTGCACACAACACAACCAAAATACTTTGCCCCAACTAACACTGAGGTTGTCGATCTCACCGGTTTTGCTGAACACAAAAGATTAAACACATCGAGTGGAAAGAGATGTTTGCAGTGGAATTAAAGAGAAAAATGCTTGCAGAAAGTAAACAGAACAAGATTGCAGTAGATGAATTTATCAGTATAAAAGAAATAACCGGGGTCCACAGTTCACTAGAGGTGTCTCTCCATAAAGATAAATAACATGCTAGGTGAACAAATTACAGCTGGGAAATTGACAAAATAAAGACCATACACGACAAGATGATTACTATGAGATTCGTTTGGGCATTAGAACATAATACATAGATCGTAATCCAACTGCGTCTATGACTAATAATCCATCTTCCGGTTATCATCTGAACCCCTTCTAGTATTAAGTTGCAAGCAACAGATTATCGCATTAAGAAATGTGTGTAAAGTAAACAATAGAATTATCCTTGGATAAAATATTGTTGTTTTCTCCCTAGTAGCAAAAACACATCTACAATCATAAAAGTTATTGTACGTCACTTTTCCATGGCGGCCGCGGTGGAACTTTTCACGGATGGAGGCTCGGGTGTTTAGGTTTTTCCCGATATCATGAATAAATAGGCGGAAGGGCGAGGTTGGTGGAGTCCAGGGTGGCCCACACCACCCCTTGGCGTGGGCCCAGGCCAGGCCACACCAAGGCATGGTTTGGCCGCCCGGCGCCTCCTCTTCGTCTCCCCTCTGGAATCTTTCTTCATTACGGTAAAATATTGACTTCGTTTTGTTTCGTCCAATTCCGAGAATATTTCCTGTACAACTTTTCTTAAATACAAAACAGCACAAAATAGGGAACTGGCACTGTGGCATCTTGTTAATAGGTTATTGCCGAAAAATGTATAAAAGTGCAACGAAGTGTGAGCAAAACATATATAATTTGGTGTAAAACAAGCATGGAGCATAAAAAATTATAGATATGTTTGCAACATATCATGGGAGCATGCTTGTCTGCGTCAAAGACTACAGGTGATCTGACGCTACCGTTCTTCGAGCACCAAGACGTCGATCTGATTCGTGTGAGCCTCCTCGACCTGGCCACCAACAAGTTTCGGTTTTCCTCACGAAGATAGACCATGTTTGGCACATGACGCTACTGGATACCTAGAGTGGAATTGATGCAGTCGTGCATGGCCCTATCTTTAACTAGAGTGTTTTCATTTGGGCGAGCCACGAAGTCGCCTTCTTGTTGGTGCCATTGGACATGTCCTAACATATATTTCCAAAAAACTGGCAGAGGTTGAGAAAATCATGGTGGATGAGATCGTAGGTTGGTAATGGCGGAGACAGTATTGGTTGCGATGAAGACAACGAGGCACATGCTCCGTGTGTCGGGTATTTGGCGACTTGCAGCAGCAGTCTTGGCAATTTGGCGACTTGAGCCACAGTTTCCATGGTGAAAATCCAAGGTCTAGCCTTCATTGGTTGTACTTGGCAATGGCATGAAGGCATTGTTTAGAAACTCGGACTTTCTCGAGGGTGAAAACCCAAGATCTTCGATTGGGCGACGACAACGCTTGTGCATTGTTTCTTCTTAGAGGCATTGCTTTTGGAGGATCTCGTTTGTAGTACGGGTGTTCTCTTCAAATGTGGTTAGAGTGTTGCTGCTACGAGCAGTTGAACACTGTTGAAAGTGCATGGAGCCTCATGTGTCGTTTTGGTTAATGACAATCTCTATGGAGTAGTGTTTTCATTGAGTTCCACTTATAGGTTTTTTCCATAGGAAATGTTTGAACCATATATTGGCTTCAAGGTTGCAAGAAGAAGCAAATGAAGAAGATCAAGTGACAAGTATGTCTTGAAGAATAAAGAGTGATATACCATGTGCATCTTCAAGATATCAACAATATGAAGAAAGAAGAAATGGTGTGCACTGAAGAAGATATATGAAGATAGATCTTTCCATCCAAATAGTGATCATGGGTACATTAAGATAGCCCGAAGAAGAAGCTCTCCCATAGTGGACTATGGGGGAGCAATCTGCAAGACTTCATCAAGTAAGCACAATAAATAAAGATGTTCCATATTGATGTGGTCAAGTTCTTCATCATCTAGCTCAAGTGAAATGCGGAAGGTTAAGATTTATGTATTACTTTTCAGAACCTTGAAGCTAAAATACAGTTCGGTCCGTTTTACACGCAAACAAAAAAATACAGTTCAAATGAGAAGAAACGTACCAACCATGGAGAGCTAGACAGGAGATACATGCTATATAGGTAGCTGCTTCTGCAAAGTGCAAATATGGAACCACTGGCTCCCAACAGTTTGTGTTGATGTTTCCTACAATTTGTATTTTCAGATCTCACTCGCTTCATTCCAAGGCATAATTAATTATATTCGTGTTATCCCTGCCAAGAAAATTTGCACTTATAATATTTCTGCCACTTCTTCCCGATGCTATTGCTCATGTTATAGAATTGATTACACAAATTATTTCCACTGTCCGACATAGAACATGTGGTATTTTTTTCTTAATGGAAATAGGTGGTGTTCTTTTATTTCCATTTTTGAACGGGAACATGTGAAACATATCAATACATTGATATGCTCCTAGCTTCATTATACAGAATTCTAAGTTGCAATGAGCAACTTCTATACAAGAATACAAATTTACTTAAAAGGTAATTTTTGTATTTATTCAGCTATTGTACCATTCATTTTTTCCTCATTGTGTTCTTAATTTTCAGAAAAAGGAGTTAACACTTTTTACCACTCAGGGTGTATGTGCACAACCCACATTGTTTACAAGACGGAGCACGAGCAATTTTTTGTTCATTCCATGGGAATTTTGTATCGAGATGTTTTATGCACTACAAGAGATTTGTTATTTATATTGATAATACTTTCAGAAATGTTTCAATAGACCAAACTTAATAACCTGTTTGGCGTTGCATCCATTTTTCGAGTGCCTGGCTGTGTGATGTCCAACAGAATTTGTTCCCCTGAGTGTCAAACAATGTCTGAATATGATTTCAAACAACTAAAGAGGGTGAAATTCTATTGAATTCATGGTGATGACCTGATCCTTTTTACATGTCCTAATAACTTACAATTGTTTGTAAACATAATGAAACTTAAATATGAAAATTTCAATTACGTTATGTGTATTAGTCGACACGTGCATTGCACGCACGTGCTCCATTACTAGTTGCATCAGGAGAATCAATTCAACAGAAATAAGTACTACTACTACAAATGTCAACACTATTTTTTTCTCAAAGATTGCAATAGACTTGGAATTTGACCGATCATGTCAGACTGGCGGAGTGTATGAAATGCCCACACTGATCCAAATGGAAGGTTGAAACTGAGGATAAACTGGGTCAGCTTACAAAAAGATAAGACCCATGGGGTCTAGTACCCATGGCATATTCCGTAAATCCGTGTCCGAGGAGATTTGAATCCAGATTGCGGGGTAGCCACCAACTTGAGCTAAACATCTGACTCTCCGGTCATTCTCAACTGAGTCAGCTTACCAAAAGGGGTATTTGCCACTCCTTGGCATGTTTCTTCCATGGGATGTGGGGGTGGGGGGATTTGAAAGAGGAACGAAAACAATGGAATGGTGAAATACAAACATATTCTCTTGGGATGAGTGGAATTATGCATGTTTCAGTACTTGATGTTGCTCGTGGTACAAACAAATTTGTATATCCAATGGATGGATGTGGGGGCGACGTATAGATGCATGGTTCGCTTGAGGATCTACGCACGAAACAAAGCCTAATCGAAACATGCATTGTCCAAATCCTTGTACAACTTGAAACAGCCAAGTAGAATATGAGACAATAGGCTAAGAGGGTTCTTTTTACAAAATAAATAAATAAAGGTACTCAAAGAACGGTGATTCATACGGGTATTCATCAAGAAATCCACTTATGGATTTTGTATAATTTATGTGTTGGGCCATGTCCCTCCACGTGAAGGTGTGTTGGCAGCCTAACATCAGATCAAAAAATCTAACATGTATCAGTCGTTGATCGATGTTCGCATCCAATGTATGTGTTGCCTCCTTGAGAGGTAGAAAGGAGAAAACCATAGTCACCCTTAGTGGTTGTGTGTGAGAGAGCAAGGAAGCAAGCCAAAACATGACCACTGTTGTGAGAGGGTGAGGGAATACACTAGAACAC
This sequence comes from Lolium multiflorum, assembly GCA_030979885.1. Classification (NCBI taxonomy): domain Eukaryota; kingdom Viridiplantae; phylum Streptophyta; class Magnoliopsida; order Poales; family Poaceae; genus Lolium; species Lolium multiflorum. The sequence goes on from CM061753.1 coordinate 63,316,018, forward strand.
CACAACACCACAACTAAGTAAGAAGAAAGGAAGAAGAAGAAGAGGTGGTTTCTATCCAGATTTCTAAGATATGACCGATCTATTTTCAAGCTGGTACTTGGATGCTCAAACGTTTCTTGGATCAGCTCCAAACTCGATGAGTTTGTTCCTTACTTTGACTACTTCAATCTGGTCAGCTGGTTTGAGATTTGGGTCAATAGAAAATCATATTTGAGAGTGGTTAAGTCAGCTCGGACTGCTATAGTTTTAGCACAGAGAAGTTTTGGGTGACAAACAGTTTGGGCATGCAAACGGTGTTTGATTGAGTTGATCTTTTGTTAGTATGTTAGCACTCATATGTCTGCTTGTCTACCAAATTCTATGTTGATTGGATATGCGGTTTAAGAGCAGTTTGTTGATTAACGAAGAGGACAAAAACTGTGATATCTCTGCCTTTGTTGTATCTTGCTTCTTGTGGTTGTTGTTGTTGTTCCCGGTGAGCAACAAGGTGAAGTATGTTGTAATCTCTAGATGTTCCAGATAAGACTAAAGTTGCTCATAGTGTAGCTTGCGTGGACTAGTTGATCCACACCCGTGGTTTTTCCCTTTTCACGTTGAGGAGGTTTTCGACAAGGTAACGACACATCAGACGCCACCATTGTCCGCCGTTACTGAAGTCGGCGTGTTTTTCACCGACAGAAGTGCCATCTGAAACTTATAGATGACTGAATCCGTGTGGAGCCACGCGACATGCCATGTAGGCCCATGCAGCTGTTGAAACGCCGACATCGAGACTCCAATGGCCCCTTGTTATCCCTTCTACGCGCCACCAGTTGGACAAGACCACACCGACAACAGATCGGGGCGAAAACGAGATCCACTCCCCACCGCCTGGGCCATGGAAGCAACAACCGCCGCACACGATCTCCCCCACGGCGCCACCCCCAGCCATACAAGGAGGTCGTTGCCGCCACCATACATTTATGCACCTTCCACGGTGGGCCCCACACACCGCCAACAGCAATGACAACAAGAGTGCCTAGACCGAGGCCTAGGCAACGCTAGGGTTGGAGCATTTTGTTTCTCCAGCGGTGACCTCCTCATGCAGCTGGGACAGCATGAGTACAAGAGGAAGTCTGGTTCTCAAATATAAACTGGAACCTAAGTTCATATCGGTTAGGATTTGAACCCCCGGCAAATGATTTCATCATCCTGCTTGATTTCTTTCCCTAATGTTTGCTGACAGATAACCCACTTACATTCATGAACATCATCGTCATTTGGGACATTCCTTTATCTTCACTGAACCTTGTATGCAATTAACTTGTCAACTAATTAATCAGGAAGAAAATAAAATACCTGAAGGCCACATCCAACTAAAAATAGTTGATGGAGTCAATAACCACAATTACAACGTCACTGCTAGATGAGAGCTAGAAATTGTAGACTGCCATACGTTTGTATGTGTACACAGATGAGTGGTAACTCCCCAGCAAAACCAAACATCAAACAAAATCAAATTCCAAGCCTCAACCCACGTCCAACTTCAACGTGATCAAATGCAGCATCTCTTAATCAACATTCATTGCTCCAGAATGATAGGTGTCCAACTCCTTGTCCAGTTGGACGACTGATTTCCCCAAAGACCCCTTCGGCACATAGACAGCACGTCCACGTCCACGACCCCGGCCAAAACTACGGCCACGGCCACGACCACGGGCCTGTCCTCCTCTTTGTGAGAAACCGTTGCGCTTCCACCTGAAGGTAAGAACACAATGTGTTAATCAAGGTTCATGGTAATAAATCAGTACCTTATGCCTAACGAACAACTAGTCCATCCATGGAATCTTCCATATAACTACGATACAAAAAACTCTACAGCAAGCACAAAGCTCATTGATGCACCCAATGACAGGTGCACAACAAATGTTCAAAACTATATGAAGAAAACCAGATAGTGATATCTAGCAATACAATGCAATATTCAGAAAGGTGACACATTAAATTTGCCACTGCAACATAGTATGAAGTACAGAACCAGGGAACAAAGTTGAGCACAAGGTACTGGCATACAAGTTTAATGTGTTTGTCAACTTGCTTGGGAAAAAGGCTTTGATGTTGTTGTTGTATTCAGTCATAAGAAATCATGAAATACTGAATCCAAGAACCTACCCAGGAAGGAAATTAGAAGAGTCAGCCGCACCTCGACCAAACCCACTAGAACGAGACCTGGAAGAAAAATTAAACATCATGTGTCAGAAACAAAATGGCAGAAAGTTCTAACTACTATAGCATGATTAATAAATCCAATTCGACAGGCATCATCTAACTAAAACATGCACTTGCAAAGAAGAGCCATACATCATTACAACTTCTCTCTGTCCTCTTCCTCTTGCACCAGGAACAACACTAACACGAGGTGCAGAAACAGCAGTCAGACCCAAATTTGCTCCTATTACTTCGATCTTCATTTCTTTCCCGTCAAGGCGTACATTATTATATCGTTTCAATGCTTGAACAGCTTCACTCCTCCTAGTGAATATCACCTCAGCTGTACCCTGTTGAATATCCATGAAAGTATGACACAATATTCTGACATGTAACATGACTTCTTCTGAAGCAAAACTGTAGAGTAGGACAATCAGAATATAATCTATCATAAAATTTGGTTCAGGCACCTTCTATTAACTTTGGCAGGTACAAATGGATTGGTAATGGTAACTATAAAGTGTGAAGAGAAGATGAATGAGATAGATAAAAAAATACTACTTAATAAATTGGAGAATTAGATCATATAGGCTGCAAAGTAAGATTTGCTAAAAGGAATCATTCCCAGTAAAATAAGATTTATATAGATAAGAGACCGTTCATGGTATGGATGAGCTGGGGGAGGGCAGAGATTGATGGACAGATACATGCTCTAAGATCAAAAGTTCCGTGCTAGCAATATATCATTAAATCAAAGCAACATTCAGAATAGTGCAAACAAGGTTTGACATAAATAACTATACAATACTGTTGTAGGAGTAAAGGTTAAATACCCTGTTCTCATATAAATACAATTTCATGAGTTCTTTTGTGTGTTTGTATATCATCAGTGGTGTGCGCAGGACTAAATTCTAGCTTAAAGTTGGTAGATCTCAACTTCATTACAAACAACCAAAGTATTACTAGAACACCAAATATGCGACCAACGGATATCATGGATGATCAGATATGTTTTTAGGCAGAAGACACTTGTGCTCATAACATGAGTTTTGCAGACGTGAATACTGCTAAATTGTATAATGTGTATGTTATAGTAAAACAAGCATTTATAAGAGACTTACAGTTGGGTGTCTATTATTGTCATAATGAACAGCACAGTTCTTCAAATGACCCATTTCAGAGAAAAGTTCCTGAAACACAGTTGTGGACAGAGAAGGTCAGCTTGAGAAAGTGAAACATAATTGAAGATTTCAGCACACATAATCAATTATACATAATACAAAGATCTAGTTACCTGCAAATCTTCTTTTGTCACTCCATAGTGCAAGTTTGAAATATATAGCTTTGTACCAGTTTCTATCCCTGAAAGTCCAGCAGCCACCATGCTATCCTCAAAACGATCATGTGTCCACGCAAAATCCTTTGTTTTGTTGAATGACTGATGATATTCCAATGCATGCATACCCAGATTGTGATGAGAAATTGTTAGCATAATCCCCAAAACTCATCAATTCGTAGTATTTGACGAGTCAACTAGCATCAGCATAAACTATAAAACCATACACCATTGCACAAAATCGCTGCTAGCTGATAGCCCTGTATGAACCAAAGACCTTATCCAGTGAAATAAGTATCCAACTGGTAAATACATAGTCCATCAGCATGCTGGCCATGAGAAGAGACAACTTTTTTTCAGTTTGAAGCATTAACATGCTGGCCATGAGAAGAGGCAACTTTTTTTCAGTTTGAAGCATTAACATGCTGGCCCTGAGAAGAGACAACGTTTTTCAGATTGAAGCATTAACCAGGACCGACACATATCTCACCACAAATTTCTCAGCAGCAAAATACCAGTTCTTAGGGAATTTTCAGAATGAGAAACCCCTCAGATCCTCTTTGAAGCTCCACAATTCAAAAGTATACAACATATGGTCTACACTGAGGCCTGAGCTGTCCATTTTATTAAGTTGATAGCCACTTCTTGTCACTTATCTATTGTAATTTGGGTTCTTGGAAGGTATACAGAAAAACAGTGGTAGTTTTGTGCTTGCCTTGGCAATAGCATAAGATGACGAGCGAGTATTGACACCAAGTGGCCTTTGTGAAGGCACTCCTCTTCCACGGAAGGTGCCAGCGCCACGTCCGCGCCCTAAACCACGGCCTAGCCTTTGGCCATCACCTCTGCCTAGCCATTGGCCATCACCTCTGCCTGACCTTTGTCCATCACCTCTGCCTCGACCACCCCTCTGAATCCTTCCCCTTCCTCTTCCCCTTACACTTCTGTTCTTAATCATATCATCGAGTGACATATCCAAAGAAGTCTCCATTGCAATTAAAGCTTGAGATCCAGTAGGGAAAGCGCTGCAAAAAGGAAAAACAACTTTAATATTATCAAGTGTTCACTAGTACTAATGTAGTGAAAGGAAGCACAGTAATATGAATGCACACACATATAGAAAAAAAAAATCTCAAAGTAAGGTCACCGGTCCCTACTAGTTACGGAAAGACACTTACTCCAGAAGCAACACCACAACTCAACTTTGGAAATGTTCGACTCTTCCAAACTTCCTATTATGCTAGTTTGCACTTGTTAGACACATAACCTACGTTGTGACCAAATAATAGGATCACAAACTTTAGTATTTTTGAAGTTTCCATCTTGCAGTCATGAGCAAACACCCCAAAAACGCAGAAAGTGAAGTACAGCAAAAGCCCATTTGTAGGACAAACCTCGAGTTCATAAGGGCATCTCCAACGCGGGCACCTAAACGCAAAAACGGACGTCGGATGGGCCCGTTTGGGTCAAACCTGCTCCCAACGGGCAGACCCAAATTAAAAACGGACAGCTGTGGTGTCCGGCACGACCCAAAGCTGGCTCAAATTTGGGAGTAATTTGGGGCGAGCCGGACGCCTGCGGGCGTCTGTGGTCATCCGCGCGTTTCCTCCCAAACCCCACATGGCAGCCACACTAGTCAACACACCCAGGCCGCACAACATTCTCTCTCCTCTGTCCTTCTCTTTCTTTTGTGCCCATGGATATTGGCATTGCTCCCCACCGGAAGAGGCTCGCCGGCCAACCGCCGCCGTCGAGCTCGCGTGGAGGATCCCGTCGCTAAGTATGGTCCGTTTTTTTCGTCCCTGCCGGAGGTCGCCGCGGCCGAAACGGTGATGAGCGGCGCCGCCGCGCTGAGGAGCTCCGCCACCCGCGCCGAGTTTGGAGCTGCGCCGGCGACGTCGAACGGGGCAGCGCGAGCACGGGCGGGGCTGTCCGCGTCGGCCACGGGCGGGGGCAGGCGGGGGCGGCGCTCGCCGCGACGGGCGTGGGCGGAGCTCGCCGCGTCGTCCACGGGCGGCGGCTGCGCCGGCCACGCGGGGGCAGGCGGCGCTCGCCCACGGGCGGCGTGGGCGGAGCTCGCAGCGTCGGCCACGGGCACGGGCGGAGCTGGCCGCACGAGCCTAGGGACGGGCGGAGCTGGCCACCGGCGTGGCCTGCAGAGACACGGCGAGCCGTGGCCTGCGGGGACGCGGCGAGCGGCCACTGCACGGGCTCGTTGGAGGACGAGGTGGCGCCGCTGCTGCTTGAGAGGAGGCCGAAGAGGCCGCGCCACTTGGAGGTCTTGGTCGGGGTGAGGCGCGCGAGGACGGTGACGGCGTGGTCGCCCTGGCGGAGGCGCACGACGGAGAGCGTGCCGGCGCCAAGGTCGAGGCTGCGGTCGGGGTCGACGAGGTGGAGCTGCGCGCCGGGGACGGAGACGAGGGTCTCCTCGACGGTGGGCGGGTCGTCCTCGGCCGCGTCGGCCGGGAAGAGGTGGGACTGGGGTACCTCCGGGTAGATGCTCTGCTGCTTGGAGGCGGAGGCCATGGCGGATTGTCTGCTGGTCGTCGGCTGCTTTGCTGCTCTGCTAGTACTACTAGGGGAAGAAGAAGGAGTAATTATTTGGGTCACAACAAGTTGGGGAACAGAATGGGTCGCGGGCGTTTTGGCCTATCCGCATGTCCGGAGGCCGACCCAAACAGCCAAAATCGGACGCGAAAACGCGTCCGTTTGGATGGCAGCGTTGGAGATGCCCTAAGAGCAATCTGGACAGATCTCTACAGTAGCGCAGTCACCCTTCTTATCTCACTCTTGTAGCAATTGATGACAAGCGACCAATCTGCACCACGGGGTACACACTATAGCGCTCAACTTATGCAGCCTCACTGTGAGTATCGAGCACTAGAATCTACTACATCAGGCAATACTCAAGAGACAAGCAACCCGCAGCTGCCACAAACGGGACTGAACTGAGAAACTCTGGCACTCGGTCATGGCAATCTAAGCATGCACCGGCAAGTGTGCCTACCGAGAGCCCGCAGGATCCCATCGCACACGGGCTTTGCGCATGCTAGTGACTGAACCAACCAAAGAGGGATCAAAGATAAGTGAGCTCCAGAAGGGTCGGCAAGTTACCTCCGGGGAAGGTCCTCTAGGGTTCACCGGCGGCGGGGAGATCCCCGATCTGTGGGGAGTTGGACTCCTCGTGCCGTCGTTGGCAGGGCGAGGCGAGAACTTGGGTCTGGCAGGTTCCACGCGGAGGGGGTGGTGGTACGGGGGGCCGAGATCTCTTGGCTTTGAACAGAGGCGGTCTGCGTCTCGGCGAGGTTTTCCCGACGGGGAGAAGACGACTTGGAAGAAGACAACTTGGGTGCGGGTCCCAGCGGGATCGGGTTAATGATGACGCTGGCCCGCCCCCACAAAGCCGACGATGTGTAGACAGGCCTGCAAGGTCCAGTGGTGACTCCAATCCACGCCGCGACTGACCCAGGCCCATCTTCTGCTTGCTGGGTCGTCAAGTTGGCACAACTGTCTTTCTTTTTTGAGATAGATGGGAAGTAATGTTTTTTAAACTAGTTAGGTGCCCGTGCGTTGCACTGGGTTCATTAATTTTTTCCTTGCTGCAAATTTTAAAACATAATACACACGTCTATCTCAGTAGTGTGAAGAATATGTGAAAGAATACAATATTTTATACGTTTTGGGTTACTCAAACTATGCTCTCTCTCTCTCTCTCTAAAGGCATGACATAAATCATGCTCTTGATCATTGCTATCTAAAGGCATGACAAGGATGCATATGTATTTTTTGAGAGTAGGTGAACATATAACTTTTTATAGAAGGAAAAATGTTATACACAAGATTAGCCGCTTCCTGTGTACAAAAAGGATCAAGGGAAACTTCAAAGAAAACAAAAGACTACTCTTTGGCTATGTACTAAAACTCCATCTCCTCCCTACTTAGGCTCCTCAAACCTACGTACAGAAAGGACCAAGCCAAACTCCAAAAAAACAAAAAAAGACTACTCTTACTATGTTCTAAAATTCCACATTTCTTCCTTCTTTCTGTGCTTTGTAGTCACCCTGCTCGGACAGTGTCGCCACTCTATTTTGTAGGCTCTCCCTCAAACCCCTTTCACGCGCAGGTGATGTTACTATGGGACAACAAAAATATGCAAGATACAATCGTCAATGTTAACTACAATAATATTTTGTGAGCATGTAAATTGAGACAATTACCATTTTCAAACAACCATGATGACCCTTTGGTTCTCATCCTTGTCCTCTCACTTCTCCTATACTGCAATGTGCCACAATAATTTTCAACATACGCAAATCCTTGTTGTAATTCTAGTTCGGAGACACTACAACCCTATCTCACCTAATATGATCTGAAAGTTAATCTACAAAATTGTTACATATTCATTACTTACAAAAGAGAAATAAATCATAAAAGCATTGGATTCTTAGTGATAGTCATCAATAGTAGTTATGTAATTTACTATAGACTCTCGCTTAATCAGAAACTAACTTAAGTGGATAAAACTAAGTGGTTCTTCTAATGGCTTGAACTATTGAATGAAAAAAGCACAACTGCTCACATACATTAAAAAGCACAGCTCCTAATACTTTAATGTTCATTTATAATGTCAAAGCTGACTTGATTCTCGATGAAAGAATAACTCTCCCAGTTTTGTAATATAAACAAATCATATTGAATTAATGATTACATACCTGTGAACAAAAGATGGGAGCCTAGGAATGAGCTAGTTTGGTTATCCTGATTATTCAGAATACACACAACGATTATAGAACTCGCGGTGAAATGCAATCTATAAACCATTTCATTGACAAATCAAGCCTGATAAGGAAGTCCAAACAAAATTAAGCATGATAACGTGCACACATGTTGGACCTGTTCTTGATATCAGCTTCCTGCGACCAAGCTTCGAAGTGTCGACAGTGAGAATGATCGCCTTAGACCCAACCACTTAAGCCCTTTTCACGAGTTGTCGCACTATATTCAACGGCAGCTAGTCTGATATTTTGTCCTCTACGCAATGTTATTTGTCCACTTTAGCTACCATTGTCATCTACTCTATTATACTGATCAAAAGCAAACCAATCTACTTATGCCTACACTGTCAAGGTTGCCAGGTAATGGTAACAGTGGAGTGTAAAAATTCCACAACGATTCATCTAGCCTTATCCAAAGTAACAAAAAGAAAATCAAGCAACACGGCAGTTGTTGCTACACCCTAAAATGAACATCATCCTTGCAAAAATTCAATCCTCGGACTTCTCTACTGCAATGCTTTTCCTAAACTTTTAAGCTGCTACTTTGAAAGTTCAAAGTATACATAATTACATATCTTATAGGATTTTGGAGAAAGCCTCTCTATTCTCCCTAAGTGTTCACTGATCCTCTGCGCCGGAGGCGTAGTAGTTGTAAACCATCTTCAGCAGCTTCTCCTTCGATAGCTTCTCAAACTCGGACACATTAGTGATCATCTCCTGTTCTCCTGCTTGAATATTTCATTGTCCGTTGACAGTACGTATTTGATATAGAACTAAAAATGAAAACTTGGTGAAAAATCACAATGTCAGCCTAGAGTATTCAAGATTATTAAAATCGTACCACTGTAAATAACGAACTTAACATTGGTATGTAGCAGAGAATACTACTCAAACAGAAAGTATACTCGTCATTGGAAAATAATTGCATAAGAGTACACAACCACTAAAAGTTTACTGAAACCAACATTTAACCCACAGTAAGAGAGAAACTCCACAAAATAGCCTTTCTAAATATTGCGCTATTATAAGGCACATAAGTCGTGCTTAATGGCATCCCAGAAATTGCACTATCAAATATATTAGTAATTTCTGAATGAAGTTTTCGAAACTACACCCATAACTGTTAGTAACAAAACTACGTCAAAGATTTAAATAGGTGACTTTAGTGCTTCTATAAAGTCATTTATAGGATACCTAACCTGGAAAGAAATAAGCTTTACATATACTCCACCCTGAATTTTGATTCGAATTTATAGATGCGGAATAAAATTCATCATTCCTTGACCATAAACCAACTTAATGATGGAAGTAAACACAGAATCTTCACTCTAACCAACAGGTAAACTGTACTTTAAGCTAATATTTTGAGTGCTTTCCTTGGATACTCAAGCTAAACTGGAGAATTTGGCATAAATTTAAATGCCAAATGTATATGGAAGTATTCAAAGTTCAGGCATTGTATCTTTTCTGAATCTAGCAAGACCAAATTATATACCATGCCAATAATCTGAAATTTAGAGTTATAGGGATATAGGGATTCCAAAAGAAAACATGCAGCACCGTACCCAAATCCTCTCCACTGGAATCACAAAAAAATATGTTGACCCACATAGATTTGCATTCAAAACATCTGCAATAGTTGATCCCCATAGCATAGAGCACAGAGGTAACTTGATGATGTTGTCCACTTGTCCATGAGGATGATCGACATCTACAACTAACATGAGAAATGAAGTTAAGAGTGACTTTCATTGCCTTGCAGTTATACTAAGCACATCTGCTGAAAGCCACAGCTGGTGGCTGATGTGCTCTGGCAGCTCCCCTTCTCAAATCTCAAGCATCTTTGCACATGCTTCTTTAGAAACCTACATCACCAGCAGACCATATCAATCAGCCAAGATTAAATTCGAGAAATTACAAAAGAAAACGGGAGGGACGAAGGGGCCCTGCAATGAGTCCAGGCTCTGAACTTGAGGGGTGGAGGAGGCGTCCGACACGGTAGCCCGCGGACAGCAGCGACGATTGTGCCGGTCGAGAGAAAATGGCCGGAAGGGGCAGCAGCCAAGGCCGCTGGTGAAGATGCTTGGTTGTCGTGGAACAACTCCTCAGCCGGTCGGATCGTGGACGAGCTGCTGCGGCGGCCGGTCGTCGTGGTCGAGCTGCTGCGGTGGCCGGTCGTTAAGGTCAAACTCCCGTGGAGGGAGAGGGCGGCGGGGTCAAGTCGCCATGGAAGAAAAGGGGGACGGAGGAAGATGGTTGGGAGCCGAGGATGGGGGCGGCCAGCGAAGACGTGGGAGCTCGCCGTCGGCAGGAAGAGGACTGGACGGCGGCGGCCAACCCTAGTTCGCGAGAGAGATGTGGTTGGCGACACATGTGAACCGAGAGATTCCGACTGATGGAAGGACTGCTGGTTGATTTTCCATTTTCGAGGGACTTAAACGCAAAATGGATGAGAGGGACGATTGACGACGGACGATGGTCGACGATTGACGATGGAACACTACCATACTTTTTAAGTAGTAGAGATTGTGAACGAAGGTGAGACGCCGAAGTCAATTAGTGTAGGATTCAGACGTAATTTTAGTGGACATTGACGCTAATCTCTTGCTGCTACTTTTACCATAAAGAGGCACCACGAAATCAATACTCCACCTGACAACGTGGTATCCACGACTAATCACTGCATGACGTGGCAACGCAGGATTGCTTAGGATGGTTGGTGAGGTGTATAGTTTGCATGTTGAGACTTGAGAGAAATCAATTTAGTGGGTTGCTCCTATTTAGATATTATAGATACCCTCGATATGAGAACCAACCTGTAGTTGGAAAGTCGACAATGATATCCCTAACTCACCAGGTCATGCTCAGATTTGACGTTTTATTGTTTAGCAAAGACGAAATATTTTCCAGTGAGAGACAAAATTCATGTTGATACTAGTGACTTCTTCAATCTGAAGACCTCCTGGCTCCCATATTAGTTTCTCGAACCTAGTCTCTTGAAAGGCGGAGGTGCTTAGGCTAGCAAATCTTATACATAAATTTTGCACTGAGATTTTAAAAATAATAAATATAGCATGAATATGATACTATTCAATGATACTACCCACTATAGAGATAGTAGCATACACAAGTACTATATGCATGATATTCCTACATGATACTTTCCACTATGGTCAGTCTTATTGAGATAGAGTGTGTGTTGGGCATTAAAAGAGATGAGTGTATGTATATATTTATGAATGTCTACGTGTCAACACCCGGATTTTTAAGTCCGAATGTCTATTATGTCATACATCGCAATCCCAGGAATATTGTTGTTGCGAGGCATAATAGTTAAGTATCACAGTCATCATTCATTACAAACCATAATGTCTTACAAGTGGAATCACATCATCCATATTACACAAATAGTTGATCTATTGATCAACGAACAAACACAGTTCATAGCGGAAGCGTACAAGGACTCTCTAGTCCACAGCCAACGCTTGACGTCGGAAGACTCCTAGTTATCGTAGGCGTCCTGCTGGTCATCTCCTTGTTCATCTTCATACTCTGCCATTTGAATACCAGGGACAAAGCCGTGAGTACTTCAAGTACTCGCAAACTAAAACTAATGTAAGTGCTAGACATTCTAGTAAGGTTTGCTAAGCTCTAGTTTATTTGCATAAAGCCAATTTTAGTTCACAAGTATTTGAGAAAAAGCTTATTCAAGTGCTAACTAACTCAAGTGGGAACATTAGTGTCACTCCCACCATTCAAGTGGTGATTTCAATTCAATTCACCACTTCACCAATATTTCAAATATTTGACATCGGAAACTGTATGGCCTTTCCAACCGTCCGTAACCGTGGACGCGGCTATTCGAATAGATTGTGTAATATCCCAGGTATTGGGGTTACAAAAATAGAGGAAACAGATGTGTGCATTGCATTCATGCATAGAAAATCTAGGGAATTTTCGAGCTTTAAAGTAAAACACAGAATGAAGTTTCACTTGACCTTGGTGGAATTGAAGTAGCTCATCAAGTCAAGCGCTATAAACCTCAATGTGACTTTGATAAAACCTTGTTTTGGGTAGATATGATTTGATCTAAGGGGTTAGATCAAATGGAACTAATAATCAACACAACAACACTTTACCCAATGATCAATTGCTTGATCTTATAAAAGATCATAACATGGAATTCCTTGCCATAACATATGAACCTACAATTAATTGGAAATCAAGTAACAATAATTGGAGAAACTATTCTTCACTTATCTTCTCCATGTCTTAAACTAATCCATGTTCTTACCATAAACCCTATGATACCCATTCTACTTTAATCTTGGAAACAAGACAAGGAGATCCAACTAAGTAATATAATTCTTCTCTATCCCAAATTATTATACACCAAACCCAGAGAGGTGAGAGTTCTATATTATTTATTAGAGAAGCAATAACAAACCTGGAGCTAAACCTTGAATATACATCCAAGTATTCAAATCATCATCTTCAAGAGGAACACTATGATATTATTCAAGACAATTCCTAGAGAGAGAACCTAGTTATGTTAAACCTAGATATTGATGATCACATCAACCTCTAGGGAGCCTAACCTTAGGTTATCATTGAATTCCTTCCCAAATGAGAGAGACCATTCATACTAACCTTAGCTTTACCTACTTAAGAATCAAGGACACCATTGAACTAAAGTATTAGGAGTTAAACCATTCCATTTGGGAATGGTGAGATAGCCAGTACCAAATGGAGTAAGATCATACCTATGAAATGATGAAGTAAAGTAGCAACTAATCCAACTAAGCATCTAGGTGGATACTTAACCTTTATTATCTAATGAGATCTGGTGAACATACCATAAACCCTAGGATAATCCATTCCTAGATGAGAGAGCTCAAGCTATAGTGTTACACTCAAGTTAGTTGAGCCAACACTTGAATGGTGAGAGAGATCTATTTATAGAACCAGGTGATTATATCATCATACCTGGAGAAGAACCTTAAGTAATTATCTCAGGCATTCTCCTGGGATATAAAATATTGAGGCAACCATAACTATGCCTATCCTAGAAAGTAAAATAGAAGTGCTATATCTTAGTTCATCAAGACAATAATTAATCTTGGGAGTGAGAAACCTAAATTCTTGAGAGATAACTTAGAAGCCAAACCTTGAACATTATAAATTGAGTGATGATCATAAACCCTAAGAACTTGAGGTAAAGATATTAAGAGCAAGTTAATCATGCCTAATCCATGATCATTCTCTTGAGGTATGTGAGGATAAGTTAAACCCTACTAGGATAAGTAGATCCCATTTCCACATGAAATTATAGGGAGATCACTAGTAATCAAATCTAGGCTTATATCCCAACCTTTACTTATGAATCACTTGGTGATCATAAGTAGAATCCTACCATATATATATTTAAAAAAATTACAGAACATAAGAAAACCTTAGAGTAAAACTCCATACTTAATATGGTGAGAAACCATCCATCCATATGACCAAAGTTAACTACAAAAAGAACTATAACAACTTTAGTTACTATAACAATAGATTAAGGATAAAATAGAAATCTATTTGTATAATATAAAACCAACTCTCAAGTCATTAGTAACTAAAGGAGAACATCAACTATTAAGTAAGTACCCACCTTATCATAGTTAGGGGAAATTAAACCCTAGCACATGCAATATGGTGACACCCCATATCTATAACCTAGAATTATGTCTTAACCCTAGTGTGTGTATCACTTGGGTGATCACAACTAAAACATAAGCCACAACTAAGTTCCAAACCATGCATCATTAGGTGAATATAGTTAGAACTCTATAATTGCTCACTAGTTGATCCCTATGCTTCAACTATTAAAAATAAGAAACACCTAATGCTAAATCTTTATAATTAAAGCCAACCTTGAGGAGAGTAATATCTACTCTATTATTTTTGGGTGTTATGAAAAATACAGCACTAATGTTAACTTTGATATGGGTTATAATTAAATCACAAGACCCTAATAAAATAAGTGCTCACATAAAATTATATGCATAGAGTTAAATCCTCAGTTATGGGATTAAACCCTAATCATCACTTATCACACACTCATAGTAGACATACTCAACTCTATTAATATCAAACATATATAATTCCCAAGAAAACCAATATGAGAGTATCAATTCATGTCTATTTGATATTTTGAATAAAAATCACAAATGTGTAATAAAATCTCATATAAAAAGCTTGTTCAAGTAAAATACTAACATAATAGTCAGGATATTAAATCTTGATAAAATTAACAATGGAGAAACCTGCAAAAATAACAGAATTCAAATATGAAATTCAAATAGAAATTAAAAACAGAATTGGAAACATAAAATAAAAGTTAAAAGAGAAAAGAGGCTTACCAGACTTGGCCACCGCAGCCCACCTCAGCAGCCCAACGAGCTAGCCCAGCTTTGGCCCAGCCCAAGTGTACCCCTTCGCCAGATATTTCACGAGGAGGGGGGAGCCATCGTCTTCCTCCATTCCGGGAAGCAGCTCGCTGTCGATCTCTCCTCGACTGAGTGCGCCAGGATTCGCGCCACCGCTTGGACGTCGTCGATAAGTACCCCCTCGCCGCCGCTAGGAACCCTAACCCTCACTTTCCCCATTCCTCTTCTTCAATTTCGTAAAATCGAAACCCTAACCTCGCCGGCCTCTGCTTCGTTTCACCATGTCCGACCACCCCGGAGCCATCCGAGTAGATCAGGAGGAGCGCCTCGCCTTGCTAATCCTCCTGGTGAAGTCCTGTGCCAAGGGGAGCTCGGGGGAAGAAGAAATCGACCGATCCCTTCCGCAGTTCTGCGAGGGAATCGATGACCACCTCGTTGCCTCCGTCTTCTATCAACCCCGGCGGTGACCCAGGGAGCATCAAGGTGATCATACGCTTCTCAGGAGTCTATTATTGCATCCTAGTTCGCCCTGTAGCCCTCTATCGCCGTTGCTCGCCGGAGACCGCCGCGTTCCATGATCGTCGGTAGTGTTCCGGTGACCATTTTTGAGCGGTGCCACAACCATCCGCTTTGCTTTCGCGTGCTGGTTCGAACGAAGTAACTCGCCCATCCTCTCGAGCCCAGAATCGACGGCGCCATCGTCACCTTCCCGCCGGCCAGAAGCTCCCAGACCACATCTTTAATTTTGACTTGGTCAGCCCACGTGGCATCCAGCGTGGTAGTGGTCCCACTAGTCAGTCACTGGGGTAGTACTAGACTGGGTACGTTTAGTATTTCTAGTCATTTATAAATTCCAGCAAATACATGCAACTTTGCTAAATTCTAGAAAATTCATTATAACTCAGAATAATGTAAATAAGATATCAAAATGCTCCTAAAAATAAACTCTATCCAATAAAAATATAAAATGAAATTTTTAATAAAAATTTAATTATTTAATACTTATTAATTAAGCCTTTTTGTTAATTCTAAATTCAATTAAAATTAAATAATTAGGAAAACTTCCTAAAATAAATAAAAACCAATAAGTAAAAGAAATAAAACATTAAAACTATTTTTATTCATTTGTTACTTTATTAATTCCTTATTAAAGGGAATTAAACCCTAATTAACAAATATCTTATTTATTAATTCTTGAAAATTAATAAAATACCTAATCCAATATCATTTTATTTCAAAGTTATTAATAACCTCAAGTTCATTAATGAAGTTATTAATCCAAGAATTATAGGGTAAATAAGAAGACCTAGTTCCAATATAAACAAAGTGATAACCACATAATTTCATGTGGAACCCTAAAACCCTAATTCAATTATGCACCATACCCTAGCTCCATTACTCAATAGGAACCCTAAATGGATCTAACCTAAACCCTAGGTTAGAACATGTGATCATGATACTTTTCTTTCAAAGCATAGAACCCTAATAGCAACTAAATACTTTTCTTGGCCACATAAAATGTAGAAGACCTATCACTAATATATGGGTATCCCATGTGTTCATCTTCATCAGACCTAAATAATCAAGTAGGGCCAACCAAGTGTAAACCCTAGATCCTATTACCAAATCCATCATCCTTATTCATTCCTATTTAGCATCACACCAATGTGATGAACCTCAGGAGCAACTATGCCAAATCTTGAGCATTACCTAATCATATTCCACTAAACCCTACTAGTGTTGGATACTTATCAACCATCCTAATCAGGAGCCAATTATTCCTTACTTAATAGAACCAACAATAAAGCCTAGACCACCTCAACCCTAATTGATATACTTCTTATTATTTAAGAAGTATGTTCTTCAAAAGTTATTCTTTTGAAGTAAATAAAGAATCATCATCAACCCTGCTTATAAGGACCTATAAACCCTAGCTGACTATCACCAATAAGATGAACCCGTCCTGATAGCAACCTTGTACGAATAAATGCTTAAGATACCTAGGCTTAACTCAACCTTACAAGTTCTAGCTTTTGATGAATCCAACTATGTTGTGATCCATCTACTAATTACTCCAGAAACCAATTAGAACCATAGAAAACCATAGAACCCCACAAACCTAATTATCATACTTGTTCTTTATCAAAGTACATGTTCTTCAAAAGTTATTCTTTTAAAGTATATGATAATCAATCATTAACCATGCCATATAGTACTAAAACTGACCACTGTTCTTTACTTGAAAACATTATGCCAATTGTCATTCTTTGTGTGCTCAATTAATTATTATGCTTTATTATCTACCTGTTTATAATACCAAGTAATCACACCTAAACAAGAACCTTGTATGTGAATCACTCTAAAAGTGCAACACACCCTAAACCAATTATTACAACTCACTGATCCTAAATCATCGGGGTTAGATCACGCTTAGAGCGATTGCATCTCATTCTTATGCATTATTGCATCCTTGCCAATCTTTTAAACATCGTCCTTACCGGACAATGATGCTATTTCAGAATTTGGAGTTATTGCGTATCGAAGACCTTGCCTGCATAATCTTGCAGTCAAGAAAGGCAAGTTCATCACTTGCTCATGTCATTTGAGTATCTTTATCAAATTACTTGCAAAGTACTATGATTATCACTATTGCATAAAAACCAAAACCACTATTTTCATAACTATGAATATGACTATGTGGTGGGCAATGGAACCATGGATTGTGTTGATATGGTGGAGGTTCCATTGCAAGGGTTTATATCCATCTAGGATTAAGCAACAAATGTCGCCAGTGATTCTTGTGCCATAATACCCGTGTTAACCATAAGATCCGGAGTGGGACGGAGTAGTCAAAAGTGTTTCCACCTCTCGTACATCAACGGATGCGCTCTACCGTAGACACTTGTATCTGTCGGGGGCGAGCGGTAGGCTGGGGAGCCTTAAGTCCCACGGCATTGTCCGTAGACACTTGTCGCCCGAAGAACAAGCGGTAGTGGGAAGCCTTAAGTCCCCACGGTATTGGTCTATGATGGGTTGCAGCTACCGGCGTAGGAATGTATGGTAGAGCCCTGCATTGACGTCGTGGTCGGGGTCCACCCTGAAATCTACGGGAATAATGGGACCGGCGTGGACCCAGGGTTGGGGCATGCAACAAAGGGCGGGTGTGCGAGGTAGCGGAGGAACATGATTGGCTAGACCTTATACCGGGCCTCACACCATAGGAAGTGTGGACGGGGAATATGCCCGGTTGGCACCAAGGATAAGATCTCTTATGGGTAAAGCAACGCACCTCTGCAGAGTGTAAAGAACCGTGACTGTCACTCCTGTTCCGGGATATGGAACTGCGAACGCGGCCGGAAAGGAGCTCCATGAAGTTCTAGTAAACCGGTGAAGACGGACATAGTTCTTGAATAAAAGCAACCTTTTGAAGAAATGGTTATGAAAACCTGCATTGGTATTAGACTTTCTGGTCTAATGTCGTAGCTAGTGCATTAAACACCTCTTTCCTATAATGAACTTGTTGAGTACGCTCGTACTCATCCCACTCTTAAATCCCCTGCTTAGATATGGAGGCATCGAAGGAGGATCTACATGCAACTCGAACCGAGGAGTCAACAACTACTTCAAGAGACAGAACCTGTCAGAGGAGTCAAATACTGCATCCAACAAGGAGAAAACCTAGTTTAGCCATAGAAGGGAACTAGCTTCCTAAACCTAGCTCCTATTTAGCTAGAATTTATTCTTAGCCTCTATAGCTAGTTAAATACTCTACAAATAGAGTTCGTGATAGGATTAGACTACGAGTCGTTCTTCTGGAGTTATCTGCAGTTTTACCTCATTGTAAAGTAGGAGGTTGTGCTGATCTTATGTAATAGAGTCATTGTTGTAATTCTATAGACATGCCTTGGACCCGCATATGTTTCTGTTGTACCACTCTGAGCGATATAATACTAGTGGAACGGTGTTTCATTGGTGTTATATCAGACTTGCATACTACACCATGCAGTGGTATGCCAGGTCACCACAGTTGGTATCAGAGCAAATGCTTTGACCTAGGATTAAAAACCTTTAAATGAGACCTATAGGATTGGAAGTGTCTATAGGAAGTTGTCTTAGCTAAACCAAATTTTACTTATGACTTGAGATGGGTATTCACTTGAGAATAATTCTGACACACTTGAGTCAACCTTTTTACCTATCCTTCCTAAGTAAAGTTAGATAGCCAATCCCAAGTATGTAGCATACCATGAAGTCCTTAAAACAATAAAGATGAGTAGATGACAGTTGGTATACAATACATGGTAGTCCAAAGAGAGGATACAACCATAAGGAAGATATCCTATTGGAAGATGTGTACCAACACCTGTTACAGTTAAGTAAGAATTATCTAGACCTGTAATAGAAGTAATATCAAGTGATAAAGATAATTAAGATATCATAATAGAAGGTGTAGACCAAGTTAAGTAATGAGTAAGAAAAATTATCTAGTCATGTGAAACAATTGATAGTAAGTGATAACTATGAGTTATATGAGGTAGTATTGACCATGATGAGTCAATCATGGAAAGTAATTAAGAGAGATAGAAATAAAACATGTCTACTTACAAAGTAGTGATAGTAATCATATATCATTCACTTGAGAATCATTATGTGATGGACTAGAACCTCATAATTAATTAAGAGGAGTACAATAAGAAGCCAAGTGCTAAACAATAGTGCAAGAATTGTGTTCCAAAACAATGGGAAGTGTGCCAAGCACATCATGACCATAGTTTTATGATAGAAACACTTGGAAGTATAGGAAATATATCTTAATAGATATGTATTCAGAGTAGCCATGTGTTAGAACTCAATGTATCATAGGAAGTAGTCCTCAATAGCACTTATATATGGTAACATACTTTGTTAGTACTTCCAAACAAAACTAGGTTAACTTCAACTATCCCAGACCACTTTGTGTCAAGTTTATCTCATTGCAATTGTGCAATTAAGGTAAATGTTGAGACATATAGTAGAATCCCATATACTCATGCTAAGTATCACGATATAAACCTATCTTATGTGGTGTTATATACTACACATCTCAGCCTGATGTTTAGAGATGTCTTACTCAACTAGTATATTCAGGCTTATGATGGTGTGTATTATATGCACAAAGCTGAATCTTCTTGGATTTTATTGGATTTTCATTGTTTGACTAGATCCATACATGAAGTTTGACTTTGATATGCAAATGCATGTTGCAATATCAAGTCCTTACTTGATGCTATAGATCTAGAGGGTAATGGTATTCGTGAGGAAGTGACGAATTCTAAAGATTCTGAAGCCAAGGTGAAAGGAAAGAAAGTTGTGGGAAGCAACCACACTATTCTGAAGATAGTACCAATCAAAACTCATGCTTTACCTCAACAGAGGAGTACTTTAGTACGGAAGAAGCATGAAGGTGATAAATATGATGATTATGGTGAAGCTCAAGCAGATCCATAGTTAATATAGAAGAGGGAATGCATGGGAAATCACTTAGGATACTATAATCATAGTGTCAGCTAGTGGTTTTCTTGCAACAATAAACCCTGAAGAAAGGAAGATGACCTATGAAACCATAGCAGATATAAGAAGACCATAATTGATATCAGAATACCCCAATTGATATAGGATCAATACTGCGAGATAAAGTAGAAAATGTCTCGTCCAGTTCATCAGAACCTATAATAGAATCCAGTTCTAGATAACAAATAGCCACAATTGGTATCAAGTAGTCCACCAGTGGATTATTTGTACCAAGAAGTTGTGAACAAATAAAATTTTGTTAACCAAATAACAATGACCTATAATCATTTAGTAGAAGGATTCACAGTGGATGCCCACAAATGAGTGGATATACCACAAACATTCTTCGTGAGAACTTTAGAAAAGTATAAACCATAAGCTACACCTAGACCAATATTCTAACCATCAATCCAATGGTTGGAAGAAAAGGAGTTGAAGACCATAAGAAAACTCTAAGGGGTAGAGTAAACATTGAGTTGGAAGTACAAAAAAAAACTCAATATTTTGAGCAAGATAGATGATGAAGGTCTGAACTGAGGGGAAGTTCGATCTTATTTTCATAAGATTGTTGAACACTACTTCCGGAAGGATGTCAGACCAGAAGCCGAGGATCATACCTGAAGGAAGTAAGAAGTGGAATATAACTTGAGAAAGTGAGTAATATTTACTCAGAAATACGGAGGCGCAAGTAAACCAAGATTAATTAAACTGGGAGAAGGAAAAATAGGAGACCAAATAAAGCTCAAGAAGGTCACAGACTGAAGGAGTTTAATAGTACTAAAATCAAAGACTAATAGAATGATTCCTTTCATGGAACCTAAAGAACCCAAAATAGTTATAGGTATCAATTATAAACCATGATTGGATGGACTAAATTAGTCTAATCCATTCTTAGAGGAATAAACCATCATGATCATTTCCATGTTAAGTACCTTACTTAGTACCATTATTGTAGTTTTGGTAGTAAGGGAAAACAAAGACCTATTTACCAATTAGGAGTATGATATCAAATTAGTCCTCAGTTAAGACTAGCAGCATCAGAAGAAGTCTCAATCATTGAATCTTCAATGGGAAAGGAAACAAGAAAATGATATTGAAAGAAATCATGGAATTGAAGTAAGGAGCCATGGTTCAGAGACAAACCATAATGGATTTCAGGAAGAATCTGGATAAGGATTATATTCAATTATATCCAGTAAGATCAATACGGAGTCCGAGAAAAGTCGTAGCCTGCACAAGTCAGATCCACACTCCGGAAACGTGAGAGAGTTCAAACTTCGAGGACGAAGTTTAGTTTAAGGGGGTAATATCCCAGGTATTGGGGTTACAAAAATAGAGGAAACAGATGTGTGCATTGCATTCATGCATAGAAAATCTAGGAATTTTCGCTTTAAAGTAAAACAGTCACAATAACTGAAGTTTCACTTGACCTTGGTGGAATTGAAGTAGCTCATCAAGTCAAGCGCTATAAACCTCAATGTGACTTTGATAAAACCTTGTTTTGGGTAGATATGATTTGATCTAAGGGGTTAGATCAAATGGAACTAATAATCAACACAACAACACTTTACCCAATGATCAATTGCTTGATCTTATAAAAGATCATAACATGGAATTCCTTGCCATAACATATGAACCTACAATTATTTGGAAATCAAGTAACAATAATTGGAGAAACTATTCTTCACTTATCTTCTCCATGTCTTAAACTAATCCATGTTCTTACCATAAACCCTATGATACCCATTCTACTTTAATCTTGGAAACAAGACAAGGAGATCCAACTAAGGAATATAATTCTTCTCTATCCCAAATTATTATACATCAAACCCAGAGAGGTGAGAGTTCTATATTATTTATTAGAGAAGCAATAACAAACCTGGAGCTAAACCTTGGATATACATCCAAGTATTCAAATCATCATCTTCAAGAGGAACACTATGATATTATTCAAGACAATTCCTAGAGAGAGAACCTAATTATGTTAAACCTAGATATTGATGATCACATCAACCTCTAGGGAGCCTAACCTTAGGTTATCATTGAATTCCTTCCCAAATGAGAGAGACCATTCATACTAACCTTAGCTTTACCTACTTAAGAATCAAGGACACCATTGAACTAAAGTATTAGGAGTTAAACCATTCCATTTGGGAATGGTGAGATAGCCAATACCAAATGGAGTAAGATCATACCTATGAAATGATGAAGTAAAGTAGCAACTAATCCAACTAAGCATCTAGGTAGATACTTAACCTTTATTATCTAATGAGATCTGGTGAACATACCATAAACCCTAGGATAATCCATTCCTAGATGAGAGAGCTCAAGCTATAGTGTTACACTCAAGTTAGTTGAGCCAACACTTGAATGGTGAGAGAGATCTATTTATAGAACCAGGTGATTATATCATCATACCTGGAGAAGAACCTTAAGTAATTATCTCAGGCATTCTCCTGGGATATAAAATATTGAGGCAACCATAACTATGCCTATCCTAGAAAGTAAAATAGAAGTGCTATATCTTAGTTCATCAAGACAATAATTAATCTTGGGAGTGAGAAACCTAAATTCTTGAGAGATAACTTAGAAGCCAAACCTTGAACATTATAAATTGAGTGATGATCATAAACCCTAAGAACTTGAGGTAAAGATATTAAGAGCAAGTTGATCATGCCTAATCCATGATCATTCTCTTGAGGTATGTGAGGATAAGTTAAACCCTACTAGGATAAGTAGATCCCATTTCCACATGAAATTATAGGGAGATCACTAGTAAGCAAATCTAGGCTTATATCCCAACCTTTACTTATGAATCACTTGGTGATCATAAGTAGAATCCTACCATATATATATTTAAAAAAATTACAGAACATAAGAAAACCTTAGAGTAAAACTCCATACTTAATATGGTGAGAAACCATCCATCCATATGACCAAAGTTAACTATAAAAAGAACTATAACAACTTTAGTTACTATAACAATAGATTAAGGATAAAATAGAAATCTATTTGTATAATATAAAACCAACTCTCAAGTCATTAGTAACTAAAGGAGAACATCAACTATTAAGTAAGTACCCACCTTATCATAGTTAGGGGAAATTAAACCCTAGCACATGCAATGTGGTGACACCCCATATCTATAACCTAGAATTATGTCTTAACCCTAGTGTGTGTATCACTTGGGTGATCACAACTAAAACATAAGCCACAACTAAGTTCCAAACCATGCATCATTAGGTGAATATAGTTAGAACTCTATAATTGCTCACTAGTTGATCCCTATGCTTCAATTATTAAAAATAAGAAACACCTAATGCTAAATCTTTATAATTAAAGCCAACCTTGAGGAGAGTAATATCTACTCTATTATTTTTGGGTGTTATGAAAAATACAGCACTAATGTTAACTTTGATATGGGTTATAATTAAATCACAAGACCCTAATAAAATAAGTGCTCACATAAAATTATATGCATAGAGTTAAATCCTCAGTTATGGGATTAAACCCTAATCATCACTTATCACACACTCATAGTAGACATACTCAACTCTATTAATATCAAACAGATATAATTCCCAAGAAAACCAATATGAGAGTATCAATTCATGTCTATTTGATATTTTGAATAAAAATCACAAATGTGTAATAAAATCTCATATAAAAAGCTTGTTCAAGTAAAATACTAACATAATAGTCAGGATATTAAATCTTGATAAAATTAACAATGGAGAAACCTGCAAAAATAACAGAATTCAAATATGAAATTCAAATAGAAATTAAAAACAGAATTGGAAGCAGAAAATAAAAGTTAAAAGAGAAAAGAGGCTTACCAGACTTGGCCACCGCAGCCCACCTCAGTAGCCCAACGAGCTAGCCCAGCTTTGGCCCAGCCCAAGTGTACCCCTTCGCCAGATATTTCACGAGGAGGGGGGAGCCATCGTCTTCCTCCATTCCGGGAAGCAGCTCGCTGTCGAGCTCTCCTCGACTGAGTGCGCCAGGATTCGCGCCACCGCTTGGACGTCGTCGATAAGTACCCCCTCGCCGCCGCTAGGAACCCTAACCCTCACTTTCCCCATTCCTCTTCTTCAATTTCGTAAAATCGAAACCCTAACCTCGCCGGCCTCTGCTTCGTTTCACCATGTCCGACCACCCCGGAGCCATCCGAGTAGATCAGGAGGAGCGCCTCGCCTTGCTAATCCTCCTGGTGAAGTCCTGTGCCAAGGGGAGCTCGGGGGAAGAAGAAATCGACCGATCCCTTCCGCAGTTCTGCGAGGGAATCGATGACCACCTCGTCGCCTCCGTCTTCTATCAACCCCGGCGATGACCCAGGGAGCATCAAGGTGATCATACGCTTCTTAGGAGTCTATTATTGCATCCTAGTTCGCCCTGTAGCCCTCTATCGCCGTTGCTCGCCGGAGACCGCCGCGTTCCATGATCGTCGGTAGTGTTCCGGTGACCATTTTTGAGCGGTGCCGCAACCATCCGCTTTGCTTTCGCGTGCTGGTTCGAACGAAGTAACTCGCCCATCCTCTCGAGCCCAGAATCGACGGCGCCATCGTCACCTTCCCGCCGGCCAGAAGCTCCCAGACCACATCTTTAATTTTGACTTGGTCAGCCCACGTGGCATCCAGCGTGGCAGTGGTCCCACTAGTCAGTCACTGGGGTAGTACTAGACTGGGTACGTTTAGTATTTCTAGTCATTTATAAATTCCAGCAAATACATGCAACTTTGCTAAATTCTAGAAAATTCATTATAACTCAGAATAATGTAAATAAGATATCAAAATGCTCCTAAAAATAAACTCTATCCAATAAAAATATAAAATGAAATTTTTATTTTTAATAAAAATTTAATTATTTAATACTTATTAATTAAGCCTTTTTGTTAATTCTAAATTCAATTAAAATTAAATAATTAGGAAAACTTCCTAAAATAAATAAAAACCAATAAGTAAAAGAAATAAAACATTAAAACTAATTTTCTTCATTTGTTACTTTATTAATTCCTTATTAAAGGGAATTAAACCCTAATTAACAAATATCTTATTTATTAATTCTTGAAAATTAATAAAATACCTAATCCAATATCATTTTATTTCAAAGTTATTAATAACCTCAAGTTCATTAATGAAGTTATTAATCCAAGAATTATAGGGTAAATAAGAAGACCTAGTTCCAATATAAACAAAGTGATAACCACATAATTTCATGTGGAACCCTAAAACCCTAATTCAATTATGCACCATACCCTAGCTCCATTACTCAATAGGAACCCTAAATGGTTCTAACCTAAACCCTAGGTTAGAACATGTGATTATGATACTTTTCTTTCAAAGCATAGAACCCTAATAGCAACTAAATACTTGTCTTGGCCACATAAAATGTAGAAGACCTATCACTAATATATGGGTATCCCATGTGTTCATTTTCATCAGGCCTAAATAATCAAGTAGGGCCAACCAAGTGTAAACCCTAGATCCTATTACCAAATCCATCATCCTTATTCATTCCTATTTAGCATCACACCAATGTGATGAACCTCAGGAGCAACTATGCCAAATCTTGAGCATTACCTAATCATATTCCACTAAACCCTACTAGTGTTGGATACTTATCAACCATCCTAATCAGGAGCCAATTATTCCTTACTTAATAGAACCAACAATAAAGCCTAGACCACCTCAACCCTAATTGATATACTTCTTATTATTTAAGAAGTATGTTCTTCAAAAGTTATTCTTTTGAAGTAAATAAAGAATCATCATCAACCCTGCTTATAAGTGAAGGAGATATGCCCAAGAGGCAATAATAAAAGTGGTTATTATATATCTTTATGTTTATGATAAATGTTTATATACCATGCTATAATTGTATTAACCGAAACATTGATACATGTGTGATATGTAAACAACAAAGAGTCCCTAGTATGCCTCTTAACTAGCTTGTTGATTAAATGGATGATTAGTTTCATAATCATGAACATTGGATGTTATTAAAAACAAGGTTATATCATTGTATGAATGATATAATGTACACACCCAATTAAGCGTAGCATAAGATCATGTCATTAAGTTATTTGCGATAAGCTTTCGATACATAGTTACCTAGTCCTTATGACCATGAGATCATATAAATCACTTATACCGGAAAGGTACTTTGATTACATCAAATGCCACTGCGTAAATGGGTGGTTATAAAGGTGGGATTAAGTATCCGGAAAGTATGAGTTGAGGCATATGGATCAACAGGGGATTTGTCCATCCCGATGACGGATAGATATACTTTGGGCCCTCTCGGTGGAATGTCGTCTAATGTCTTGCAAGCATATGAATAAGTTCATAAGAGACCACATACCACGGTACGAGTAAAGAGTACTTGTCAGGAGACGAGGTTGAACAAGGTATATAGTGATACCGATGATCAAACCTCGGACAAGTGAAATATCGCGTGACAAAGGGAATTGGTATCGTATGTGAATGGTTCATTCGATCACTAAAGTCATCGTTGAATATGTGGGAGCCATTATGGACTCCAGATCCCGCTATTGGTTATTGGTCGGAGAGAGTACTCAACCATGTCCGCATAGTTCGCGAACCGTAGGGTGACACACTTAAGGTTGGATGTTGAAATGGTAGAACTTGAATATGGAATGGAGTTCGAATATTTGTTCGGAGTCCCGGATGAGATCCCGGACATCACGAGGAGTTCCGGAATGGTCCGGAGAATAAGATTCATATATAGGAAGTCATTTTATAAGATTTAAAATGATCCTAAGGTTCTATGGAAGGTTCTAGAAGGTTCTAGAAAAGTCCGGAAGAAACCACTTTGGAAGGCAGAGTCCCGAAGGGACTCCACCTCCATGGCCGGCCAACCCTAGAGGGGGAGGAGTCCCAAGTGGACTCCCCCAAAGGGGGCCGGCCACCCCTGATGCGCGTGATTGACGTATTGTCTTTTCGTTCGACACGCGTCCATTGGGAACCCCAAGAGGAAGGTGTGATGCGCACAGCGGCAAGTTTCCCTTAGTAAGAACCAAGGTTTATCAAACCAGTAGGAGTCAAGAAGCACGTTGAAGGTTGATGGCGGCGAGATGTAGTGCGGCGCAACACCAGGGATTCCGGCGCCAACGTGGAACCTGCACAACACAAACCAAGTACTTTGCCCCAACGAAACAGCGAGGTTGTCAATCTCACCGGCTTGCTGTAACAAAGGATTAGATGTATAGTGTGGAAGATGATTGTTTGCGAAAAACAGTAGAACATTATGAGATTGTATTTCATATAGAGAATTGGACCGGGGTCCACAGTTCACTAGAGGTGTCTCTCCCATAAGATAAACAACATGTTGGGTGAACAAATTACGTTGGGCAATTGACAAAGAGAGGGCATGACCATGCACATACATATTATGATGAGTATAGTGAGATTTAATTGGGCATTACGACAAAGTACATAGACCGCTATCCAACATGCATCTATGCCTAAAAAGTCCACCTTCAAAGTTATCATCCGAACCCCTTCCGGTATTAAGTTGCTAACAAACAATTGCATTAAGTATTGCGTAATGTAATCAATAACTACATCCTCGGACATAGCATCAATGTTTTATCCCTAGTGGCAAAGACATCCATAACCTTAGAGGTTTCTTCACTCCCCAGATTCACGAGACATGAACCCACTATCAAGCATAAATACTCCCTCTTGGAGTTACTAGCAAAAACTTGGCCAGAGCCTCTACTAATAACGGAGAGCATGCAAGATCATAAACAACACATATATATAAATTGATAATCAACATAACATGGTATTCTCTATTCATCGGATCCCAACGATCACAACATATAGAATTACAGATAGATGATCTTGATCATGTTCGGCAGCTCACAAGACCCGACAATCAACCATCTAGCTACTGCTATGGACCCATAGTCCAGGGTGAACTACTCACTCATCACTGGCGGCGTAGAGTCCTCCGGAGATGAAGGCGATCCTCAGCTGATCCTCGGAGGGATCTGTCGTCTCCTATCGAGGATACGTTGGCGGCGTCGGGGGGTGGGATTCCCCCCCGGTTCGGCGAGAGACCCACCTCGGCCGCCCGGGGGTCCTACACCTTGTGGCCCCACTTCGTTGACTCTCCGGTCTTCTGAAGCTTCGTGGCAAAATAGGCCCCCGGCGTTGATTTCGTTCAATTCCGAGAATATTTCCTTACTAGGATTTCTGAAACCAAAAACAGAAAACAGGAACTGGCTCTTCGGCATCTTGTTAATAGGTTAGTTCCAAAATGCATAAATATGACATAAAGTATGCATAAAACATGTAGATATCATCAATAATGTGGCATGGAACATAAGAAATTATCGATACGTCGGGGACGTATCAGCATCCCCAAGCTTAGTTTCTGCTCGTCCCGAGCAGGTAAACAATAAACAAAGATAATTTCTGGAGTGACATGCCATCATAACCTTGATCATACTATTGTAAAGCATATGAGCTGAGATCAAATCATTCAAAGAAAGTATCTATATTGATATAAGAGATGATAATGCAAGAGTTAGACAAGCTAGAAGTTTTCATGAACTATTGCTTTAAAGACATGCAACCGTACAAAGTTCATTAAAGATGTATTAAGTATTCAACATAGAAGTTCTATCCTTCATTCCAAGCATCAAGTAAATTTTCACAACATAAGAACGATTCAGTCAAGTAAACATAAACATGAACGTCATGAATCAACTGTTTCGAAGTCTACTCAACCGGTGAGCGCAAGCATTTGGTATTAGCACCAGGATGTTATGGCATAAAGAACTTTAATGGGGGTTTGGAAGGCCAAATGGAAGAAAGGCTTGCAAAGCTGTAAATGACCATTAGACAAGAGAAAGCCTTATGATCGAAGCTATGCAAGGAGTAGTGATTGCCATGCAACGGATGCACATAGAGCTATATGTGTATGAAAGCTCTCCAATGGAACTAGTGGGGGTCCATCCAACTTGGTTTCTCATGAAGACCTAGAGCACTTTTGAGGAGGCTCATCATTGGAATATACAACCCAAGTTCTATAGTGTAAATTCCCCACATAGTTATACTAGTAAAACATGAAAACTCTCTCATATGAATGTAGGTGCTAAACATGAGCACAAATGATGACTATGAATAATGCGGGTGCTAAAACATGAGCACAAGTGTGGATAAAAGATAGTAATGCTGCCCCCTTTTTCTTTATTCTCTTTTTCCTTTTTTATTTTTTTCCTTTTTCTTTCTTTTCATTTTTTTCTTTCTTTTTTTTTTTTTTTTGATGGCCTCCACGGCTCTTTTCATTTTTAGGGGCAACATTCTAATTATGACAACACACTTTTTGGTACAAATAACTCATAATGAATGAAACATGATGTATGAAACTGTATGCCTCTGCCAGCAAGATGTGCAATGATCTAGCGTAACATGGGTAAACCACACATCAGCTGTATATGATCATGCAAAGCAATATATAAATAATAAATGACAACATGGCATGTAATGTAAAAATGGATGTTGCATGGCAATATATCTCGGAACAGCTATGGAAATGCTGTGGTAGGTAGGTATGGTGGCTGTTTTGAGGAGATGTATGGGCTTATGTGTAGGAGAACAAGAGAAAGTTCTCCCACGGGTTTGGATGTACCGGCGAAGTATGCACAATTCTCAATGTGAGCAAAAGGCAATGCACAGTACCGAAGAGGCTAGCAAATTTGGATGGTGGAAGTGCCAAAAACCGTAGCTTAACATTAGTCAAAAAGAACTCACAAGCTTATTGCAAACATCTAACAGGTTCATCATTAAGAGCATGATTAAAATTCACTCCAAGGAGGGCCGTTCACGGTGGCACAAGTACCCCGCTAGCTCCCTCAACCTTCAGCACAACTTAGTCATTACGATGAACTCTCAGACATGGAAAGCTATCAAGTCCAACTACGCCTTCAACTATTTAAATAGAGTTTGTAGTACGGCACAAGCTTAAAGACAACAATCCACTACTAATTTTAACTTATTTATCCAGCAAGCCTTACCATCTAAATATCTCAAAACATTTGCAAAGAATTAAGTTATCAAAGCTCAGTGTTCTACAAGTATTTTATTATACACTACCACATGCAACATTTCCCGTTTCCAACCATACAACAATTTAACGAAGAAGAAACTTCGCCATGAATATTATGAGTAAAGCCTAAGGACATACTTGTCCATATGCAACAACGGAGCGTGTCTCTCTCCCACACAAAGAATGCTAGGATCCATTTTATTCAAACAAAACAAAAACAAAAACAAACCGACGCTCCAAGCAAAGCACATAAGATGTGATGGAATAAAAATATAGTTTCAGGGAGGAACCTGATAATGTTGTCGATGAAGAAGGGGATGCCTTGTGCATCCCCAAGCTTAGACGCTTGAGTCTTCTTGATATATGCGGGGTGAACCACCGGGGCATCCCCAAGCTTAGAGTTTTCACTCTCCTTGATCATGTTGTATCATCTCCCTCTCTTGATCCTTGAAAACTTCCTCCACACCAAACTCAAAACAACTCATTAGAGGGTTAGTGCACAATCAAAATATACATGTTCAGAGGTGATATAATCATTCTTAACACTTCTGGACATTGAACAAAGCTACTGAAAGTCAATGGAATCAAAATATCCATCGAACATATCAAAACAGGCAATGCGAAATAAAAGGCAGAATCTGTCAAAAACAGAACAGTTCGTAATGATGAATTTTATTGAGGCACCAGACTTGCTCAAATGAAAATGCTCAAATTGAATGAAAGTTGCATACATATCTGAGGATCACTCACGTAAATTGGCATAATTTTCTGAGTTACCTACAGAGAATTTTGCCCAGATTCATGACAGCAAAGAAATCTGATTCTGCGCAATAATCCAAATCTAGTATGAACTTTACTATCAACGACTTTACTTGGCACAACAAAACAATAAACTAAGATAAGGAGAGGTTGCTACAGTAGTAAACAACTTCCAAGACACAAATATAAAACAAAGTACTGTAGTAAAAACATGGGTTGTCTCCCATAAGCGCTTTTCTTTAACGCCAGGCGCAGAAAGTGTGTATCAAGTGTTATCAAGAGATGGTGCATCTACAGCGGGGTTTGGAGTTTTCTCAACCATGCATAGTATATTGGATACATAAGTTTTAGCGGCTCCCTTTTCATTAGTCTTGGGCTTGCTACTCTCATCAAACAAATTTTCAGGAACAAGCCAATCATAGTTATTTTCTAGTACATCATTCATCGCTAGGAGCTTACATGGTATTGGTGCTTTGATCTCCCCACCGTCATTAACATTATTAGTATACTTAATTCTATCCATATCCATCTTTTCAAGGAGACTAACAAAATTGGTATAAGAACCAAGCATCTTATATTTAATAAAGACTTTTCTAGCCTCTCTTGCTATACCACCAAATTCTCTAAGAAGGGTTTCTAAAACAAAATCTTTCTTTTCCCCTTCTTCCATATCAGAGTGTAAGAAACATGTGTTGGATTATAGGATTGAGATTAACAAATTTAGTTTCCAACATGCGAACTAAAGCAGCAGCGCAATTTCATAAGTAGGAGCAAGTTCTACCAAGTGTCTATCTTCAAAATCTTCAACGGTACTAACATGATTGAAAAATTCTTCTATATTATTTCTCCCAATTATAGACCCGCGTCCTACCGGCATGTCTTTTACGGTAAAATTAAAAGGAAACATATTGAAATAAGTAAAGCAAATATAAGTAACTAATTTTTTTGTGTTTTTGATATAGCAAACAAGATAGCAAATAAAGTAAAACTAGCAACTAATTTTTTCGTATTTTGATTTAGTGCAGCAAACAAAGTAGTAAATAAAACTAAGCAAGACAAAAACAAAGTAAAGAGATTGGGATGTGGAGACTCCCCTTGCAGCGTGTCTTGATCTCCCCGGCAACGGTGCCAGAAATTTGCTTGATGCGCGTGATTGACGTATTGTCTTTTCGTTCGACACGCGTCCGTTGGGAACCCCAAGAGGAAGGTGTGATGCGCACAATGCAAGTTTCCTCAGAACCAAGGTTTATCGAACCAGTAGGAGTCAAGAAGCACGTTGAAGGTTGATGGCGGCGATGTAGTGCGGCGCAACACCAGGGATTCCGGCGCCAACGTGGAACCTGCACAACACAAACCAAGTACTTTGCCCCAACGAAACAGCGAGGTTGACAATCTCACCAGCTTGCTGTAACAAAGGATTAGATGTATAGTGTGGAAGATGATTGTTTGCAGAAAACAGTAGAACAAGTATTGCAGTAGATTGTATTTCAGATGTAAAGAATTGGACCGGGGTCCACAGTTCACTAGAGGTGTCTCTCCCATAAGATAAACAGCATGTTGGGTGAACAAATTACAATGGGCAATTGACAAATAGAGGGGCATGACCATGCACATACATATTATGATGAGTATAGTGAGATTTAATTGGGCATTACGACAAAGTACATAGACCGCTATCCAGCATGCATCTATGCCTAAAAAGTCCACCTTCAGGTTATCATCCGAACCCCTTCCAGTATTAAGTTGCTAACAACAGACAATTGCATTAAGTATTGCGCGTAATGTAATCAATAACTACATCCTCGGACATAGCATCAATGTTTTATCCCTAGTGGCAACAGCACATCCATAACCTTAGAGGTTTCTGTCACTCCCCCAGATTCACGGAGAGATGAACCCACTATCGAGCATAAATACTCCCTCTTGGAGTTACTAGCAAAAACTTGGCCAGAGCCTCTACTAATAACGTAGAGCATGCAAGATCATAAACAACACATAGATATAAATTGATAATCAACATAACATGGTATTCTCTATTCATCGGATCCCAACAAACACAAAATATAGAATTACAGATAGATGATCTTGATCATGTTCGGCAGCTCACAAGACCCGACAATTAAGCACAATGAGGAGAAGACAACCATCTAGCTACCGCTATGGACCCATATCCAGGGGTGAACTACTCACTCATCACTCCGGAGGCGACCATGGCGGCGTAGAGTCCTCCGGGAGATTCCCCCTCCCAGGGTGCCGGAGGCGTCTGAATCCCCCGAGATGGGATTGGCGGCGGCGGCGTCTCGGAAGGTTTTCCGTATCGTGGCTCTCAGGGGTTTCGCGACGAAGGCTATTTGTAGGCGGAAGGGTAGGGGCGTCGCGAGGCCCAGGAGACAGGTCGGCGCGGCCAAGGGTGGGGCCGCGCCGCCTACCCCCTGGCCACCTCGTGGCCCCACTTTTGACTCTCTCGGCCTTCTGGAAGCTTCGTGGCAAAATAGGCCCCTGGGCGTTGATTTCGTCCAATTCCGAGAATATTTCCTTACTAGGATTTCTGAAACCAAAACAGCAGAAAACAGCAACTGGCTCTTCGGCATCTTGTTAATAGGTTAGTTCCAGAAAATGCATAAATATGACATAAAGTATGCATAAAACATGTAGATATCATCAATAATGTGGCATGGAACATAAGAAATTATCGATACGTCGGAGACGTATCAACCCCCACATGGAAGGGGGGAATCCCACCCCAAGTGGGATTCCCACCTTGGGTAGGTTTCCCTATCACATGGAAGGTTTTGGGTTCGGGTCTTATTCGGAGACTTGTAGTCCACTTGGGGCTTCCACCTATATAATGAGGGGCCAAGGGGAGGGGGGCGGCCACCCCAAGACCACAAGGTGGCCGCACCCCTTAGTGGCCGGCGCCCCCCTCTCCCCAAACCATAGCCGCCCCGCTCCTCCACTTCCCGCACGCTTAGCGAAGCTCCGGGTTCTCCACCGCCACCGACACCACGCCGTCGTGCTGTCGGATTCAAGAGGAGCTACTACTTCCGCTGCCCGCTAGAACAGGGAGGTGGACGTCGTCTTCATCAACAACCGAGTACGGAGGTGCTGCCCGTTCGTGGCGCCGTGATCAAGATCTTCTACGCGCTTTTGCAAGCGGCGTGACGTCAGCAACAAGAGCCTCATCTTGTAGGCTTTGGAATCTCTTCAAGGGTGAGACTCGATAATCCCCTCGTTGCTACCGTTTTCTAGATTGCATCTTGGCTTGGATTGTGTGTTCGCGGTAGGAAATTTTTTGTTTTCTATGCAACGAATCCCTACAATAAGGACCTATAAACCCTAGCTGACTATCACCAATAAGATGAACCCGTCCTGATAGCAACCTTGTACGAATAAATGCTTAAGATACCTAGGCTTAACTCAACCTTACAAGTTCTAGCTTTTGATGAATCCAACTATGTTGTGATCCATCTACTAATTACTCCAGAAACCAATTAGAACCATAGAAAACCATAGAACCCCACAAACCTAATTATCATACTTGTTCTTTATCAAAGTACATGTTCTTCAAAAGTTATTCTTCTAAAGTATATGATAATCAATCATTAACCATGCCATATAGTACTAAAACTGACCACTGTTATTTACTTGAAAACATTATGCCAATTGTCATTCTTTGTGTGCTCAATTAATTATTATGCTTTATTATCTACCTGTTTATAATACCAAGTAATCACACCTAAACAAGAACCTTGTATGTGAATCACTCTAAAAGTGCAACACACCATAAACCAATTATTACAACTCACTGATCCTAAATCATCGGGGCTAGATCACGCTTAGAGCGATTGCATCTCATTCTTATGCATTATTGCATCCTTGCCAATCTTTTAAACATCGTCCTTACCGGACGATGATGCTATTTTAGAATTTGGAGTTATTGCGTATCGAAGACCTTGCCTGCATAATCTTGCAGTCAAGAAAGGCAAGTTCATCACTTGCTCATGTCATTTGAGTATCTTTATCAAATTACTTGCAAAGTACTATGGTTATCACTATTGCATAAAAACCAAAACCACTATTTTCATAACTATGAATATGACTATGTGTGGGCAATGGAACCATGGATTGTGTTGATATGGTGGAGGTTCCATTGCAAGGGTTTATATCCATCTAGGATTAAACAACAAATGTCGCCAGTGATTCTTGTGCCGTAATACCCGTGTTAACCATAAGATCCGAAGTGGGACGGAGTAGTCAAAAGTGTTTCCCCTCTCGTACATCAACGGATGCGCTTACCGTAGACACTTGTATCTGGGGCAAGCGGTAGGCTGGAGCCTTAAGTCCCCACGCATTGTCCGTAGACACTTGTCGCCCGAAGAACAAGCTGTAGAAGCCTTAAGTCCCCACGGATGCGGTCATGATGGGCTAGCTACCGGCGTAGGAATGTATGGTAGAGCCCTGATGACGTCGTGGTCGGGGTCCACCTGAAATCTACGGGAATAATGGGACCGGCGGACCCAGGGTTGGGGCATGCAACAAAGGGTGGGTGTGCGAGGTAGCGGAGGAACATGATTGGCTAGACCTTATACCGGGTCTCACACCATAGGAAGTGTGGACGGGGAATATGCCCGGTTGGCACCAAGGATAAGATCTCTTATGGGTAAAGCAACACACCTCTGCAGAGTGTAAAGAACCGTGACCCGTCACTCCCTGTTCCGGATATGGAACTGCGAACGCGGCGGAAAGGAGCTCCATGAAGTTCTAGTAAACCGGTGAAGGCTGACGGACATAGTTCTTCCGAATAAAAGCAACCTTTTGAAGAAATGGTTATGAAAACCTGCATTGGTATTAGACTTTCTATCTAATGCGTAGCTAGTGCATTAAACACCTCTTTCTATAATGAACTTGTTGAGTACGCTCGTACTCATCCCACTCTTAAATCCCCATAGATATGGAGGCATCGAAGGAGGATCTACAAGCAACTCGAAGGCCGAGGAGTCAACAACTACTTCAAGAGACAGGAACCTTGTCAGAGGAGTCAAATACTGCATCCAACAAGGAGAAAACCTAGTTTACCCATAGAAGGGAACTAGCTTCCTAAACCTAGCTCCTATTTAGCTAGAATTTATTCTTAGCCTCTATAGCTAGTTAAATACTCTACAAATAGAGTTCGTGATAGGATTAGACTACGAGTCGTTCTTCTGGATTTTATTCAGTTTTACCTCATTGTAAAGTAGGAGGCTGTGCCGATCTTATGTAATAGAGTCATTGTTGTAATTCTATAGACATGCCTTGGACCCGCATATGTTTGTTGTACCACTCTGAGCGATATAATACTAGTGGAACGGTGTTTCATTGGTGTTATATCAGACTTGCATACTACACCATGCGGTGGTATGCCGGTCACCACATTGACTCCGAGAGGTTGCACACTTGTGCCACAACATTTGATTTCATCCGTCGGATTATTCCGAATCATCGTAACACAGTACGCGGGATCATCAACCATAACTTTTCACTTACTTAATCCTAGTATGAGCACCTCTCCCCATGAGCTTGGCCTCCCAATGAAGACCAACTGTCAACCTGGGAAGCACAGGGCTTGGCCGTACAATTCACCTCAATTCACATCTTTTCTCAACAACGGAGGCAGCCTCAAGCATAACCCCTATGACGTGTGTTCAGGGGGAACCCATACTAAGAGGCATAAACTTCATTAAGCCCTACCCATAATCAGGTATTGTGGGGTACTTAATATTGGAAAGGTATCGCATTCAAACCAATATCATGTTTATCAAAAATCACTATCTTCTCTGGTCATATTCACCTTCAAAAATCATTCAATGGAATGCTTCATCATTCCAAGGTTTCAAATTTCAATTCAAGTCACATTGTTCCCATCTAGAGTAGTCAAGTTTTAATTCATTAGCACTAGCTCTAAATCATGAGGGGTGCTACCTTGCTTTGCTAGATTGAGACTAACTTTACTAGTCTAGTAAACTTCCTGTACTTTGACCAAAGTTAACTATAAAATAACTCTTGAAAACAACAAGTAAAACTTGTAATGGTGGGATAGGCTTATGGTAAGAAAGGTAAGATTCATGGTGCCTTGCCCCAAAGGGCTTTGCACTTTGCAAGAATATTAGCTTGCCTTGGTAGTTCTCAAAGTTTCCTCCTCCTCCTCCGGTAGCAACCTTCTTCTTCCGTGTACTCTCCGGTGCTAAAATTTAATACGTGTATAAATACTCACTAATTCAATGGCTATTCCATACATCACATATAATCACACAAACTATTCTAAGCACACAATTAATCTAATTGGGTGCATTGGTTGTGTGGCTTGAGGAGAATTTACTTCTTTTATTTAATATGTAAATGATAGTTTCCATAGGGTTCTTGAGAAATAATTTCCTCTCATTGAAATCTTCTTAAGATTTAATCTCTCAAACAATCATACATGAACTTATATTGACCTAAGTCAAACATTCATCATTATCATTTGAGAAAATGCTTTAAATGAGGTAGACCACCTCATACCATTTAATAATGCTACATATGATTTAAATCTCCAAGTAATTCATATAAGTGAGTTTGGCCAGGGGTCCAAACATCACATGAATTTATTTGAGACAAAGTTTTAAATGAAGTATAATACTTCATATGATTTGTATAATAGTTTTGGACAATATCACTTAGTTAAACTAGCCATATTGTCCATTAATTAAACTAGGGCATGATCATGCAAAGTGACCACACCATTTTCTTGCATAAACAATTAATGTAAGTCAAATGTGAGCTATTGGAGTTGGAACTAACTTAATATCTATTTTAGTTGATTTTTAATAATTATTTGAATAGGGAAAAGTCCCTGTCTTCTTCTTTTTATCAGATTAATTCTACAACTCATCTTGACATGGGACCAGTGGCAATTTGTAGATCTTTTTACTAGCTTTCCAACAATATAAAATTCATTGAATTTGGTTAAGCCAATTTGAATCTATTCAATTTCAAAGTTGGGGCAGTATTGAAATTAATTGGATTTGATTAAATAGGATTTGAATTAACAGGGCCGGCGGAAAAATGAAACTGGGCTGATTCGAATTAAAACGGCCCAGTCCAGCCCACCACGGTCCACAGACGCGCGGGCTTGCTGACAGCGTGGGGTCCACGCGTCAGCGGCTCATAACTACCGAATCGGTATGTTTTAAACTGAGGCGTTGGATTAGAACGCAGATCAACGGTCGAGGTTCATCGTCTTCTCCGATGAGAACCCGACGTGCTGGCGGTGAGGGTAGGGGGTCGGAGAGCTCACCGTGGCTCCAGCTAGGGTAGGCAGTGCGTGATGACGTTGTGGACGACGGGTGAACGTCTGGTACCGGCGGCAGCCTGAACGGCTCCAATCGACGGCGGCGACCTCCGGGTATGGCTCCGATCTTCAAATTGGAGCAGCCCGGCGATGATTGAGTGAGTGGTGGGGTGGTGGAGAGGCAGTGAAGGGTGGTGAGTGCGGTGGTGTGCTCCGTTGCTTCCAGGGAACTCGCTATTTATAGGATTGAGTGAGGGTGGCGGGGCAGTGATGCGGTCGACCATGGCGCGGCTCCTCCGGCGAGCTATCGAGCTAGGCGAGGGCGCAGGGGTGTTCGCGACGTCACCACGGTCCTCTGGGCGGCGACAGCTAGGGTAGGCGGTGCCTAACGCGGTCGCAATGTTTCCATGTCTGGCGGTGTCCGCGTCGGGGTTTCCTCTTCGTCTCCGGCGGCGGTGGGCACGGGTCGTGGTCGAGAGCATGTCTGGCGGCTGCGTACGTGTGCGGCGGTGCTCAACTCGTGGCGAGGTGGTCCAGGGCGTGCTCGAGGTGGCCAGACGGCGCGTGTCCAGGGCGCGTCTGCGGGCATGCACGCGCGACATCGTCGGCATGGCGTGGCCACCACTGGGCGCGCGTGGTCCGGCGGCTTGATACGTCTCCGACGTATCGATAATTTCTTATGTTCCATGCCACATTATTGATGATATCTACATGTTTTATGCATACTTTATGTCATATTTATGCATTTTCCGCACTAACCTATTAACGAGATGCCGAAGAGCCGGTTGCTGTTTTCTGTTTTGGTTTGAAATCCTAGTAAGGAAATATTCTCGGAATTGGACGAAATCAATGCCCAGGGGCCTATTTTTACACGAAGCTTCCAGAAGACCGGAGAGCTCATATAGCCTTCGTCGCGAAACCCCCAGTACCGAGAGCCACGATACGGAAAACCTTCCAGAGACGCCGCCGCCGCCAATCCCATCTCGGGATTCAGGAGATCGCGGCAGACTGCCGAGAGGGGATTCATCTCCTGAGGACTCTACACCGCCATGGTCGCCTCCGGAGTGATGAGTGAGTAGTCTACCCCTGGACTATGGGTCCATAGCAGAGCTAGATGGTTGTCTTCTCCTCATTATGCTTCATTGTCGGATCTTGTGAGCTGCCGAACATGATCAAGATCATCTATCTGTAATGCTATATGTTGTGTTTGTTGGGGTCCGATGAATAGAGAATACTATGTTATGTTGATTATCAATTTATATCTATGTGTTGTTTATGATCTTGCATGCTCTCCATAATTAGTAGAGAAGCTTTTTAACCCAAGAGGGAGTATTTATGCTCGATAGTGGGTTCATGTCTCAGTCTGGGAGTGACAGAAACCTCAGGTTATGGATGTGCTGTTGCCACTAGGGATAAAACATTGATGCTATGTCCGAGGATGTAGTTATTGATTACATTACGCACCATACTTAATGCGATTGTCTGTTTTTGCAACTTAATACGGAAGGGGTTCGGATGATAACTCGAAGGTGGACTTTTTAGGCATAGATGCATCGGATAGCGGTCTATGTACTATGTCGTAATGCCCAATTAAATCTCACTATACTCATCATATCATGTATGTGCATGGTCATGCCCTCTCTATTTGTCAATTACCCAACTGTAATTTGTTCACCCAACATGTTATTTATCTTATGGGAGAGACACCACTAGTGAACTGTGGACCCCGGTCCTATTCTTTACATCTGAAATACAATCTACTGCAATTGTTCTACTGTTCTTCAAACAATCATCATCCACACTATACATCTAATCCTTTGTTACATGAGATTGACAACCTCACTGTTTTTGTTGGGTAAAATTTGTTGGTGCAAAGTTCACGTAAACGCCGGAATCTGGTGTTGCGCCGATCACATCTCGCCGCCATCAACCTTCAACGTGCTTCTTGGCCTCCTGGTTTGATAAACTTGGTTTCATCAGGGAAACTTTTCGCATCACACCTTCCTCTTGGGGTTCCCAATGGACTCGTGCTGTACGCGTATCAAGCAGATTTTCTGGCGCTGTTGCCGGGGAACTGAAGAAAAGAAGACTTCTAACTCCCACGTCAACTACGCGCCAGCAAGCAGATTTTCTGGCGCCGCTGCCGGGGAGATCAAGACACGCTGCAAGGGGAGTCTCCACATTCCAATCTCTTTACTTTGTTTTTGTCTTGCTTTATTTTATTTACTACTTTGTTTGCTTCCTTATATCAAAATACAAAAAAATTAGTTACTTGTTTTACTTTACTTAATTCCATGCATGTTTTTATTTCACTAGTTAGGCTTAATGGAAAACAACAAAAATATTAGAGATCTTTATAGTATTTATCTTGAGTTAGGACATGAGGTGTTTGAAGAGAAAATTTAAAAACCTATGGAACTTTATATGCGTGCTAAATGCAATGTTATTAGTATGAATGCTTTGAACACTATTATTGCTAATGCTATGGAAGAATTTAAGCTTGGAGAAGCTGGTTTTGATGAGCATGATATTTTTAGTCCCCCAAGCATGGAGGAGAAAATTTACTTTGATGATACTTTGCCTCCCATTTATGATGATAGTGGTATCTTGGTGCCACCTACTATGGAGGATAAAGTTTATTATGATTACAATATGCCTCCTATATATGATGATAGCCACTTTGTTGAATTTGCTCCCACTACAACTAATAAAATTGATTATGCTTATGTGGGTAGTAACAATTTTATGCATGAGACTCATGATAAGAATGCTTTATGTGATAGTTATATTGTTGAGTTTGCTCATGATGCTACTGAAAGTTATTATGAGAGAGGAAAATATGGTAGTAGAAATTTTCATGTTACTAAAACACCTCTCTATGTGCTGAAATTTTTGAAGCTACACTTGTTCTATCTTCCTATGCTTGTTACTTTGCTCTTCATGAACTTGTTTATTTACAAGATTCCTATGCATAGGAAGTATGTTAGACTTAAATGTGTTTTGAATTTGCCTCTTGATGCTCTCTTTTGCTTCAAATACTATTTCTTGCGAGTGCATCATTAAAACTGCTGAGCTCATCTTAATGGCTATAAAGAAAGAACTTCTTGGGAGATAACCCATGTGTTTATTTTACTACAGTACTTTTATTTTATTTTTGAGTCTTGGAAGTTGTTACTACTGTAGCAACCTCTCCTTATCTTAGTTTTGTACATTGTTGTGCCAAGTAAAGTCGTTGATAGTAAGGTTCATACTAGATTTAGATTACTGCGCAGAAACAGATTTCTTTGCTGTCACGAATCTGGGCAAAATTCTCTGTAGGTAACTCAGAAAATTATGCCAATTTATGTGAGTGATCCTCAGATATGTACGCAACTTTCATTCAATTTGAGAATTTTCATTTGAGCAAGTCTGGTCCCTCAATAAAATTCGTCTTTACGAACTATTCTGTTTTGATAGATTCTGCCTTTTATTTCGCATTGCCTGTTTTGCTATGCTTGATGGATTTTTCGATTCCATTGACTTTCAGTAGCTTTGTGCAATGTCCAGAAGTGTAAAGAATGATTATGTCACCTCTGAACATGTATATTTTGATTGTGCACTAACTCTCTAATGAGTTGTTTTGAGTTTGGTGTGGGAAGTTTTCAAGGATCAAGAGAGGGAGATGATACAACATGATCAAGGAGAGTGAAAGTTCTAAGCTTGGGGATGCCCCGGTGGTTCACCCCTGCATATATCAAGAAGACTCAAGCGTAAGCTTGGGGATGCCCAAGGCATCCACTTCTTCATCGACAACATTATCAGGTTCCTCCCCGAAACTATATTTTTATTCCATCACATCTTATGTGCTTTGCTTGGAGCGTCTATTTGTTTTTGTTTTTGTTTTGTTTGAATAAAATGGATCCTAGCATTCTTTGTGTGGGAGAGAGAACACTCCGCTGTTGCATATGGACAAGTATGTCCTTAGGCTTTACTCATAATATTCATGGCGAAGTTTTTCTTCGTTAAATTGTTATATGGTTGGAATTGGAAAATGATACATGTAGTAATTGCTATAATGTCTTGGATAATGTGATACTTGGCAATTGTTGTGCTCATGTTTAAGCTCTTGCATCATATACTTTGCACCCATTAATGAAGAAATACATAGAGCATGCTAAAATTTGGTTTGCATAATTGGTCTCTCTAAGGTCT
Organism: Lolium multiflorum; assembly: GCA_030979885.1. NCBI lineage: Eukaryota > Viridiplantae > Streptophyta > Magnoliopsida > Poales > Poaceae > Lolium > Lolium multiflorum. Next base: position 63,358,630 of record CM061753.1, read on the forward strand.
ACATAATTTCTAGTATTGAGTTTGAACAACAAGGAAGACGGTGTAGAGTCTTATAATGTTTACAATATGTCTTTTATGTGAGTTTTGCTGCACCGCTCATCCTTGTGTTTGTTTCAAATAACCTTGCTAGCCTAAACCTTGTATCGAGAGGGAATACTTCTCATGCATCCAAATCCTTGAGCCAACCACTATGCCATTTGTGTCCACCATATCTACCTACTACATGGTATTTTTCCACCATTCCAAAGTAAATTGCTTGAGTGCTACCTTTAAATTTCTATCCTCTACCTTTACAATATATAGCTCATGGGACAAATAGCTTAAAAACTATTGTGGTATTGAATATGTAATTATGCACTTTATCTCTTATTAAGTTGCTTGTTGTGCGATAACCATGTTCCTGGGGACGCCATCAACTACTCTTTGTTGAATATCATGTGAGTTGCTATGCATGTTCGTCTTGTCTGAAGTAAGGGAGATTTACCACCAAAATGGTTAGAGCATTGCATAATGTTAGAGAAGAACATTGGGCCGCTAACTAAAGCCATGATCCATGGTGGAAGTTTCAGTTTTGGACAAATATCCTCAATCTCATATGAGAAAATTAATTGTTGGTACATGCTTATGCATAAAAGAGGAGTCCATTATCTCTGTCTATGTTGTCCCGGTATGGATGTCTAAGTTGAGAATAATCAATAGCGAGAAATCAATGCGAGCTTTCTCCTTAGACCTTTGTACAGGCGGCATAGAGGTACCCCTTTGTGACACTTGGTTAAAACATGTGCATTGCGATGATAATCCAGGTAATCCGAGCTAATTAGGACAAGGTGCGGGCACTATTAGTATACTATGCATGAGGCTTGCAACTTGTAGGATATAATTTACATAACACATATGCTTTATTACTACCGTTGACAAAATTGTTTCTTGTTTTCAAAATCAAAGCTCTAGCACAAATATAGCAATCAATGCTTTCCTCTTTGAAGGACCTTTCTTTTACTTTTATTGTTGAGTCAGTTCACCTATCTCTCTCCACCTCAAGAAGCAAACACTTGTGTGAACTGTGCATTGATTCCTACATACTTGCATATTGCACTTGTTATATTACTTTGCATTGACAATTATCCATGAGATATACATGTTATAAGTTGAAAGCAACCGCTGAAACTTAATCTTCCTTTGTGTTGCTTCAATACCTTTACTTTGAATTATTGCTTTATGAGTTAACTCTTATGCAAGACTTATTGATGCTTGTCTTGAAGTACTATTCATGAAAAGTCTTTGCTATATGATTCATTTGTTTACTCATGTCATTGCCATTGTTTGGATCGCTGCATTCATTACATATGCTTACAATAGTATGATCAAGGTTATGATGGCATGTCACCCGAAATTATCTTTGTTATCGTTTACCTGCTCGGGACGAGCAGAAACTAAGCTTGGGGATGCTGATACGTCTCCGACGTATCGATAATTTCTTATGTTCCATGCCACATTATTGATGATATCTACATGTTTTATGCATACTTTATGTCATATTTATGCATTTTCCGGCACTAACCTATTAACGAGATGCCGAAGAGCCAGTTGTTGTGCTGTTTTTGGTTTCAGAAATCCTAGTAAGGAAATATTCTCGGAATTGGACGAAATCAACGCCCAGGGCCTATTTTTACACGAAGCTTCCAGAAGACCGGAGAGCTCATATAGCCTTCGTCGCGAAACCCCCAGTACCGAGAGCCACGATACGGAAAACCTTCCAGAGACGCCGCCGCCGCCAATCCCATCTCGGGGGATTCAGGAGATCGCCTCCGGCACCCTGCCGGAGAGGGGATTCATCTCCCGAGGACTCTACACCGCCATGGTCGCCTCCGGAGTGATGAGTGAGTAGTCTACCCTGGACTATGGGTCCATAGCAGTAGCTAGATGATTGTCTTCTCCTCATTATGCTTCATTGTCGAATCTTGTGAGCTGCCGAACATGATCAAGATCATCTATCTGTAATGCTATATGTTGTGTTTGTTGGGATCCGATGAATAGAGAATACTATGTTATGTTGATTATCAATTTATATCTATGTGTTGTTTATGATCTTGCATGCTCTCCGTTATTAGTAGAGGCCAAGTTTTTACTCTTAACTCCAAGAGGGAGTATTTATGCTCGATAGTGTGGTTCATGTCTCCGTGAACTGGGGGTGACAAGAAACCTCTAAGGTTATGGATATGCTGTTGCCACTAGGGATAAAACATTGATGCTATGTCCGAGGATGTAGTTATTGATTACATTACGCACCATACTTAATGCAATTGTCTGTTGTTTGCAACTTAATACTGGAAGGGTCGGATGATAACCCGAAGGTGGACTTTTTAGGCATAGATGCATGCGGATAGCGGTCTATGTACTTTGTCGTAATGCCCAATTAAATCTCACTATACTCATCATATCATGTATGTGCATGGTCATGCCTCTCTATTTGTCAATTGCCCAACTGTAATTTGTTCACCCAACATGCTATTTATCTTATGGGAGAGACACCACTAGTGAAGTGGGACCCCGGTCCTATTCTTTACATCTGAAATACAATCTACTGCAATTGTTCTACTTTCTGCAAACAATCATCATCCACACTATACATCTAATCCTTTGTTACAGCAAGCCGGTGAGATTGACAACCTCACTGTTTCGTTGGGGCAAAGTACTTTGGTTGTTGTGTGCAGTTCCACGTTGGCGGCTGCCGGTGTTGGCGGCATCTCGTCACCGGGCTCAACGTGCTTCTTGGCTCCAGGGCGTGCTCGAGGTGGTGGTTTCATGCCAGGGCGCGTACGCGTCCACCGCGACCTTCGGTGGCGTGCCACCTGGGCGCGTGTGTCCGGCGGCTGTCGAGCTCCTCCTCGACCAGGGCTTGCTCTAGGAGGTTCAGTAGGGTGTGGTGGCGAGCATTGGCAAGGTGGCCAGGTTGGGGAAGGAAGGAGGAGAGGGGGAGGTTGTCGGGTTGGTGACATGGCCGGCATGGCCATGTCCTAGCCTTGCTCCTCCTCTCCCTTAGGGTTACTATGCTTCATTGATGGTTAGAGGGGACCAGGGGACCATTTGGACTAGCTTTGAGGTAGTTAGATGAGGTAGATCACTATTGCAAATAGTGTCAAATAGTTACATAGATGCTATTTGTGAATTTTGTTTAAATTCGATTTAATTCAAATGGTTGTAAGTTTGGAATTGTGTGTGTTTCATTGAGTTAGAAATGACCAGAGGTGATGAAGTGTGGTGGTGGAATTGTTGAATTCAAAGAAGTGCAAAATTTGACAAGTGTGAGATTGTTGCACTTAATAAAAAGTATCAACTTTGGATGAGCATAGCTATTGATCTAGAAAGAATTTGGCATGGTGATCTTTACAAAAAGTGTTCACCTTGATGTTGTCTTGGATGTGGTGCAAAGAGTTAGCAAGGTTTAGTTTGAAAATTTTGAATTGCAAGGGCTCAAAGTAGTGATCAGACTATAATTGGCAGATTTGACCATTATCATATGTGAGCCCATTTTGTATTTGAAAATCATTTGATTTGTGATTCTTTGATTCCAAAAGTTGTAATAAGTGTTTAGTAACATTATTCAACTAATGGTGAAGACCAAATTGGTCTAAGGTCAAAATTTATAAAAATGCCATAGGGCATATGTGAGGGTTTTAGGGTTTTTCCTTTATTTGATTTTCTTCCTCTTTTTGATTTATTTGGTTGGTGATCTTCTCATGATCACATTAGGGTTTTAGGGTTTAGCTTATACACATAATAACAATCATCATGGCATATCAATCAAATGCACAAGTCCTATGCATGGCACTATATGCAATTTAAAAAGTTTTTGTTGGTTTGGCACTTTGCTCTCTGGAATTCTTCTAACTTTCTTTTATTAAAATTTGGGATGTTACACTACGTCTATACCGTGTTTCTCAAAAAAACACAGCATGTGTAACTTGGATTAGATTTTAAGGCGATAGGTAGGCAGGATTTCTCTTGTTTGTTTTCCAATGCGCCGAGCTGATTCTTATTTGATTTTTTTTTTCAATAAGGAGAATATATTAATATCGTGAAGACACCAATTACACCCAATCTTTGCAACAACGCAATATCCTAATGATGGATGCACACAACCAAAAAAAAAAAAATAAGAAGCTACAAAGAGAAAGAAAAGTCCCACTACAATGTTCCAGTCCTTGCAAAGTACAACCACTACCAAGACAAAACCTGAAGTCCAAGCTCTGAAAAGGCGACGCCCCCAAGAAGAAAACAATGCACAAGAGTCTCGTCGTCCAATCATATATCTTAGTTTTACATCCTAAAGATAGTTCTCGTTCTCAAAATAATGTTTTCAACAAGATTATTGCCTCACACAACCAATTAAGGTCAGACCTTGGATTTTTACTATGAAAGGTAGAACTTTGAACTTCATATGTGATGTCGTCCCCACTTGCATATCGCAGCTATGAATCCTGAAACACACCCATGTAATGTCCCAAATCACTTGTACTAATCCTTAAATTTCAGCTTCTATGACATTTTCCACCTCTAACTTCACCATAACATTAAACATGTTACATGATAGCAGAGCTTAATCTTGTTCAAAGGTTGATGTCCATCCGATTACCGTAATAGGATTAGCAATGCGTAAGTGCTCCATTCTTCTTTTTAATTATATTAGCCTTTGTTTTCCCACTTTCTCTTACGGACTATTCTTTGATTGTACTACTACAGACTATGGCACTGCAATAAATAAATGGTTGTGTGCACTGGTCGGTGTCGAGGCCGGGATGCCCTCATTCTCGGGGAGTTGGTACAAATTGGCAATGCTGTCATCCATGACAGCGGGCATAGATGTGAACGTTTACGATAGACAAGTCTACCCGGCACAGTAGTTTTGACAAGTGTTTTTGGGTCGCAAAAACAAGCATTCTACTCGTTTTGTATGATTTTTTTTTCTTTCCTTTGAACAAGTTCCGTATGATCTGAAAGACTCATTCTGCAGGGCATAAAGTATTGCCTTGGCCTGGAAGGAAACGAAAAAGCTTCCGTTCCATGTGCCCATGCGTAATCTCCTGGTGCGGATTCCACATTTTAAAAATCCCTTTGGAGAGCTCCCCGCGACCAAACCCCGTCCAATCCCAGACGAGAACTGTTCAAAAAAAAAAAAAAATCCCAGACGAGAAAAACAATGGCGAGACCTGTGTTCCATCCAAGTCTGGTATGACACGCAGGCGTTTAGAAAATAAACAGCGGATGAGGTTAGGTGCGGCCACTTGCAGATTTCGCACGCGTCGGTTGTTGACGGCCACTGTCGCGCAGGAGGTCTATTTTGGAGCGTATACATCGCAGAGATGATAGACCATGACGTGACTGCGTGTTACCAGTTGAGCTCGAGTCGTTTTCTTACGCGAGACCCGGCCTCAGCCGCGTACGACCTGCCTGAGAAAACTAGGAAAGAAACGACTGCACACGGCTGCTCAAACCGGGGCTTGGTGGCTGTATGTGCACGGCAACATGACCGTGCCGATACGACTGCAGTCACACAAAGGTAGGTAACCGTGTCAGTAGCCGCTGCTCCAAATTGCCTGCAGGCCGACCTGCTCAATTTTCCAGTCTGCTTGGGATATACTTTCTTCGTTCCAAAATATTTGTCACGTGTTTGTCTAGATCGGCACTAATCTACGGACTAAAACATATCTAGATATGTACAATCTAATTAAATTCGTGACACTTATTTTAAAACAAAGGCAATATAATGCACTGTATTTCAAAACATGGATGAGAGTAGTACCAGAAGAAATACTGAAGACAATGCTTCCTACGGTTCTAAATACTTATTGCAGGGGTTTAATAAATTTTAACACATTTTAGCTACGTTTTGCATGAATCAGGAGAAGTATTACAAGCATGCGGCAACTAATATATGCATGCATTTGACTCTGTCGTCGTCTTCATGCATGAGCGAGGGTCACCTTCTATACAGTTGGCTTGTTTGCCATCTTGCCATGCTGGTGCCCACACATTTATTGGAGGTTAGCCAACCGAAATGTGCTATTAGAGTCGGGGCTACCTTGGAGACTTTTGTAAAAATAAAAACTTAATTTTGATACTCCATTTTTTAAGAAAATGTCTGGATGTATTTATATGTGTAGACTATGAGCGTGGAAACATTTAATGTGAAATACATTATATTTTAGGTTCAGCAAAAAAGATAAACTGGACAAATTTTAGAAGATTCGAAAGCGGCAATGTTCAGGTTTCCAGATCTGCATTTTCATCATTTTTTCCAAGGATAAAATACAAGGTATTTCAAATTGAAATTTTACACATGGATACAATAAAACATTAACTACATTGTGGTTTTTTTGTTGAAATATTTCGAAGCTTCAAATTTGAATTTTCGATGTTTTCAAAAACGAGTCACAAGGAGCTCGTGTGCCAAAAGGACACACTCTTTGGCCAACTATGTTTGGCCAGGTAGCTTGCCCCAATTTGCGCATTTGGGACATGCCTCGTCTAAAACGATATTTAAGCCGTGTTCTCCATGTTGTTTAGTTGCTCACGATTCTTTCTTTTTTTGGGCCCAGTAGAGACTGGTTACATAGAAACGCAACTTTACTCGTATCTCTTATTTACATGGTGAACTTACCTCACACATGGTAGTAGTTAGATACATATATATCGTCTATGACCACTAGAAAAATAAACATACAACATGAGAGTTGTCTGAAACGACAAGGTGAAGCTTCTTTTGAAAGGAATTTCAAAAGGACAACTATGTGCGACCAATTTGATGAAATTCATATAAAATAAGTCCAAACTCGAACACAAAAGTAGGAAGTTCTAGTTAATGAAACTCGAAATCATTTGTCGGAATGAAATCACATCGTTCATAGGTATTCTTTTTCATGTAGACCTCATGATAAAATGGTGGACCGATAAACAAGATGATAAAGAGGCAAGTGAGAGGTCGAGCTAGTATCACCCATATGAAAATGGCGATGTCAGTCAAAGGAATTTTCAAACGATCCGCTATGTGCGATCAATTTGATGGAATTCGATAAAAAAGATGTAAAAAGAAAATTGAAGATTTACATTTAGTGAAACTTAGAACCGATTGTTAGAATGGAACCGTATGATTGACATGGGTCGTTTTCTTTGGAACCGAATCATGGTTGTGTTAATTAGAAGAGAGTAGGTGAAGGAAATTAAGGAGAGTGTGCAAAAGCAATCTCATGTACTCTCACATATAAAGTTGCCAAGTCGTGACATTATCGCACACTACTGTGAACTAACACGAGCATATGGAACTAACAATAAGCATATCTAACAAACATGCAACACTAAATTAACGTAATTTAACCATAAATAATAGCAAATAGCAGTTCGTCGAGATATTACCTAGCTAATATCAAATACAAGTTCACCACAAGTGTCATGGTATAAATGAAGCAAATGCTATAGGGGTAGCTTATCGATGGTGTTTGACGATTACGACATTGTAGCACCTGAACAAGAATGGTACACGACACGATGTACCCAGATTCGACCCCTTCCGATGGAGGTAAAAACCTATTCCTGCTTGATTATATTAATATCTATATGGTTTACAGTGTTGATGATGGTGTACATGGAAGCTATGGAGGTTATGAAGATGAATGAGGTTGTTCCTCTACGTGATCATGGTCAAGCTTTATATAGATGACGTACTTGACCTAGAGTTTTACATTACGCGAGCGAGTCATCTAAAACCAAAGTCGACTATCCCTGTTGATCCTTTACTTGCTCTCCACAATTGTCTTGATGGATCAACTAGGCTCCTTCGTCGTGCTCGGCCCTGATTGACAGGTCCCCCAAGACAGCAGCTAGATTGGCTTGGTAAACGACTCGCTTCCGTGTGCCTACCCGGTTGGGTATTTCCTCGTCAACAAGTACAAGTTATACACACAAATTGTAGTTCATAGAACACAACGATATGGTTTTGACTCATCAGTTCTTCTTCTTCATTTCACTTCTTCAGTTTCTTCGTTTCCTCCGCTTCACATCTTGGTGTTGCCTTTGTCAGCTCACATACCGTCAGCCCACTCATGCCTCTTATTTCTCCAGGCCTCATTATCACTATCACATCCACCATCGCCAGCATCATTTTCGTTAGCCCTCACACCATTCTCTTCTGGGAAGAAATCATCAACACACCACCCTAACATCTAGTTGTATAGAATGTAACATGAAAGAACTAGCTTAACTTGGGTGGGGAAAGCATGAAATGCCTTATGATCAAGGATCTTAAACCTGTTTTTGAGAGCATCGAATGACCTCTCAGTCATCACTCTAAGGCTAGAGTGTGTGAGATTGAAAAGTTCCTTGACATTTTGCGGTATAACTTTGTGGATAACTAATTGAGATGGTAACTTGTTGACCTAAAGGGTGGGAGAATTATAGGATGACAAGTATATCCGGCATCAGCAAGGTAGAACTTACACTCGTGTATTTTGATCCCATCTGGTCTGTCCAAGTTGTCAGCAAGAATCGTTGCATCATGAGCCGATCCTTCCCATTGAGCTAACACATATATGAACTTCATATCAAAGTCAACAACGGAAATCACATTTTTGATGGTGTAGTGTTTTCTACCCTTGTATGCATGGGAGTCCCTTCTTGGCACACTCTAGCCGTTACATGAGTAGCATCAATCGTCTCAGCACTATCCTAACATGAATATGAACAAATTGTTAGACCTCAATGCAATACAACCGTGCAGTCGACTGCAAAGATAAAGTTGCTCAACCTGAAATATTAAAACCATTAGTAGCTATCTTTGATCTTGGGGGAGTGCGAGCAGATGGGGGTTTGATCATCTCTCCCCTGAGCTCTCCAATACAAGACTTGACTGGACCTCATCCATGTATTGTGAATCACTCGAAATCTATGTTTATGTCCAAGAACATAAATAAACATTACCATTTTCTCTTCGATACAGCTGTTGATGGTATCTTTAAGCAACTCCCTAACTCCTAATATCTTCACAAGGTGGTTAAAAGGGGATCTTCTCATCCTAAGCATGTTGATAACTTCTACATCGTTATTGTTGTAGAGTTTGGATTTGTGATTCTCTCTCTATCACGCTCAAACATGGGACTATATATGACAGAGCGCCTAGAATTGCGGTGAATCGCTCTCTGGTGGATCAAAAACATCCAAGCTTGAACCATGGATATGAGGACAACCGCGTAAACAAAAAGCTTCAACTGCTCGACCTAACTATTTCAATTTTGGGTAAGTACTAGCTTAATCAGAAGTTGAAATAAACGAGCCACCAAACTAAAGGTAGGGCGGGAGTGGGTTATAGATGTTTACATGTTACATCCTTGTTTGAAGGCGGCGTCATGCTGCCGGAGCCGTAGCCAAAAAGGACGAGGAAAAGAGGATGCTATCATGCTGGAGATTCAGAGTGCTCCCCGGTGTTGTAGATCTGCGAGGGTGACGGATCTGGAGCCGAAGATTTGCTAAGTCGGAGCAGGTGGTGCCCCAGATCTAAATCGCCATCGTCACCGCCATCACTGCTCAAGAGGAGAAGTGAGGAAAGAATTTGTTCTAGAGTGGTGGTGACCCGCTAATAAAGCGGTGATGCTGCTTTTCGCGCGTAAAATGCGTAGCCAATTTTCTCCATTATTTCCCTATGCAAATGTCTTCCCTCTTTTCACACAATTCAACGCTCTTTCTATTGGAGACGGTAAAATTGAGCGTTTCTCATTAGATAAACAACCACCGAGATGTTCACATCCATGAATGCGAGAAACAATATTTGGTGTGTAGAAAGTTGTAGAACCCTAATATTTATTTCGTGTTTATTATGGTGACCCTCGCGGGGTATATATAGAAGTACACGGAAGGGATGTAATCTTGCAGTACAAGATGATCTTTAGAATTCCAGTCTATCTCTAGTGTAGACCGAGCTACATGTAGCTTGGTTTTTGAAAAATTCAAAACCAGCGATTCAAAGATTCAAAAAATCTGAAAAAAATCTTGTTGTAGACAATATTATGTGTAAATTTTTAACTCGAAATACCATATATTCGGGCTGAGCAAAAAATGACAAAATATGACACATATAATAGTGAACGGTGCAGGATTTCAAAACCTCCAAATTTATCAGATTTTGTCATTTCTATGCAGCTCCGAATATAAGGTATTTCGAGTTGAAGTTTTGCACATATCCCAACATTACCTACATCAAGAATTTTTTTTAAAAATTTTAAAACTTTAAAATACTCCCTCCGTCCGTTAATAGATGTCCAGTGGTTCGTCTAAATTTGGATGTATCTATGCCTAAAAAAATATCTAAATACATTTGAATTTAGACATATTTTTGACCATCTAAAAATGGACAGAGGTAGTATCATTTTCGAATTTTTGGAAAAACGAGCTATGTGTAGGTCGAGCAACATGGTGAAGTTGGAACTTGGAGGAAATCACCTGCCCGTGCCCGTTCATGTGGCCTTGTGAATGGATAAAGTGAAGTGGAAGCTTCCAAGAAACACCGACTGTCATCTCGTATCGTTCCTCGGCGGTCCTCGGCCTCTCCCGCGGAGCGCAGCCGCGTTGAAAAAGCAAAGCCAGATAAAAATCCCACATAGTGCGCGCCCAGCTCATTGCATCTCACATCAGTCACTGCTTCCCCGCCCGCCCCACCACCGCTCCAGCTCGTCGTCTCCGGAACAATCGAGGCAAGCAATCCAATTAAATACTACTCGGGGAAAACCACCACCGCAGCAGCACCACCTAGCTACCGGCGGAGCTCGCCAGCGCGAGGCGGCGGCCATGTCGGTCTCGTGCGGGCTCGAGTGCGTGCTCTGCGTCGGCTGCGTGCGCTGGGCCTGGAAGCGCCTCACCTACATCGGCGCCTACGACAGCGAGACCTGGCCGCCCGCCGCCGCCGAAGACTTCCACCCCGTCCCGCGCATCTGCCAGATCATCATGGCCATCAACGAGGACGACCTCTCCAACCCCAAGTTCGCGCCACCCGGGCTCGGATACGCCGACATCGACGCCCACGGCATCGTCAAGCGCACCACCTACGCCGACGTCGGCGCAGACTGCCCGCCCTACATCGTCTACGTCGACCGACGACACAACGAGGTCGTCCTCGCCGTCCGCGGCCTCAACCTCGTCCGCAACGCCGACTACCAGGTCCGTCCCCCCCCCCCCAATCTCTCCCCCCCCGCAGGACGCGACTGACCCCGCCCGCGTGCCCGCAGGTCCTCATGGACAACAAGCTCGGGAAGCAGATGTTCGACGGCGGCTACGTGCACTACGGCCTGCTCAGGGCGGCGCAGTTCATCCTCGAGAAGGAGACGGACGCGCTGCGGGGCCTGCTGCGCAAGCAAGGGCCCGGATGCAGGCTCGTCTTCGCGGGCCACTCGCTCGGCTCCGGCATCGCAGCGCTCATGACCATACTCGTCGTCAACAACCGCAAGGCGTTCGACGATATCCCCAGGAGCCACATACGCTGCTACGCGCTCGCGCCCGCACGCTGCATGTCGCTCAACCTCGCCGTCAAGTACGCAGACGTCATCTACTCCGTCGTGCTGCAGGTACGTACAACCGAATCGCGCCCGCCCGCCCGCCTGATTGCTGTGGTCAGATTGTTGTAGCTGGTCAATTTGCTTGGCCGCCGCCGAATATTTTGACTCGTTCTTTTTTTGCGAAATTGGAATTGGTTGGGGTCAGACAGAGTAGGAGGCGCCATATCTGGTCAAATGTGCTTTGCGTGTGGCACGATTGGAATGTCTGGGAAGGTTTGATTGTGCTGAACGTTAGGAATTTGGCAGCGCCAGTGGTGCTAGGAAGAAAAGAAAGGTAGCTGATAGGATAAGATTATACATGGCAACGTCCTGTCCTACCCATATGAGGTTCAGCTTTGGGAAGCAATTGACCAACTTAACTGTTCTCCATGTTGTTGGGTGAATTCGGTTCATTTCAACATGATAAGTTCTATTCGCTAGAAGCTGTATTTCTGAAGAAAAAAAACCCTTAGATATTGCACCTGACTATGCAGTATTTGTGGTGCTTGAACTTGTGCCACTGCTATATGAACACAACTGTTCCTATCTTCTATGTAATCTTGAAGTTGCCATCTGTGGCACTAATTGCATGTATATCATCTGAATTTCATTCTCTAACTACATGGTGTCTTTTGCCAGGATGATTTTTTGCCAAGGACGCCAACACCATTAGAATACATATTTGGGTCTATATTCTGGTAAGTGGTAACATATCCCCTGTTCACTTTATCCATGCCTGTTTGTTATGCTTTCCACCGGTACGAAAATGTATGCAATTGTTCTTTTTTTAAATTTATTCTTTTTACAGCCTGCCCTGCTTGATATTCCTCGTTTGCTTGAGAGATACATTTAAACAAGACAAGAAAAAGTTCAAAGATCCTAGAAGATTGTATGCTCCTGGCCGAATGTATCATATCGTTGAGAGGAAATTTTGCAGGTAACTAATGCATTTGGATAGTCATTGCTACTCTAAGTTAAGTCATGTTGGTATGCTATAAACAGTAAACCTGTTATTCGTGTTGTCTAGCACAAGGACATTTCTGGCCATGTGCTGGTTATTCATAATTTCATACGTAAACCTTTTCATACTTTAGAAAAGGACTCCACATTATCATGGTTTGTGCGAAAAGCAAACAACAAAGCTTGAACACGTTTGTCCTTTCAGAGGAAGGAAGCTCTAGCCATCGACAGTGATGTCCTCTGCTGTGTATGGCGTGTATTTCAAAAGATAATGAATACAATATAGAAACTGACCGGTGTTTGTTTGGAATAAGCAAACTAAGATTTTCCTCAAACTCCTTTTGTGTAGCTTTACAGGCAGTGAAAAGAATTTAGCATACTCTGAATCTAGGCGGAGAAAGGTATCGAATACTATAACATTTCAAAACTTACATGTAAAAACTGACCATCTTTCTCATCACATCCGCTAGGGATAATCAGTTGCGGAAACTTATTCATGAAGGATCTCTCTGATTGAATGGATGCTCATAATGTGTAATCAAGTACATAGCCTGTAATACATGCATGTCTTTAGTCTTTTTTTTTTTTTTGCGGGGATTGAGTCTTTATATTTGAAGATTATACTATGCAGCAAGCTCAGAAATAGATCTCTAAGGGCTTCTACACATCGAGAATATATTAACACAGCTACTGCTCATTTGTAGATGTGGAAGATACCCACCTGAGGTGAGAACTGCTATTCCGGTGGAAGGACGGTTTGAGCATGTTGTGTTATCGTGCAGTACAACTTCCGATCATGCGCTTGCTTGGATTGAGCGGGAATCAATAAAGGCTTTAGAGGTACGTGCATGACTGCATGCCGTGGATGGATTTTTTTTTGTCATAGCTTGTGAACAGCAACCACCATATTAAAGCCATAATGTTTTGGTTGCTAAATCTGTTTCTTCTCATTATTTTTCTTATGCTTGCATTTCGGTGTGATGATTTGTGTAATGCAATATTAGTATGCGACTAGGTATACTCGAAATGGGACATAATTGGTAATATTGCGAACAACCTTTCTGTGGACCTGTCCTAAATTATTGTCTTTAATGACCTTGAGCCACCAGTCTACTATTCACTCAAAGCCCTGACCCCATGCGGGATTAGGTGCGCATGCTTAACACCTGAATTGGGCTTTCGTCCTAGCTCAGTACACAACAGTTAACTACGTATTAATATATGTTTTGGGTTAACATGCATTGTGTCAGCGTAAGTTGTAACCTACATTTAAGCTGCCAATGTCGGACTAAGGGGCGATATGTTACAATTCTAGGCTTGTACTGCCTCTGGGCTTAAAAAATTGACGCATCCACCTGCCAAAAACTTGCACGCGCAGACCTTCCTCTGCGTCGATTAAATCTGACCGGACGGAGTAGCAGGAATGTTTTGGAAGGCAGCAGGATTTTAGGTAATAGTTTGCTCATTGTGTACCAAGTAGCATCAATTAAATTTTCATATACAAAAATAATGCACATTTAATTTACGGCTTGATCTTCCTGGCCTATGAAAATGACAGTACAAAAATAACTGAAATAGGAATTTATGGATTTCTGAGGGTTGTAAATTTTGATTAGTAAAATTGGAGTTGGGTGTTCTATTTTTGGAGCCCAGTGTCTGAATTAGTAAACTTAAAGTTGAGGATACATGCTTGAGATTCTTCCAAGATAATCAGATACAATCCAGGCCAACCCCTCTAAAATTTTGGATAGAAAATGTATAACAAAATTTTGGTTGGCCATGTGTACTGGCAACAAATTGCATTACAAGTGACCAAATGGGCATGTCGATTCCCAAAAACGTCCAAACAAAGGTCAAATATTTAGACATAACAAAAAAAAATCGGCAGGGCGGAGATAAAACGAAACAGCTACCTTATCTTTTTTTTACTACCTCTGATCGTCTTTAATCGACGCGGGAGGGAGCCACGTGAACATGCATGTTATGTGGCTGCTAGGGTTTGGGAGGGAGAGAGAGGGCTGCGAGGGCGCGAGAGGGCCGGCCGGGGGCCTTGCCCACGGCCGGTGGCAAGAGGGAAGGGATTTCCTTCTTAATTCTTGATTGATTAGATTCCTCTCCATATAGAGAGGTTTACTTGACTCCCAAGCAAGGCTTACTTGACCCCTAAGCAAACCTAACGGGTCCAGGCCCATGATGTACTCTAACACTACACCCCACCTGGACATGCAGCTCGTCCTCGAGCTGCAACCTAAACAAACCATGACTCGACGCAACACAACCGTAATACCTAAAAACGAGCCTTTTTCATCTCGGCTTGTTTTATTACTCTCAACCTGAAATAGACTGGGACACTTTATTGTTGACCCCTGAACATAAAGTGGACACCATCCGCCCGTCGGACGTGCACCACAACCACCTGGATCCCATGGAAACCAGCGGACAAAAGGAGCCCGCGCGGCCCGGCGAATGGAATGCATGGCGGTGCTCGCGGGACACCCATGCCTTCTCCCCGCCGGATGACTGTCGATGGCGCAGACTTTGAGGTCGCTGCCCGCGGGAAAAACAGCATGTTCGCCGCCCGTGGGGGAAACCGCACGCCCAAGATCCCCAACGCAGCGGACGAGATCGAGGTCCCTTGCGCAACGAAGCGCAACTTGGAGGAGCTGCAGCTGCAGATCACGCATCTCCCGCACACGCCGACGCACTAGGAGGCTGCGCGCAGCAGCCTGCAGCCTCATCGCCGCCGACACGTGGCGGCTAGCGATCCAAGCCGGAAGCGGTGACGGCGACGGAGGGAAACGAACCTGGTGGAAGGGCATCCCGGGCGGTGTCGATGTAGAGCCCGGGGCCAAGGTCGCTCCCACACGCCGAAAGGCAGGACGGCGTCGGTGGCGGCAGCAGCCGCTGCTGCGGTGTTGGTGGCGACGGCAGCAGCTGCTGCTGCAGCTGCCCACCGAACGGCGGGATAGCGTCGGTGAGGACAGCAGCTGCAGCGGCGTTGGTGGGCGGCTGCTGCTGCCGCGTCCGGCTGGGAAGAAGGCGGCCGGCTGCTGGAGAAGAGGGACCCCCGGCGCCGAGGAGATGGTGGACAACGGCAGCGGGGACTGCAGCAGCCCGGCGTCGGGTGGCGGCGACAACAGCAACAGCGTCGGCTGCAGCGGCCCGGCGATCGCGGCGGAGGCCGCCTGGTGCGTCGGCTGTCACGGCAGCAGTGCCGCCGGCGGCGGAGGCCCGTAGGGGCCAGCCAAGTAGAGGTGGATCTCCTGGACAGCAGTGGTGAGATCGCGGAGGGATGCGGTGATCTCCGCCGGGGAGAGAACGCCGGGGACTTCGGAGTGCGGCGGCGGCGGGTGGGAAGAACTCGGTGGAGGACTGGACATGATCGAACCCGGAAAAGCTGATACCAAATGTTATGTGGCTGCTAGGGTTTGGGAGGGAGAGAGAGGGCTGCGAGGGCGCGAGAGGGCCGGCCGGGGGCCTTGCCCACGGCCGGTGGCAAGAGGAAGGGATTTCCTTTCTTAATTCTTGCTTGATTAGATTGATACATCTCTCTCTCATATAGAGAGGTTTACTTGACTCCCAAGCAAGGCTTACTTGACCCCTAAGCAAACCATAAGACTAACGGGCCCAGGCTCACTTAGCCACGGTTCTGCATCGATTAAACATGAGAGGAGGGAGTACTTATTTAAATACTACTTTCTCTTCTGCGCACTTTGCTTCCCTAATTGATACGGGAAATGCAAACTAAATTTGATTAAACATTATGTGTCATGTAGTGCATCATAATGTAAGTTACTCCCTCCGTTTCTAAATATAAGATATTTTGGCAAGCAAAATTAACTTTTGCCAAAAGGTCTTATATTTAGGATCAGAGGAAGCTGTGTAGCGTAGCACAATCTGAGACTACTTTTTGCTAGTACTAATAGACTTGGAATAAAAATCAAAGAATGGACCGAATTGTTCAGACACGCTCCCTTCAAGCGAACATGGAAAAGCTCCTATAAGCAACACTAACGATGTCTGTTAGCATGCCAAATTTCCTTGCCATTATTTCCTTGGATTTTCTGGCTAGTTCCCATTGGATAAATCTAAAGAGACTGCAGATTAGTATATATGGTTGGTTGGAACTGATAGTTGCAGCACTGATTTGTACCGTTCCAGAGTCATATTATCTGTTTTTTTTCGCGGGGATATTATCTGTTTATTGACGACTATAGCTACGTATATGTGCAGCTAATGAAGGAAAACGGGAATGCAACGACTCCGCCTGCTCAACAAAAGATGGAGAAGTTGCATAGTTTTCAGGAAGAACACAAGAGTGCGCTCGAGAGAGCAAAAACTTTGGAGGTTCCTCACGCGATAGACATTTCCGAAGAGGAAAACCATGTGGGTGTTTGCCCTGCCCCATCCTCCGATACTCACAGCGAGACGACATCAGAAGCTAAATCTGCAGGAAGAACCAGCTGGGATGAGCTAGTGGACAAACTTTTCACCAGGGATGAAGATGGGAAGCTTATTGTGAACAGGGACATGGTGGCGAAGGAAGTTGCTGTCGAGTAATGACGGCCCCAAGCTCTTTAGGCTCCTTTTTTTTTTTCACTCGGTAATCCGTTCTTCTTCGCTAGCTGTATACAGGAGTGCATAGTGGTAATTCATGTTTTACTCTCTTGGAATTTTGTTCTCGAGAGCGAGCCATTTTGCTGAAATAGAGAAAAGGCGGTCCCAAATCCCCTAGCGGCAAGGGCTTCTTTGTGTATATGTAGACTTGAGCTGTGTATTCTTTTTAAGTCTGAAAGGTCATGCATGCTGATTAATAGGAGTATATTGTACTATATCGTTTCTGGGTTTCTGGGAATTACGAGTATTGTTTCTGAGGAAAAAAAAGGGATTTTATTAGGTTTATTGTACTTTGGTGATCCGTTCTAGCTACTCCTGGCGCCTGTAGGGTGGTTGTGAGGTGAAAAATAAAAGAGAACAATATTGAAAAAGAAAGATCAACAAAAAAAATAGGATTAACATTGTGTGGCCAGCAAAAGGTATAGTTCAAAAGTAGAAGCACCGTGGATTGGGTATATTGGACCTAACCATGTTTAGTCGGGCTCTTCGGATGAGATGGAAGTGGTATGAATGGACGGACCGGACTCGGCCTTGGGTTGGTTCGCCGACACCTTGCGATTAGATGGACTTCTTGTTCAACATGTACTGGTCATGACTTTGAGTGAAATTCTGTTCACGCAAAATTTGTAATTCAAGGCTTAGTCTATTGTTCAAGTGTGAATGGATGTAGCTTAAGGTTCTAGGTGGAAGTTCAACTTAACAGTCTCCGCTGAAACACTGATATATAAACAAGCAGTGAGTATTGGTAAATCTCTAAATGAGTATTTGAGATCTGGTGGGGATTGTTGAAATATTGGGCCCATATTTGGTGGCCCATACTAGATTTCGATTTTCCTATAAATCTCAAAGCCCACATAGTGGTGCCTTGAGCCAGCCTGGCAGTCACTAGGGAGTGGCAAAGAGGTAAGTTTAGTCCCACACGGAAAGTGGGAGGAGTTGACCACCTTATAAGGTGGGTTGTTCCACCACTAGTAAGTGAGTGAGAATAGGAGTGCTACACGCGCGCGCTCCTCCTCCTCCTCGCTCGTCCGTCTCGACGCGCGCGCGCGCCGCGCTCGTGGTGAGTGGATTGAGCCTCGAGCCGAGACTTTCCTT
Organism: Lolium multiflorum; assembly: GCA_030979885.1. NCBI lineage: Eukaryota > Viridiplantae > Streptophyta > Magnoliopsida > Poales > Poaceae > Lolium > Lolium multiflorum. The sequence goes on from CM061753.1 coordinate 63,376,878, forward strand.
ACTTTTGCGCTCAGGAAAACGAACGAGTCCTAGACGGACGCGGCGCGCTTAGTCGGTTCGGGTCGCTCCCGATCGTGGGCTATCGAACCGACTCGAACGTCGGCGACGTGGGCGTGGCCCACGTTGCCTAGGGTTTCCGAGCCTATATAATCTCTTGCCCGGCTACCTCAGAAATATATCTAATACACGAGTTAGGGTTTCCACCTCTCTCGCTTGCGCCGCCATCGTAGCCTACTCCATCCCGCGCCGACGTGCATCGGCGAACGGGAGAGCAGGTCTAACCGCTCGTCCTTGCGATCCCGTACGGGAGAGGGTAGGTTTTGGGAAGCGCTGCGCGATCGCTCAAGCTCTTCATCACGGTCGCCTTCCGTCCAAGTCGGGCGGTGCAGCCCCGTCGTCTTCAACGCCGTCTACTTCGACCCGTCGTCCTATCGTCAACAACGTTGTCATCAACAACGTTACTGCTGCGACATCATCTGCTACACCTTCACCGCCACCTCCACCAGATCGGCGTGCGACATATCTCGATCTGTTTAGCGATGGATGCTTTACCGTTTGCGCTGCGCTATTCATGTTGATTAATGCATCTAGTATGTTCGAGTTTCACATGTTAGTAGCTGCTGTAGTTATGTTTTATATTCGAATTAATCATGGAAATTGTGCCTAATTATCCAACAATCCAAAACCTAATTGTAGGCAATTTCCTGAGTTAACAATGGCTGGTTTTTCCGATGCACTGAGGCCGGATAAGTTTACCGGTGTGCACTTTAAGAGGTGGCAGTATAAGGCCATGCTCTGGCTTACTCATAAAGTGTTCGAAGTTAGTGATGGTTTACCTGAAGGAACTATATCTGACCAAGATCGAACAAGTTCAAGGAAAACAATACTCTCTTCGTCGGATGCGTTCTAAATTCTTCTTGATCGTCGTGTGATGTGTACATGCACTTACCGATGGTAAAGAGCTCTGGGATGCAGAATGCTAAGTTCGGTGCAACCGATGCAGGCAAGAACTGTACATCATGGAGAGCTTCCATGACATCAGGATGGTAAACAACCGTCGTAGTCGAACAAGCTCATGAGATACAATGCATTGCGAAAGAGCTTGAACTCCTTAAGTGTGCCTTACCTGACAAGTTTGTGGCGGGTGCTAAGTTGCCCCTTCATGGAGGAACTTTGCCACAACTCTCAAACACAAGAGACAGGAGATATCAGTTGAAAATCTGATAGCGTCTCTTGATGTTGAGGAGAAAGCTCGGGCTAAGGATAATACTGAGAAAGGAGAGGGTCAGTCTAGCGCCAACATGGTGCATGATACGTCTCCGACGTATCGATAATTTCTTATGTTCTATGCCATATTATTGATGATACCTACATGTTTTATGCACACTTTATGTCATATTCGTGCATTTTCTGGAACTAACCTATTAACAAGATGTCGATGCCGCTGTCATTTTGCTTTTGGTTTCAGAAATCCTAGTAACGAAATATTCTCGGAATTGGACGAAATCAAGACCCAGGGGCCTATTTCGCCACGAACCTTCCAAGACCGAAGAGCATACGAAGTGGGCCACGAGGTGGCCAAACCACAGGCGGCGCGGCTGGGGGCCCGCGCCGCCGTGGTGTGGGCCCTCGTCGCCCCGACTCTGCCCTTCCGCCTACTTAAAGCCTCCGTCGCGAAACCCCGATGCGAAAAACCACGATACGGAAAACCTTCCAGACGCCGCCGCCGATCCCATCTCGGGGATTCTGGAGATCTCCCGCACCTGCCGGAGAGGGGATTCATCTCCCGGAGGACTCTACACCGCCATGGTCGCCTCCGGAGTGATGAGTGAGTAGTTCACCCCTGGACTATGGGTCCATAGCAGTAGCTAGATGGTTGTCTTCTCCTCATTGTGCTTCATTGTTGGATCTTGTGAGCTGCCTAACATGATCAAGATCATCTATCCGTAATACTCTATGTTGTGTTTGTCGGGATCCGATGGATAGAGAATACCATGTTATGTTAATTATCAAGTTATTGCATATGTGTTGTTTATGATCTTGCATGCTCTCCGTTATTAGTAGAGGCTCTGGCCAAGTTGATGCTAGTAACTCCAAGAGGGAGTATTTATGCTCGATAGTGGGTTCATGCCCGCATTGACACCTGGGACAGTGAAAGAAAGTTCTAAGGTTGTGTTGTGTTGCCACTAGGGATAAAACATTGGCGCTATGTCCGAGGATGTAGTTGTTGATTACATTACGCACCATACTTAATGCAATTGTCTGTTGCTTTGCAACTTAATACTGAAGGGGTTCGGATGATAACTGAAGGTGGACTTTTTAGGCATAGATGCATTGGATGGCGGTCTATGTACTTTGTCGTAATGCCCAATTAAATCTCACTATACTTATCATGACATGTATGTGCATTGTTATGCTCTCTCTATTTGTCAATTGCCCGACTGTAATTTGTTCACCCAACATGCTTTTATCTTATGGGAGAGACACCTCTAGTGAACTGTGGACCCCGGTCCATTCTTTAATACCGAAATACAAATCTGCTGCAATACTTGTTTTACTGTTTTCTCTGCAAACAATCATCTTCCACACAATTCGGTTAATCCTTTGTTACAGCAAGCCGGTGAGATTGACAACCTCACTGCTTCGTTGGGGCAAAGTACTTTGGTTGTGTTGTGCAGGTTCCACGTTGGCGCGGAATCTCCTGGTGTTGCGCCGCACTACATCCCGCCGCCATCAACCTTCAACGTGCTTCTTGGCTCCTCCTGGTTCGATAAACCTTGGTTTCTTTCTGAGGGAAAACTTGCTGCTGTGCGCATCATACCTTCCTCTTGGGGTTGCCCAACGAACGTGTGAAATACACCCCATCAAGCATATTTTCTGGCGCCGTTGCGGGAGATCAAGACACGCTGCAAGGGGAGTCTCCACTTCCCAACTTCTTTACTTTGTTTTGCCTTGCTTTATTTTATTTACTACTTTGTTTGCTGCATTATATCAAAACACAAAAAAATTAGTTGCTAGTTTTACTTTATTTACTGTCTTGTTTGCTATATCAAAAACACCAAAAAAATTAGTTACTTGCATTTGCTTTACTTATTTCATTATGTTTCATTTTAATTTTACCACAAAGAACATACCGGTAGGACGCGGGTCTATCATTGGGAGGAATAATATAGAAGAATTTTTCACCCATGTTAGTACCGTTGAAGATTTTGAAGATAGACACTTGGTAGAACTTGCTCCTACTTATGAAATTGCTGCTGCTTTTTAGTTCGCATGTTGGAAACTAAATTTGTTAATCTCAATCCTATAATCCAACACATGTTTCTTACACTTGGTGATTTGGAAGAGGGGGAAAAGAAAGATTTTGTTTTAGAAACCCTTCTTAGAGAATTTGGTGGTCTAGCAAGAGAGGCTAGAAAGGTCTTTGCTAAATTTAATATGCTTGGTTCTCATACTAATTTTGTTGGTCTCCTTGAAAAAATGGACATGGATAGAATAAGGTACACTAATAATTCTAATGATGGTGGGGAGATCAAAGCACCAATACCATGTAAACTCCTAGCTATGAATGATGCACTAGAACATAACTATGCTTGGCTTGTTCCAGAAAATTTGTTCGATGAGAGTAGCAAGCCCAAGACTAATGAAAAGGGAGACGCTGAAACTTATGTATCCAATATACTATGCATGGTTGAGAAAACTCCAAACCCCGCTGTAGGTGCACCACCCTTCGATAACACTTGAGTTACACTTTCTGCGCCTAGCTGAAAGGCGTTAAAGAAAAGCGCTTATGGGAGACAACCCATGTTTTTACTACAGTATTTTTGTTTTATATTTGTGTCTTGAAAGTTGTTAACTACTGTAGCAACCTCTCCTTATCTTAGTTTTGAGTTTTGTTGTGCCAAGTAAAGTCTTTGATAGTAAAGTAAGTACTAGATTTGGATTACTGCGCAGTTCCAGATTTCTTTGCTGTCACGAATCTGGGTCTACCTCCCTGTAGGTGGCTCAGAAAATTAAGCCAATTTACGTGCATGATCCTCAGATATGTACGCAACTTTCATTCAATTTGAGCATTTTCATTTGAGCAAGTCTGGTGGCCTAATAAAATCCATCTTTACGGACTGTTCTGTTTTGACAGATTCTGCCTTTTATTTTGCATTGCCTCTTTTGCTATGTTGGATGAATTTCTTTGATCCATTAATGTCCAGTAGCTTTATGCAATGTCCAGAAGTGTTAAGAATGATTGTGTCACCTCTGAACATGTGAATTTTTATTGTGCACTAACCCTCTAATGAGTTGTTTCGAGTTTGGTGTGGAGGAAGTTTTCAAGGATCAAGAGGAGTATGATGCAATATGATCAAGGAGAGTGAAAGCTCTAAGCTTGGGGATGCCCCGTGGTTCACCCTGCATATTCTAAGAAGACTCAGCGTCTAAGCTTGGGGATGCCCAAGGCATCCCCTTCTTCATCGACAACATTATCAGGTTCCTCCCCTGAAACTATATTTTTATTCCGTCACATCTTATGCACTTTGCTTGGAGCGTCGGTTTGTTTTTGTTTTTTGTTTTGTTTGAATAAAATGGATCCTTGCATTCACTTTATGGGAGAGAGACACGCTCCGCTGTAGCATATGGACAAATATGTCCTTAGGCTCTACTCATAGTATTCATGGCGAAGTTTCTTCTTCGTTAAATTGTTATATGGTTGGAATTGGAAAATGCTACATGTAGTAACTCTAAAATGTCTTGGATAATTTGATACTTGGCAATTGTTGTGCTCATGTTTAAGCTCTTGCATCATATACTTTGCACCCATTAATGAAGAAACACTTAGAGCTTGCTAATTTGGTTTGCATATTTGGTTTCTCTAGAGTCTAGATAACATCTAGTATTGAGTTTTGAACAACAAGGAAGACGGTATGGAATCTTATAATGTTTACAATATGTCTTTTATGTGAGTTTTGCTGCACCGTTCATCCTTGTGTTTGTTTCAAATAACCTTGCTAGCCTAAACCTTGTATCGAGAGGAATACTTCTCATGCATCCAAAATCCTTGAGCCAACTACTATGCCATTTGTGTCCACCATACCTACCTACTACATGGTATTTATCCGCCATTCCAAAGTAAATTGCTTGAGTGCTACCTTTAAAATTCCATCATTCACCTTTGCAATATATAGCTCATGGGACAAATAGCTTAAAAACTATTGTGGTATTGAATATGTACTTATGCACTTTATCTCTTATTAAGTTACTTGTTGTGCGATAACCATGCTTCTGGGGACGCCATCAACTATTCTTTGTTGAATATCATGTGAGTTGCTATGCATGTCCGTCTTGTCTGAAGTAAGAGAGATCTACCACCTTAATGGTTGGAGCATGCATATTGTTAGAGAAGAACATTGGGCCGCTAACTAAAGCCATGATTCATGGTGGAAGTTTCAGTTTGGACGTATATCCTCAATCTCATATGATAATAATAATTGTTGCCACATGCTTATGCATTAAAGAGGAGTCCATTATCTGTTGTCCATGTTGTCCCGGTATGGATGTCTAAGTTGAGAATAATCAAAAGCGAGAAATCCAAAATGCGAGCTTTCTCCTTAGACTTTTGTACAGGCGGCATGGAGGTACCCCATTGTGACACTTGGTTAAAACATGTGCATTGCAAAGATCCGGTAGTCCAAGCTAATTAGGACAAGGTGCGGGCACTATTAGTATACTATGCATGAGGCTTGCAACTTGTAAGATATAATTTACATAACTCATATGCTTTATTACTACCGTTGACAAAATTGTTTCATGTTTTCAAAATAAAAGCTCTAGCACAAATATAGCAATCGATGCTTTCCTCTTTGAAGGACCATTCTTTTACTTTTATGTTGAGTCAGTTCACCTATCTCTCTCCACCTCAAGAAGCAAACACTTGTGTGAACTGTGCATTGATTCCTACATACTTGCATATTGCACTTGTTATATTACTCTATGTTGACAATTATCCATGAGATATACATGTTACAAGTTGAAAGCAACCGCTGAAACTTAATCTTCCTTTGTGTTGCTTCAATACCTTTACTTTGATTTATTGCTTTATGAGTTAACTCTTATGCAAGACTTATTAATACTTGTCTTGAAGTACTATTCATGAAAAGTCTTTGCTTTATGATTCACTTGTTTACTCATGTCATTACCATTGTTTTGATCGCTGCATTCACTACATATGTTTACAAATAGTATGATCAAGGTTATGATGGCATATCACTTCAGAAATTATCTTTGTTATCGTTTTACCTGCTCGGGACGAGCAGAACTAAGCTTGGGGATGCTTGATACGTCTCCGACGTATCGATAATTTCTTATGTTCTATGCCATATTATTGATGATACCTACATGTTTTATGCACACTTTATGTCATATTCGTGCATTTTCTCGAACTAACCTATTAACAAGATGCCGAAGTGCCGCTTCATTGCTGTTTTTGGTTTCAGAAATCCTAGTAACGAAATATTCTCGGAATTGGACGAAATCAAGACCCAGGGGCCTATTTCGCCACGAACCTTCCAAAAGACCGAAGAGCATACGAAGTGGGGCCACGAGGTGGCCAAACCACAAGGCGGCGCGGCCAAGGGGGGCCCGCGCCGCCCGTGGTGTGGGCCCCTCGTCAGCCCCCCGACTCGCCCTTCCGCCTACTTAAAGCCTCCGTCGCGAAACCCCCGATGCGAAAAACCACGATACGGAAAACCTTCCAGAGACGCCGCCGCCGATCCCATCTCGGGGATTCTCGAGATCTCCTCCGCACCCTGCCGGGAGGGGATTCATCTCCGGAGGATTCTACACCGCCATGGTCGCCTCGGAGTGATGAGTGAGTAGTTCACCCCTGGGGTCCATAGCAGTAGCTAGATGGTTGTCTTCTCCTCATTGTGCTTCATTGTTGGATCTTGTGAGCTGCCTAACATGATCAAGATCATCTATCTGTAATACTCTATGTTGTGTTTGTCGGGATCCGATGGATAGAGAATACCATGTTATGTTAATTATCAAGTTATTGCATATGTGTTGTTTATGATCTTGCATGCTCTCCGTTATTAGTAGAGGCTCCAAGTTGATGCTAGTAACTCCAAGAGGGAGTATTTATGCTCGATAGTGGGTTCATGCCGCATTGACACCTGGGACAGTGACATAAAGTTCTAAGGTTGTGTTGTGCGTTGCCACTAGGGATAAAACATTGGCGCTATGTCCGAGGATGTAGTTGTTGATTACATTACACACCATACTTAATGCAATTGTCTGTTGCTTTGCAACTTAATACTCGAAGGGGTTCGGACGATAACCTGAAGGTGGACTTTTTAGGCATAGATGCAGTTGGATGGCGGTCTATGTACTTTGTCGTAATGCCCAATTAAATCTCACTATACTTATCATGACATGTATGTGCATTGTTATGCTCTCTCTATTTGTCAATTGCCCGACTGTAATTTATTCACCCAACATGCTTTTATCTTATGGGAGAGACACCTCTAGTGAACGATGGACCCCGGTCCATTCTTTAATACTGAAATACAAATCTGCAATACTTGTTTTTACTGTTTTCTCTGCAAACAATCATCTTCCACACAATTCGGTTAATCCTTTGTTACAGCAAGCCGTGAGATTGACAACCTCATTGTTTCGTTGGGGCAAAGTACTTTGGTTGTGTTGTGCAGGTTCCACGTTGGCGCCGGAATCGGTGTTGCGCCGCACTACATCCCGCCGCCATCAACCTTCAACGTGCTTCTTGGCTCCTCCTGGTTCGATAAACCTTGGTTTCTTTCTGAGGGAAAACTTGCTGCTGTGCGCATCATACCTTCCTCTTGGGGTTGCCCAACGAACGTGTGAAATACACGCCATCAAGAAGAAACCCTACAGCAAGAACAAAGGGAATAACAAGCCCTCCTTCAATAAGCCTATGAAGACTACAACCTTCAAGAAGAAGAAGATGATAAACAAAGCAGATCTGAGCTGCTTTACCTGTGGAGAGACTGGCCACTTTTCTAAGGACTGTCCAGAGAGGGCAGACCGCAAGAAAAAGGCGAGGCAAGTCAACACGGTGACCGCTAGCAATGCCGATGGGTACGGTAATCTCTTTATCGTTCTTTCGGTATTTCAATCTCCATGTTGGTGGATTGATACAGGTGCTAATGTTCATGTGTATGCTGACATATCCATGTTCACTTCTTACCAGGTCGCCCGGGATTCTTCCGTCTTGATGGGGAATGGGTCACATGCTTCTGTTCGTGGTGTTGGCACGGTAGATCTGAAGTTCACTTCGGGGAAGATCGTGCAGCTGAGGAACGTGCAGCATGTCCCTACTATGAACAAGAATCTCGTTAGCGGCTCCCTTCTATGCAGAGATGGGTTTAAGGTTGTTTTAGAGTCGAATAAAGTAGTTGTTTCCAAGTTTGGACAATTTATTGGTAAAGGCTATGAGTGCGGAGGCTTGTTCCGCTTTTCGCTTTCTGATTTCAGTAATAAGTCCGTGAACCATATTTGTGGCAATGTTAGTGATGATACCAGTGTTTGGCATTCTCGTTTATGTCACATTAATTTTGGTTTAATGTCTCGGCTATCCAGTTTAAGTTTAATTCCGAATTTCACCATTGCCAAAGGTTCTAAGTGCCATAGTTGTGTGCAATCAAAGCAACCTCGGAAGCCTCACAAGGCGGCCGAGGAGAGAAACTTGGCACCTCTAGAACTCATACATTCTGATCTATGCGAGATGAATGGTGTGTTGACAAAAGGTGGAAAGAGATATTTCATGACATTGATTGATGATGCGACTAGATTTTGCTATGTTTATTTGTTGCGAACTAAAGATGAAGCTTTAGACAACTTTAAAATTTATAAGGCCGAAGTTGAAAATCAACTAGAGAGAAAGATCAAGCGTCTTAGGTCAGATCGTGGTGGTGAATATTTTCCTAAAATCTTTGATGAATTCTGTGAGGAACATGGCATTATTCATGAGAGGACGCCTCCCTATTCGCCCCAATCAAACGGGGTTGCCGAGAGGAAAACCGCACGCTGACTGACTTGGTGAATTCCATGTTAGCCACTGCTGGTTTATCAAAGGCATGGTGGGGGAGGCTTTATTGACTTCATGTCATGTCCTGAATAGAGTTCCTAACAAGAATAAAGATAAAACCCCTTACGAGGAGTGGGCTGGAAGAAAACCATCACTTTCGTATTTGCGCACATGGGGATGTTTGGCAAAAGTCAATATTCCAATCACAAAGAAGCGCAAACTCGGACCAAAGACAGTAGATTGTATCTTTCTAGGTTATGCTCCGCGGAGTGTAGGCTATAGATTTTTAGTAGTTCAATCCAAGGTACCTGATATGCATGTTGATACTATTATGGAATCTCGTGATGCAACATTTTTTGAGAATATGTTTCCTATGAAAGATATGCATAGCATTGCTAGAATTTCTACTGAGATAATTCCTGAGTCTAGTACATCTAATGAGTATTTTGAACAATCACATGAGAATGTTACTAAGAAGGATGACAATGAAGCTCTGATACGTCTCTGACGTATCGATAATTTCTTATGTTCCATGCTACATTATTGATGATATCTACATGTTTTATACACATTATATGTCGTATTTATGCATTTTCCGGCACTAACCTATTAACGAGATGCGAAGAGCCGGTTTCTGCTGTTTGGTTTCAAATCCTAGTAAAGAAATATTCTCGGAATTGGACGAAATCAACGCCCGGGTCCTATTTTGCCACGAAGCTTCCAGAAGACCGAGGGGAAAGGAAGGGGCCACGGGCCGCCACAACAGGCGGCGCGGCCTAGGTCTTGGCCGCGGCCCTGGCGTGTGGGGCCCTCGTGTGGCCCCCGCGTTGCCCCTCCGCCTACTTAAAGCCTCCGTCGAAACCCCCAGACCGGGAGCCACGATACGGAAAACCTTGCGAGACGCCGCCGCCGCCAATCCCATCTCGGGGATTACGAGATCACCTCGGCACCCTGCCGGAGAGGGGATCATCTCCTGGAGGACTCTTCACCGCCATGGTCGCCTCCGGAGTGATGAGTGAGTAGTTCACCCCTGGACTATGGGTCCATAGCGGTAGCTAGATGGTTGTCTTCTCCTCATTGTGCTTCATTGTTGGATCTTGTGAGCTGCCTAACATGATCAAGATCATCTATACGTAATACTATATGTTGTGTTTGTCGGGATCCGATGGATAGAGAATACTATGTTATGTTAATTATCAAGTTATTACCTATGTGTTGTTTATGATCTTGCATGCTCTCCGTTATTAGTAGAGGCTCTGGCCAAGTTTTTGCTCTTAACTCCAAGAGGGAGTATTTATGCTCGATAGTGGGTTCATGCCTCCATTAAATCTGGGACAGTGACAGAAAGTTCTAAGGTTGTGGATGTCTGTTGCCACTAGGATAAAACATTGATGCTATGTCTAAGGATGTAGTTATTGATTACATTACGCACCATACTTAATGCAATTGTCTGTTGTTTTGCAACTTAATACTGGAAGGGGTTCGGATGATAACCTGAAGGTGGACTTTTTAGGCATAGATGCATGCTGGATAGCGGTCTATGTACTTTGTCGTAATGCCCAATTAAATCTCACTATATTTATCATGTCATGTATGTGCATTGCTATGCCCTCTATTTGTCAATTGCCTGTAATTTGTTCACCCAACATGCTTTTATCTTATGGGAGAGACACCTCTAGTGAACTGTGGACCCCGGTCCTATTCTTTTACATCGCATACAATCTCGCAATACTTGTTTTACGCTGCAAACAATCATCTTCCACACAATACGGTTAATCCTTTGTTACAGCAAGCCGGTGAGATTGATAACCTCACTGTTTCGTTGGGGCAAAGTACTTTGGTTGTGTTGTGCGGTTCCACGTTGGCGCCGGAATCCCTGGTGTTGCGCCGCATTACATTCCGCCACCATCAACCTTCAACGTGCTTCTTGGCTCCTCCTGGTTCGATAAACCTTGGTTTCTTTCTGAGGGAAAACTTGCTACGTCTCGCATCACACCTTCCTCTTGGGGTTCCAACGGACGTGTGTCAAGCACGCATCAAGCTTTTGGCGCCGTTGCCGGGGAGATCAAGACACGCTGCAAGGGGAGTCTCCACTTCCCAATCTCTTTACTTTGTTTTTGTCTTGCTTTATTTTATTTACTACTTTGTTTTCTGCACTTATATCAAAACACAAAAAAAATTAGTTGCTAGCTTTACTTTATTTACTGTCTTGCTTTCTATATCAAAAACACAAAAAAATTAGTTACTTGCATTTTACTTTTGTTACTATGTCTAGTTCTGCACTTGTTACTTCTTCACCTGAGGAATTAGTCTTCACTTTCAAACAAGGGGATGAGGAGAGTTTTAAAGATGCTTGGTCCAGAATTTTTACTTCTTATCGTAAAACTGAACCTCAAATGACTCTAAGTTTGCTCCTTAGTAATTTTTATTTTGGTCTTATGATTCGCTATAGATATGCCTTGGATGCTCTAGTGGGAGGAGATTTCCTTCATTGCAATGGGGATCAAGCTTTTAATGCCATAAAGAAGTTGGTTGCATCACATGATTCAGCTAATAACTTTGATTCAGCCCTTATTAGCATTTATAATAGATTAAACACTCTTGAGACAAGTGCATCTCGCTTGAATGAAAATTATAGATATGTTCGTAACCGTCTTGATCAAGTTTTAGTGAACTCTGAACCTTCATTATGGGATCCTACTATTAAAATTGCTATTGGTGACCAAACTCTTCATGCTAATTGTGATATTATGTCTGAATTTTGCCTAATGCCTAAGAGAATTCATGAATCTTTGAGACTTTGGGAATTCACTGAAGGGGGAGAAAGAATAACTCTTATTGATAACTCTGTTATAATTCCTAAAGGAATAGCTGCGGGTGTGCATACAACCATTCTTGGGAGAACAATATCCATTGATTATCTTGTTATTGAATGCGCAGGAACAGGACAAATCACACTCGGAAGATCCCTGCTGAAACTATTGGGAGCAGTCATAGACATGGGAGAAGGCACCCTAAAATTCACCTCTACACCCGGGGGTAGCCATATATTCCCTAAGCCAAAGAATAAGAAAAAGAACAAGAAAGGTAAGGGTAAAGCCCAAGGTAATGTCGATGTTTCATCTCTCGATAACACTTGATATACACTTTCTGCGCCTAGCTGAAAGACGTTAAAGAAAAGCGCTTATGGGAGACAACCCATGTTTTTACTCCAGTATTTTTGTTTTATATTTGAGTCTTGGAAGTTGTTTACTACTGTAGCAACCCCTCCTTATCTTAGTTTTGTGCTTTGTTGTGCCAAGTAAAGTCTTTGATAGTAAGGTTCATACTAGATTTGGATTATGCGCAAGAAATTTTCTTTGCTATCACGAATGTCGACCTGCCTCCCTGTAGGTAGCTCAGAAAATTAAGCCAATTTATGTGCGTGATCCTCAGATATGTTGTGAGAACCGGAACTTAACATTCCGACCCCCCTGTGTTACTCGTCAATCCAGGATTAACTTGACGACACAGCGAAATAAATATCATTGCAGAACGTGCAAAAAGTAATTATTACAAAGTTTGAGCCACAAAGTGAAATGTCTTGTGACATTTATTACAACCAGAAAGCATAGCGGATAATAAAATGCGAAGTAACTCCATCTCAGCCACAGGCAGTCGATGTAGTCCACGAGGCCTCACTCCTCAGCATCGTCGTCAGTCGCCATAGTCTTCACCATCTTCATAGTACTCTGAATATCAACAAAAGTTTTGCCATGAGTACATTTCGTACTCAACATGCCCCCTCGTGCAAACCTACTAAATCTACATGAGGCTTCAAAGAAAGGCTATATGGTTCTTTTGCAGAAAAGCCAATTTTATTTGCAATAATACACTAGATTTGATAAAAGCAGTTTTAGACGAAAACATGTTTTATATTCAGTGTAATATTTCTCATCAATGTGACTGTCCACGACAACTCACATATATCATAGGATTCAGATTCCAAGGGAAGGATGGAGGCAAAGAGGGAAATAGCAAAACAGGTTCCTGTATGTCAAGAAGGATTCATGTGTCGTCCATGACCGTGGACACGGCTATTCGAATAGGTTTAACTCTGCAGAGGTGGTACACTTTCACCACATGTCACAATCTCGCCTTGTTGCAACCAGCCGTTGCTAGCATAGCACTAGGGAGTTTGTGACGAGGTCTTTTAGCTAAATCCCCCAAAGATGTGACATGCCCACCGGGTATGGCGCACGGAACTGAGAGTACGTCCCCAAACCGGTCCCCCCATCTGTGCCGAAGGTTCCCCCGTAGGCAGACACCTCATCAGCGGTACGGCGACATCGACACCTAAGGCTGACTAACATACTCAACCAAGCCAGTGCCCATATAGCATGTGGTTGTACGGTTGTCACAATCTTCAAATCCAAGACTTGTTAGGATCCTTATGCGGCACGGACGAAGGATTGCCCCCTCCAACAAATGAAGGGCTGCCAATCGCTCCTTCAATAACTGATCCAGCTATCGCCCGCGCCATGTTTAGATGGTAAGTTTCACCCAGAGTAGCATAGAGTAGAGGAAACAACAATGGCTAACTAGCCCAGCTCAACGAGCTCAACAACTTTCAAAGGGGTATTTTGACCCGTAGGTCGATCAATTCCTCCGAAGAGGCAACAGGAAGTTTCCTAATGATTATTTAGCATGGCTAAGCATTCTACTCTATCAGGATTATATATAATCACTACTCAGGGTATCAAGTAAAAGGCGACAAGCAGATCAAGTTGGTGTGTCAATCGACACGCTAGCTACTGGAATAAAATAGCATATATTTGTAAAACATAAAATAACATGCAAGTTGTAAAACTGGGAGAAATATGATGAGAGGGCATGCCTTTGTTGTCGTCGAAAAACCCTTCTCCGTAGTGTTGGTTCGCCCCGTTCCCGTCACTCCCTACTCGCCACAACGATAAACCACAATAAATACAACTTCCAATAAACACCGGTAAAAACCAAATAGAAAGATCTAGATAACAAGTGTGTGTAGGTCGTTTGACATACATGGAGTACAATGAAAAGACTAGAACGTCTCATCCGGGGGTTGGGTTAACTAAGGCGCAAGGTATGGCGATCGCTCAATATTGGGGAACAAAATATTTTAGAAAACATATTTAGCCAACATATATAGATGGCATAATTTTAATATGACATGCACACACGGAAAAAAAAAACTACCTAGACGTACATGCACTTATATGATACTAAAATACTATGGACATAAAATAGAAACTCAGTCTAGGACTTAAAAAGCCATGAACCGAAAATGAAACGACATGGGCATCAACAAAACAATTACGTAAAATCTGGCAACCGAACTAGCTACTCAGCACTAGAAAAGGTGTACGCAAGGCAATAGTTACTCAAGCAACTACCATTAGCATGTAACTAATCATGTATAAATAAGTGTATAATAGCATAGAAGGCATCGTCTAATTCTGCTGAATAAAACTAAAACCACGCATGTAAAACCATCTGCAATTCTAAGATCAGACTAGGTAGCGATACGTTTGTAGATGACTAGCAGCACTAAATTAGCTAGGCATAAGCGAATGCACAGACGTGACCGGCCACATGTTCGTGGTGATGCTCCGAACCCAACTGAACAAACATGGATACGTAAAAAATATCAAGCTAGCAGTAGGATATGAATCAACAAATGCAGCTACCGTATATGTAAGGTATGCTTCTAATGAGCGACCAGTTCAACACAAACATAAAAGATATAGTTTGATAAACATCTAACTATTTCACAAACTAACATCACTGCTACCTTGCAACGTCCAATTTACCCGTTTTCTATGTTGGGCTCGACTAAAATCATGGTCAGGAAGGTTATCTATCTCGCTGATGCCATCAGTGGCATCCGGTTCACCGGCGACTCGACAAACTGTAAAACTAAGGCTGGAAACCATGTCTAGGAGGTAGGCGTATAGATGTGTAGCGCGTGTGTGCAAGGATTTCTACTGGTGCTCACCGAGCGCGACGCAGTTCGTGGTTGAAGTCGGTGTCCAGAGTTGGCGTTGGTGCCGTGGGTGTCGTCTGTGGTCAGCAACTCGGCCTTCTAGCTCCGTGGATGAACTCCCCTCGTCCCTGTGATCCTTCTGGCGCAGCAGCTCCGCCTCTAGTGCCCTGAATCACCGGGAACGCGAGCGGCGTTCAGCGGCGGCCTCGCGGAGCTTCGCGAGATTAGATCGGTTTATGCCGCTAGGGCTTTGGGTGGCGGCGTGGGAAGGAAAAGAGAGGCAGGGGCGTCGACTTGAGGCTTTATAGGCTGAGGGGCGACGCGATTTGTGCTGCCAAAGAATCGGAACCGGAATTGTACGCGCGACGGTGTATCGTGTGCTGCACGAATTCCTGGCGTGCGTCGTCGCGTCCATCGATCCGCTCAGCTGCAGCTAGCTGAGCTGGGCGTGGGCTTTGATGGGCTACTGGAGCGGCACTACGTTAGGCAATGAAGGGCCTTGGGCTGTTAGCTTCGGTGAGATTAATCCGTAGAGAAGAAAGGAATTAGAACAGAGGAGGGAATACTAGTACACGTGCATGAGTAGGACACGGAGGAAAAATACTCAAATACACGATCTCCCGTTGCAGTGCATGCACGTGCATGTGCTTGGACAATGGCACTCTAGGCCAAGAACTAATAAGAAACAAATAGGCAATTTGACCACAGACTCAAATATAACTTCAAGGCAAAACAATCTGTGGCTTCAAATAGAAAATCAATTGGAAAGAATAAATCTTCAGAACTCCAAATAAAATATTCTTTTATTTTATTTTGCTGCAACATCCATTCCTAAAAAAAAAAATTCAGCTCATAAAAATCCGGATGTTACAATTCTACCCCCCTTACAAGGAATCTCGACCCCGAGATTCGACCTAAGAGAAAAGATTTGGAAACTCCTCCCGGAGGGCATCTTCCCGCTCCCATGTCGCTTCTTCCTCACTGTGGTTGCTCCATTGAACTTTGCAGAACTTGATCACATTTCTCCTAGTTGTCCTCAATTGTTCATCAAGAATTTTAACGGGGTACTCTTCATATGTCAAGTCATCTTGAACTTCTATGGACTCCAACGAGGTTTTCCGAGCCTCTTCTTCCGGCTTATCGAAACATTTCTTCAGCTGGGACACGTGAAACACATTATGCACTTTCGATAGCTTATCGGGTAGTGCTAACTCATAAGCAACCTCGCCACGCCGGGCGGTGATGGTAAACGGTCCAATGTATCGAGGTGCCAACTTTCCCTTTAGTCCAAAACGTCGCATCCCGCGAAGTGGAGATACTTTCAGGTACACATCGTCACCCTTCTCAAATGATAACTCGTGACGGCGTCTATCCGCATAGACCTTCTGCCTAGATTGGGCAGCCCGGAGCCTTTCTTGAATCATTTTTACTTGCTTATCCGCTTCCTCTAGAGTATCGGGTCCAAACACTTGGTTCTCTCCGACCTCATGCCAGTTAAGTGGGGTGCGGCACTTCCGTCCATACAAAGCTTCAAATGGAGACATTTGTAGGCTTGCTTGAAAGCTATTATTGTAAGAGAATTCTGCATATGGCAAACTCTTGTCCCATGTGCGCTGACAGGTTAGAGCACATGCTCGAAGCATGTCTTCCAAAATCTGATTCACTCGCTCAGTTTGTCCATCAGTCTGTGGATGGTAGGCGGTACTAAAATTCAACTGTGTGCCCAAGACTTCATGTATCTTCTTCCAGAACCTTGAGGTAAATTGAGTACCTCGATCAGACACAATCTTTTTGGGGACTCCATGTAGGCAAACAATTCTGGCCATGTATAATTCGGCCAATTTCTCCCCCTTAAAAGTGGTCTTCACCGGGATAAAGTGAGCTGACTTGGTTAATCGATCCACGATGACCCAAATAGAATCATATCCTGCTGTCGTCCTCGGGAGTCCTGTAATGAAGTCCATCCCGATTTCTTCCCATTTCCACTCAGGGACTTTGAGTGGTTGAAGCAGCCCTGCAGGCTTCTGATGCTATGCCTTGACTCTGCGGCATACATCACACCTAGATACATACTCTGCAATCTCTCGCTTCATGCTAGACCACCAGAAACTACCTCGGAGATCGTGATACATCTTTGTGCTTCCCGGGTGTATGGAATATGGTGTGTCATGTGCCTCTTTCATGATTGCATCCTTGAGTTCCTTTTGGTTGGGCACCAATAAGCGATCTCGAAACCAAATGCTTCCACTTTCATCCTCCTTGTATTCAGGCGCTTCTCCTGACTTGATTTTTGCTCGAATCTCTTTGATCCCTGTGTCATTTTTCTGGGTTTCTCTAACTTGATCCTCTAGAGTGAACTTGACTTCTAATACCTCCTCATTTTCAGCGAGACTCACATTCAAGTTCAACTTTCTAAACTCTTCATGCAATTCTGGTTGAGCTTCTTGAATCATGAGGTTATTACAATAAACCTTTCTGCTCAACGCATCAGCTACGACATTGGCTTTACCAGGGTGGTAATTTACGCCAATATTATAGTCCTTGATCAACTCCAGCCATCTCCTTTGCCTCAGGTTCAAGTCCGGTTGAGTGAAAATATACTTCAAACTCTTATGATCCGTATATATTTCACAACGGTTTCCAATAAGGTAGTGCCTCCATATCTTCAAGGCATGAACTACGGCAGCCAACTCTAAGTCATGGGTAGGATAGTTCACTTCATGAGGGCGTAATTGTCTCGATGCATAGGCCACAACCTTGCCTTGTTGCATGAGCACACAACCCAATCCTTGTTTAGAAGCATCACAATAAACTTCAAAATCCTTCCGAATATCCGGCAGTATTAGCACCGGAGCCGATGTCAATCTCCTCTTGAGTTCTTGAAAACTTGTTTCACACGCTGGTGTCCACTCAAACTTTTTATCCTTCTTGATCAATTGTGTCATCGGTCTTGCAATCCGCGAGAAATCCTCTATGAATCGACGGTAATATCCCGCAAGACCAAGGAAACTACGTATCTCTGACACATTCTTCGGCTGCTTCCAACTAAGTACTGATTCCACTTTAGCTGGATCCACTGCTACTCCTTCCGCCGAGATGACATGACCAAGGAAATCCACTTGCTTCAGCCAAAACTCACACTTGCTGAACTTGGCATAAAGTTGATGTTCTCTAAGCCTTTCTAGAACAATCCGAAGGTGCTTTTCATGATCCTCCTCATTACGAGAGTAAATCAACACATCATCAATGAACACTACGACGAACTTATCCAAGCAATCCATGAACACTTTATTCATAAGATTCATAAAATAGGCCGGTGCATTCGTGAGTCCAAAGGACATCACCAGAAATTCGTACAAACCATACCGAGTGACAAAGGCTGTCTTGGGTATGTCTTCTGGTCGGATCTTCAACTGATGGTATCCCGACTTGAGGTCTATCTTAGAGAAGACAGAAGCTCCTTTCAATTGATCAAATAGATCATCAATCCTAGGCAAAGGGTATTTATTCTTGATGGTCACTTCATTCAGGGCACGGTAGTCCACGCACATTCGCATGGTACCATCTTTCTTCTTAACAAACAACACCGGTGCTCCCCAAGGCGAGGTGCTTGGTCTAACATATCCCTTCTCTAAAAGCTCCTCGATTTGCTTCTTCATTTCAGCTAATTCATTTGCCGGCATCCTGTATGGTCTCTTTGCAATTGGAGCAGTGCCCGGGACTAACTCAATGGCAAACTCTATCTCACGGTCTGGTGGCAGACCGAGTAACTCATCTGGGAAAACACCAGGGTATTCCTTAACCACTCTAACATCTGATACAACCACCTCCTTCAAGCTGTTCAGAATACTGTCCACTGCGGTATGAGGTGCTGACTTAGGTTTGTAATCCACCATAGTTCCATTCTTACTAGTCAGCGATACTGCTCCAAGGCCACAATCTATCACAGCTTTGTGTTTTACTAACCAGTTCATGCCCAGAATAACATCTAACCCCTTAGAGTCTAACACTATAAGGCCTGCTGGAAACTCTACCCCTTCGACCGTTATGATCACCTTAGGACATTTTAAACCCGTAGTAAGAATTCCCCCAGGTGATTGTACTGCCATCTCCTGACTCATACCCTCAGTTTTCAAATGATGTTTTTCAACAAATTGCTTGGAAATGAACGAATGGGAAGCTCCAGAATCGAAAAGTACGGAACCATAACATGAGTTGATTGGAAACATACCAAGGACAACATCTGAAGCTTCATGTGCTTGTTCTGCCGTGACATGGTTGACTTGGCCACGTCCTTGCTGTCCTGAGGCATGAGGTGCGCCTCCCGGGGTAGGTAGTATGCCCCTTCCACGTCCCGCTGCTGGTGTCTTGGCGGCGGAACCTAAGTTGAACTTCACTGGCGTCGCCCCTGCGTTCTTCTTGCCTGGGCATGCAGCAACAAAGTGACCCTCTTCGCCACAGTTGTAGCATGTCCTCCCAGCAGTGTTGGCATGGTTCCCTCCGACTTCAGCTCTCGGAGTACGATAGGCACCATACGAAGCATTGGGATTAGGCTTCGCCGGCTTGGCACCTGATCCACGGTATCCTGGGTTGTTATTGTTCTTCTGGCGTGAGCTCCCTGCCCCATACTGACTCTGTGGTGCCTTGCGCTTGCGGTGTTCATCAAGTTCGTTCTTTGAATTCTCCTGAAGAATAGCCTTGTTGACCAAACTCTGGAAGTTAGCAAAATCATGAGACACCAACCTATCCTTCAAACCTAGGTTCAGGCCCCTCAGAAACTTAGAAATCTTATCCGCCTCAGTGGGAATATCCGCCCTTCCATAGCGAGATAACTGGGTGAAACGGTCCCAGTACTCAGAGACTGTCATCTTCCCCTGAACTAGAGCTCGAAATTCATCCCTCTTCAGCTCCATAAGACCAGCTGGTATGTGTGCAGTGCGAAATGATTCAGCAAACTCATTCCACGTGATCCCCTCGGCGTCATCATGCGCTTCACAATAGTTCTCCCACCAATCCGCAGCCACACCCTGAAGTTGATGCGCAGCATACTTCACACGGTCTTGAGTATTAACACTCACCAGGTTGAGCTTCCGGCGAATATCCTTCAGCCAATCGTCTGCCTCAATAGGGTCCGCTGATCCCGCAAAGGTGGGTGGCTTCGTCCTCATGAACTCTGCAAGCTTGGACTGCGGTGGAGGAGGATTCTGATTCTGGTTTTGGTTTTGGTTCTGATTCTGGTTCGCCAGAGTGGCGGCCATCTGCTGCAGTAGCTGTGTCTGCATCAGCATCACTTGCGCAATGTTAACTGGTGGCGGTGGTGGCGGCTGCTCTGGTCCCTCATTCTCGGTGTCAGTGTCCGTGTCGTGAACTTCACCCTCGACGAATTCCTCCTGAAACGCTGGCGCGCGACCACGTCCGCGTCCGCGTCCTCCGCGACCACGACCCCGATTTGCATTCATCATGTGTCGTCGTTCCAAGTTAGGATAGATAAGAGGGAAAAAACAACTAACCCATAACCAAACATGGAATATCCAAATAAACTTCAATCAAATTACTTTGTAAAACATGGTTTAGTATGACTACATAAAAAAAAAGATGTCAATACTCAAGCAAAATCCCCTAACATACGTAGTACATATCTAAAAGGATTCTATTTAACTCATCATATATGGTTCGTCTTCTCTCAACTAGGTATTGACGTATGGAGTACTTGATATATGACTCGTGAATCCATGCGTTCTTGAGATGGCTTCCGCCTAGATAGGATATTGTATACTAAAGAAGTGGTTAGGGAAGAAAATTGAGAACAAATGGGGAACAAGGTAAGACAAGGAATAGCAATAGTCAAGAATTAGACTACGAGGACTTTCATAATTAAATAATTTTTTTCTTCAAATTGTTATAAAAGTTTTTCCATTCTAACTAAGGCCACGTGACTAGGTCGACGTCGGCTCTGATACCACTTCTGTGAGAACCGGAACTTAACATTCCGACCCCCCTGTGTTACTCGTCAATCCAGGATTAACTTGACGACACAGCGAAATAAATATCATTGCAGAACGTGCAAAAAGTAATTATTACAAAGTTTGAGCCACAAAGTGAAATGTCTTGTGACATTTATTACAACCAGAAAGCATAGCGGATAATAAAATGCGAAGTAACTCCATCTCAGCCACAGGCAGTCGATGTAGTCCACGAGGCCTCACTCCTCAGCATCGTCACAGTCGCCATAGTCTTCACCATCTTCATAGTACTCTGAATATCAACAAAAGTTTTGCCATGAGTACATTTCGTACTCAACATGCCCCCTCGTGCAAACCTACTAAATCTACATGAGGCTTCAAAGAAAGGCTATATGGTTCTTTTGCAGAAAAGCCAATTTTATTTGCAATAATACACTAGATTTGATAAAAGCAGTTTTAGACGAAAACATGTTTTATATTCAGTGTAATATTTCTCATCAATGTGACTGTCCACGACAACTCACATATATCATAGGATTCAGATTCCAAGGGAAGGATGGAGGCAAAGAGGGAAATAGCAAAACAGGTTCCTGTATGTCAAGAAGGATTCATGTGTCGTCCATGACCGTGGACACGGCTATTCGAATAGGTTTAACTCTGCAGAGGTGGTACACTTTCACCACATGTCACAATCTCGCCTTGTTGCAACCAGCCGTTGCTAGCATAGCACTAGGGAGTTTGTGACGAGGTCTTTTAGCTAAATCCCCCAAAGATGTGACATGCCCACCGGGTATGGCGCACGGAACTGAGAGTACGTCCCCAAACCGGTCCCCCCATCTGTGCCGAAGGTTCCCCCGTAGGCAGACACCTCATCAGCGGTACGGCGACATCGACACCTAAGGCTGACTAACATACTCAACCAAGCCAGTGCCCATATAGCATGTGGTTGTACGGTTGTCACAATCTTCAAATCCAAGACTTGTTAGGATCCTTATGCGGCACGGACGAAGGATTGCCCCCTCCAACAAATGAAGGGCAGCCAATCGCTCCTTCAATAACTGATCCAGCTATCGCCCGCGCCATGTTTAGATGGTAAGTTTCACCCAGAGTAGCATAGAGTAGAGGAAACAACAATGGCTAACTAGCCCAGCTCAACGAGCTCAACAACTTTCAAAGGGGTATTTTGACCCGTAGGTCGATCAATTCCTCCGAAGAGGCAACAGGAAGTTTCCTAATGATTATTTAGCATGGCTAAGCATTCTACTCTATCAGGATTATATATAATCACTACTCAGGGTATCAAGTAAAAGGCGACAAGCAGATCAAGTTGGTGTGTCAATCGACACGCTAGCTACTGGAATAAAATAGCATATATTTGTAAAACATAAAATAACATGCAAGTTGTAAAACTGGGAGAAATATGATGAGAGGGCATGCCTTTGTTGTCGTCGAAAAACCCTTCTCCGTAGTGTTGGTTCGCCCCGTTCCCGTCACTCCCTACTCGCCACAACGATAAACCACAATAAATACAACTTCCAATAAACACCGGTAAAAACCAAATAGAAAGATCTAGATAACAAGTGTGTGTAGGTCGTTTGACATACATGGAGTACAATGAAAAGACTAGAACGTCTCATCCGGGGGTTGGGTTAACTAAGGCGCAAGGTATGGCGATCGCTCAATATTGGGGAACAAAATATTTTAGAAAACATATTTAGCCAACATATATAGATGGCATAATTTTAATATGACATGCACACACGGAAAAAAAAAACTACCTAGACGTACATGCACTTATATGATACTAAAATACTATGGACATAAAATAGAAACTCAGTCTAGGACTTAAAAAGCCATGAACCGAAAATGAAACGACATGGGCATCAACAAAACAATTACGTAAAATCTGGCAACCGAACTAGCTACTCAGCACTAGAAAAGGTGTACGCAAGGCAATAGTTACTCAAGCAACTACCATTAGCATGTAACTAATCATGTATAAATAAGTGTATAATAGCATAGAAGGCATCGTCTAATTCTGCTGAATAAAACTAAAACCACGCATGTAAAACCATCTGCAATTCTAAGATCAGACTAGGTAGCGATACGTTTGTAGATGACTAGCAGCACTAAATTAGCTAGGCATAAGCGAATGCACAGACGTGACCGGCCACATGTTCGTGGTGATGCTCCGAACCCAACTGAACAAACATGGATACGTAAAAAATATCAAGCTAGCAGTAGGATATGAATCAACAAATGCAGCTACCGTATATGTAAGGTATGCTTCTAATGAGCGACCAGTTCAACACAAACATAAAAGATATAGTTTGATAAACATCTAACTATTTCACAAACTAACATCACTGCTACCTTGCAACGTCCAATTTACCCGTTTTCTATGTTGGGCTCGACTAAAATCATGGTCAGGAAGGTTATCTATCTCGCTGATGCCATCAGTGGCATCCGGTTCACCGGCGACTCGACAAACTGTAAAACTAAGGCTGGAAACCATGTCTAGGAGGTAGGCGTATAGATGTGTAGCGCGTGTGTGCAAGGATTTCTACTGGTGCTCACCGAGCGCGACGCAGTTCGTGGTTGAAGTCGGTGTCCAGAGTTGGCGTTGGTGCCGTGGGTGTCGTCTGTGGTCAGCAACTCGGCCTTCTAGCTCCGTGGATGAACTCCCCTCGTCCCTGTGATCCTTCTGGCGCAGCAGCTCCGCCTCTAGTGCCCTGAATCACCGGGAACGCGAGCGGCGTTCAGCGGCGGCCTCGCGGAGCTTCGCGAGATTAGATCGGTTTATGCCGCTAGGGCTTTGGGTGGCGGCGTGGGAAGGAAAAGAGAGGCAGGGGCGTCGACTTGAGGCTTTATAGGCTGAGGGGCGACGCGATTTGTGCTGCCAAAGAATCGGAACCGGAATTGTACGCGCGACGGTGTATCGTGTGCTGCACGAATTCCTGGCGTGCGTCGTCGCGTCCATCGATCCGCTCAGCTGCAGCTAGCTGAGCTGGGCGTGGGCTTTGATGGGCTACTGGAGCGGCACTACGTTAGGCAATGAAGGGCCTTGGGCTGTTAGCTTCGGTGAGATTAATCCGTAGAGAAGAAAGGAATTAGAACAGAGGAGGGAATACTAGTACACGTGCATGAGTAGGACACGGAGGAAAAATACTCAAATACACGATCTCCCGTTGCAGTGCATGCACGTGCATGTGCTTGGACAATGGCACTCTAGGCCAAGAACTAATAAGAAGCAAATAGGCAATTTGACCACAGACTCAAATATAACTTCAAGGCAAAACAATCTGTGGCTTCAAATAGAAAATCAATTGGAAAGAATAAATCTTCAGAACTCCAAATAAAATATTCTTTTATTTTATTTTGCTGCAACATCCATTCCTAAAAAAAAAAATTCAGCTCATAAAAATCCGGATGTTACATATGTACGCAACTTTCATTCAATTTGGGCATTTTCATTTGAGCAAGTCTGGTGCCTCAATAAAATCCATCTTTACGGACTGTTCTGTTTTGATAGATTCTGCCTTTTATTTCGCATTGCCTCTTTTGCTATGTTGGATAAATTTCTTTGATCCATTAATGTCCAGTAGCTTTATGCAATGTCCAAGTGTTAAGAATGATTGTGTCACCTCGAACATGTTAATTTTTATTGTACACTAACCCTCTAATGAGTTGTTTCGAGTTTGGTGTGGAGGAAGTTTTCAAGGATCAAGAGAGGAGTATGATGCAATATGATCAAGGAGAGTGAAAGCTCTAAGCTTGGGGATGCCCCGGTGGTTCCCCTGCATATTTTAAGAAGACTCAAGCGTCTAAGCTTGATGCCCAAGGCATCCCCTTCTTCATCGACAACATTATCGTTCCTCCCCGAAACTATATTTTTATTCCGTCACATCTTATGTGCTTTGCTTGGAGCGTCGGTTTGTTTTGTTTTTGTTTTTGTTTTTGTTTGAATAAAATGGATCCTAGCATTCATTGTGTGGGAGAGAGACACGCTCCGCTGTTGCATATGGACAAATATGTCCTTAGGCTTTACTCATAGTATTCATGGCGAAGGATGAATCTTCTTCGTTAAATTGTTATATGGTTGGAATCGGGAAATGCTACATGTAGTAATTCTAAAATGTCTTGAATAATTTGATACTTGGCAATTGTTGTGCTCATGTTTAAGCTCTTGCATCATATACTTTGCACCCATTAATGAAGAAATACTTAGAGCTTGCTAATTTGGTTTGCATATTTGGTCTCTCTAAAGTCTAGATAATTTCTAGTATTGAGTTTTGAACAACAAGGAAGACGGTGTAGAGTCTTATAATGTTTACAATATGTCTTTTATGTGAGTTTTGCTGCACCGGTTCATCCTTGTGTTTGTTTCAAATAACCTTGCTAGCCTAAACCTTGTATCGAGAGGGAATACTTCTCATGCATCCAAAATCCTTGAGCCAACCACTATGCCATTTGTGTCCACCATACCTACCTACTACATGGTATTTCTCCGCCATTCCAAAGTAAATTGCTTGAGTGCTACCTTTAAAATTTCCATCATTCGCCTTTACAATATATAGCTCATGGGACAAATAGCTTAAAAACTATTGTGGTATTGAATATGTACTTATGCACTTTATCTCTTATTAAGTTGCTTGTTGTGCGATAACCATGCTTCTGGGGACGCCATCAACTGCTCTTTGTTGAATATCATGTGAGTTGCTATGCATGTCCGTCTTGTCTGAAGTAAGAGAGATCTACCACCTTAATGGTTGGAGCATGCATATTGTTAGAGAAGAACATTGGGCCGCTAACTAAAGCCATGAATCATGGTGGAAGTTTCAGTTTTGGACATATATCCTCAATCTCATATGAGAACACTAATTGTTGCTACATGCTTATGCATTAAAGAGGAGTCCATTATCTGTTGTCCATGTTGTCCCGGTATGGATGTCTAAGTTGAGAATAATCAAAAGCGAGAAATCCAAAATGCGAGCTTTCTCCTTAGACCTTTGTACATGCGGCATGGAGGTATCCCTTTGTGACACTTGGTTAAAACATGTGTATTGCGATGATCCGGTAGTCCAAGCTAATTAGGACAAGGTGCGGGCACTATTAGTATACTATGCATGAGGCTTGCAACTTGTAAGATATAATTTACATAACTCATATGCTTTATTATTACCGTTGACAAAATTATTTCATGTTTTCAAAATAAAAGCTCTAGCACAAATATAGCAATCGATGCTTTCCTCTTTGAAGGACCTTTCTTTTACTTTTTATGTTGAGTCAGTTCACCTATCTCTCTCCACCTCAAGAAGCAAACACTTGTGTGAACTGTGCATTGATTCCTACATACTTGCATATTGCACTTGTTATATTACTCTATGTTGACAATTATCCATGAGATATACATGTTATAAGTTGAAAGCAACCGCTGAAACTTAATCTTCCTTTGTGTTGCTTCAATACCTTTACTTTGATTTATTGCTTTATGAGTTAACTCTTATGCAAGACTTATTGATGCTTGTCTTGAAGTACTATTCATGAAAAGTCTTTGCTTTATGATTCATTTGTTTACTCATGTCATTATCATTGTTTTGATCGCTGCATTCATTACATATGCTTACAATAGTATGATCAAGGTTATGATGGCATGTCACTCCAGAAATTATCTTTGTTATCGTTTACCTGCTCGGGACGAGCAGAACTAAACTTGGGGATGCTGATACGTCTCCGACGTATCGATAATTTCTTATGTTCCATGCTACATTATTGATGATATCTACATGTTTTATACACATTATATGTCGTATTTATGCATTTTCCGCACTAACCTATTAACGAGATGCCGAAGAGCCGTTGTTGTTTTCTGCTGTTTTTGGTTTCAGAAATCCTAGTAAAGAAATATTCTCGGAATTGGACGAAATCAACGCCCAGGGTCCTATTTTGCCACGAAGCTTCCAAGACCGAGGGGAAAGGAAGTGGGCCACGAGGCGCCGCCACAACAGGGCGGCGCGCCTAGGTCTTGCCGCGCGGCCCTGGCGTGTGGGGCCCTCGTGTGGCCCCCGCATTGCCCTTCCGCCTACTTAAAGCCTCCGTCGCGAAACCCCCTGCCGGGAGCCACGATACGGAAAACCTTGCGAGACGCCGCCAATCCCATCTCGGGGATTCTGGAGATCACCTCCGGCACCCCGGAGAGGGGATTCATCTCCCGGAGGACTCTTCACCGCCATGGTCCGCCTCCGAGTGATGAGTGAGTAGTTCACCCCTGGACTATGAGTCCATAGCAGTAGCTAGATGGTTGTCTTCTCCTCATTGTGCTTCATTGTCGGATCTTGTGAGCTGCCTAACATGATCAAGATCATCTATCTGTAATACTATATGTTGTGTTTGTCGGGATCCGATGGATAGAGAATACTATGTTATGTTAATTATCAAGTTATTACCTATGTGTTGTTTATGATCTTGCATGCTCTCCGTTATTAGTAGAGGCTCTGGCCAAGTTTTTGCTCTTAACTCCAAGAGGGAGTATTTATGCTCGATAGTGGGTTCATGCCTCCATTAAATCTGGGACAGTGACAGAAAGTTCTAAGGTTGTGGATGTGTTGTTGCCACTAGGGATAAAACATTGATGCTATGTCTAAGGATGTAGTTATTGATTACATTACGCACCATACTTAATGCAATTGTCTGTTGTTTTGCAACTTAATACTGGAAGGGGTTCGAATGATAACCTGAAGGTGGACTTTTTAGGCATAGATGCATGCTGGATAGCGGTCTATGTACTTTATCGTAATGCCCAATTAAATCTCACTATATTTATCATGTCATGTATGTGCATTGCTATGCCCTCTATTTGTCAATTGCCCACGTAATTTGTTCACCCAACATGCTTTTATCTTATGGGAGAGACACCTCTAGTGAGCTGTGGACCCCGGTCCTATTCTTTTACATCGCATACAATCTGTACTTTTTACTGTTTTCTGCAAACAATCATCTTCCACACAATACGGTTAATCCTTTGTTACAGAAGCCGGTGAGATTGACAACCTCACTGTTTCGTTGGGGCAAAGTACTTTGGTTGTGTTGTGTTCCACGTTGGCGGAATCCCTGGTGTTGTGCCGCATTACATTCCGCCACCATCAACCTTCAACGTGCTTCTTGGCTCCTCCTGGTTCGATAAACCTTGGTTTCTTTCTGAGGGAAAACTTGCTACTGTCTGCATCACACCTTCCTCTTGGGGTTCCCAACGGACGTGTGTCAACTGCACGCATCAAGCTCCTAAACGGAGCAAGAGACGAAGGATTGAAAAATCCTTTGGTGATGATTTCATTGTGTACCTTGTGGATGATACTCCCACGTCCATTGCAGAGGCATATGCATCTCCAGATGCAGATGACTGGAAAGAAGCTGTCCATAATGAGATGGACTCGATTCTTTCTAATGGAACTTGGGAGCTATCAGAACGACCCCATGGATGCAAGCGTGGGCTGCAAATGGGTGTTTAAGAAGAAGCTAAGACCTGATGGTACTATTGAGAAGTACAAGGGCGGCTTGTAGCTAAAGGCTACACACAGAGAGAAGGCGAAGATTACTTCGACACCTATTCACTGTCGCTAGACTTACCACCATTCGAGTACTACTGTCCATGGCTGCCTCTTATGGTCTTATCGTTCATCAAATGGACGTAAAGACAGCTTTTCTTAATGGAGAGTTGGAAGAGGAAATCTATATGGATCAGCTTGATGGGTTTGTAGTAAAAGGTGAAGAAAGAAAGGTGTGCAAGTTGCTGAAATCTTTATATGGCCTGAAACAAGCACCTAAGCAATGGCATGAGAAGTTTGACAGAACTTTGACTTCGTAGGCTTTGTTGTCAATGAGGCTGACAAGTGCGTTTACTATCGCCATGGTGGGGGCGAAGGTGTTATACTGTGTTTGTATGTGGATGATATTCTGATATTTGGTACAAACATGAAAGTAATACACGAGGTCAAGTCTCTCTTGTCAAAGTGCTTTGATATGAAAGATCTGGGAGAAGCTGATGTGATTCTGAACATCAAGCTTATTAAGAACGAGAGTGGGATTACTCTAACACAATCCCATTATGTTGAGAAGATCTTGAGCCGGTTCGGCTATATTGATAGCAAGTCTTCTCCAACACCTTATGATCCCAGTGTGACATTACGCAAGAACCGGAGGATTGCCGTAGATCAACTGAGATACTCTCAGATTGTTGGCTCACTCATGTACTTAGCGAGCGCGACTAGACCGGACATCTCTTTTGCTGTTGGCAAGTTGAGTAGGTTCATGTCAAACCCGGGTACTGATCACTGGCATGCACTTGATAGGGTCATGCGCTACTTATGTGGTACAATGAGTTATGAGATTCACTATTCATGGCACCCAGCTGTGCTTGAAGGATATAGTGATTCGAATTGGATCTCAGATGTAGCTGATCTGTACGCCACAAGTGGGTATGTATTTACCTTTGGAGGTGGCGCAGTATCATGGAGATCTTGCAAGCAAACCATATTGACGAGGTCAACTATGGAAGCTTTAGACACAACCACTGTTGAATCAGAATGGTTGCGTGAGCTCTTGATGGACTTGCATGTGGTTGAAAAACCTGTTTCGGCAATCCTTTTGAATTGTGACAATCAAACTGTAATTGTCAAAGTGAACAATTCTAAGGATAACGCGAAATCATCAAGACACGTCAAGAGACGTTTAAAGTCTGTCAGGAAATTGCGAAACTCCGGAGTAATAACTGTTACATATATTCAAACAGACAAAAACCTGGCAGATCCCTTTACAAAGGGACTATCACGTAACGTGATAGAAAGTGCATCGAGGGAGATGGGTTTGAGACCCGTTGATGTTACACCATAGTGGTAACCCAACTTTTGTGATCGGAGATCCCGTGAATTAGGACCTGGGAAGAACAAACTAGTGGTTTAATTGAGGAGAGTATTATGTAACCCTCTCTATGTGAAGATGCACAACTCTCAATTGTTGTAAGGCAGGTTGGCAACAAGCCTTAATGTGTTTATGTTGGCTATTTTAGCAAAGATGTTGTCCTACAGAGCATTCTTGAAATAACACACCTATATGAGTCTGATTGTTAAACGTCGCAATCTATGAGATTTGGGTGATCTCTAGTAAACTCATGAAGAGACCACGAAGTATGACGCATATGCTTCACCCGCGGGGTAGGCTACTGGCAGCCATGTACTGGTCATGACTTTGAGTGAAACCCTGTTCACGCAAAACTTGCAATTCAAGGCTTAGTCCATTGTTCAAGTGTGAATGGAT
The DNA here is from genome assembly GCA_030979885.1 of Lolium multiflorum. NCBI lineage: Eukaryota > Viridiplantae > Streptophyta > Magnoliopsida > Poales > Poaceae > Lolium > Lolium multiflorum. Next base: position 63,407,212 of record CM061753.1, read on the forward strand.
GTAGCTTAAGTTTCTAGGCGGAAGTTCAACTTAACAGTCTCCGCTGAAACACTGGTATATAAACAAGCAGTGAGTATTGGTAAATCTCTAAATGAGTATTTGAGATCTGGTGGGGGATTGTTGAAATATTGGGCCCACATTTGGTGGCCCATACTAGATTTCAGATTTTCCCTATAAATCTCAAAGCCCACATAGTGGAAGCCTTGTGAGTTTGAGCCCAAGTTGGTGGCAGCTCACTAGGGAGTGGCAAGAGGTGGGAAGTTTAGTCCCACATGGAAAGTTGGGAGGAAGTTAGACCACCTTATAAGGTGGGTTGTTCCACCACTAGTAAGTGAGTGAGAATAGGAGTGCTACACGCGCGCTCCTCCTCCTCCGCGCTCGTGGTGAGTGGATTGAGCCTCGAGCCGAGACTTTCCTTACTTTTTGCAGCTCAGGAAAACGAACAGAGTCCTAGACGGACGCAGCTCAGGAAAACGAACAGAGTCGGACGCGTCGCAGTTAGTCGGTTCGGGTCGCTCTCCCGAGCCTATATAATCTCTTGCCCGGCTACCTCAGAAATATATCTAATACACGAGTTAGGGTTTCCATCTCTCTCTGCTTGCGTCGCCATCGTAGCCTACTCCATCCCGCGCGCCGAAGTGCATCGGCGAACGGGAGAGCAGGTCTCCGGAACCGCTCGTCCTTGCGATCCTGTACGGGAGAGGGCGAATTAGGTTTTGGGAAGCGCTCTGCGCGACTGCTCAAGCTCTTCATCACGGGTCGCCTTCCGTCCAAGTCGGGCGGTGCAGCCTACCATCGTCTTCAACGCCGTCTACTTCGACCCATCGTCCCTGTCGTCAACAACGTTGTCATCAACAACGTTACTGCTGCGACATCATCTGCTACACCTCCACCGCCACCTCCACCAGATCGGTACGTGTGACATATCTCGATCTGTTTAGCGATGGATGCTTTACCGTTTGCGCTGCTGCTACTCATGTTGATTAATGCATCTAGTATGTTCGAGTTTCACATGTTAGTAGCTGCTGTAGTTATATTTTATATTCTGGAATTAATCATGGAAATTGTGCCTAATTATCCAACACTTCTCTCTCTTTGATGCTTGTACAAAGATCACCGTGGGAAAAGGGAATATAGCCAAATTCTGAACTTCGAGGTGGCTGGATGGGGCGCCGGCTGAGCTAGCCCCAAATCTGTTTAAGCTGACTAGATTAAAAATGCTCACTGTTGCACAGGCAATGGTAAGTGATAAATGGATGAAAGGCCTCAGCCGCATCAACACAGAAGCTCAATTGAGGGAATTTACAACGCCATGGATTAAATTGCAAGACACAAATCTGTCCAATGATAACGATCAGATATTTTGGAATCTTAATACCTCAACTAGATACAACGTTGCTTCTGCTTACAAGGATCAATTCCTAGGGCCCTTTGCGCCGATTGACTACAGCAAATTATGGAGTTCCAAGGTTCAACCAAAATGCAATTTTTTTATGTGGCTTTGGCTGCGGAAGAGGATTCTCACGGATGATGTGCTTCAAACAAAAGGCATGAATCATGGGGATCACTGCACTCTTTGTAACTAAGACCAGGAAACGGCCATGCATCTGGTGATGGACTGCTCATATGCTCGAGTAGTGTGGCACCTATTGGCGCAATGGACGGGTGCAGATGGTCTGAAAGTACAGAGGTCTCAATTTTGTTCCCCGGCTGATTGGTGGTGCAAGAGGTCTGGCATGCTATCCAAAGATGAGTTGATAGTGTCCATCTATGGAGCTTAGCATATCTGAAAAGAACGATGTCGTAGGGTGTTCCAAAAATCTTTCATGCCTGAACTTCAAATCCTGGAGCTGATCAAAGATGATTTGTTGCTCCTGGGAGCATAATTGCATGAAAGGGAAGGAGGAGATGAGCCAGGTACCCAGCCTAATATCAATGAGTAGTCATTTTTACAGCTTAGTTTGTTGGTTTTTTTTTTGTTTTTCCCTTTGTCTTCATGTTAGCTAGTTTCTCTCTAGCTTGTAACTGAATTCCATTCTCCCACTTAATTGATTTGGCAGAACACCTGCCATTTTCCCTAAAAAAACAAAAGTAGAAGCACCACCTAAAGCATTTCCGGATAATTGTAGAATATAAATGACCAGACAGGAGAAAGCCGAGACACCCAGGTGGAAATGCAGAAATGATATCTGCAAATAAGGAATTACATTGTACTATGAAGGAGCAAATTAAGTAGTACAGGAATCAAGTCTTAAGTCGTGACATAGTAGGAAATAGCTAGGTGGAACGGACATGAACTCATTAAATCTACTAGGAGTAGCCCTGAATTTTTATCGCATACTATTTAAGTAAAAGTATAAGCTAACATGCTTTAATTCTGGGACGAGAGGGAGTGGTTGGTTGTGTCCCCTCGGCATGTAACACGCAACACGAACTGGTTAATGCTCCTCGCCCGTGCGCTATAAATTAAAGCACCAAGACTGTAGAGGACGAAGATTATGAAGACCATTGCTGCAGCGTCTGGGCCGTAGGAATTACCGGAGAGGAAGGTCATGCCGACAAAAAAGCAGAGAACCGATATCATCACTCTCACCGTTGCCACGGCATCGGGGGGCGGCGATTTTTTCATCCGCAGCATTAATATCACCAGTGTCAGTGATATGCCCAAAGTGAGGGTGTTAAAGAACACGTGCGCAAGTGCATTAAAACCTTGTGCAGGCGTCAAGGTAGCCACCGGAGCACCGGCGGGACTTGGAGCATGAGCCGCGGCCGCGCTAGAGCGTCGAAGCTTAAGAATCTTTAAAATACCGTCATACCAGTCCGGGGTTATCCAGCTCGGCGGCTGCATCGCCACCTGGAACGATATGCCGACGAACAGAGTGGCCACCGTCATCAGCCATCCGCGCATCTGCTTCAGAAACTTGGCGTCTTCAACGGCATTCTCAGACGGTACGGTACCATGCTCTTCCGGTTGTCCCAGCTGCGCTGCTGTACTGGTGGTAGTGCCGGTACCGCCTTCGGCTTCGGCGGCACCAATGCTCTGAAGAGTGAGATTCCCTCTGAGAGTGATCTCGATTGTCTTGTTGTCGCCTATGTCGATCACCAGCCTCTGAAGGAGTACATGCATACATATATACTTATAGTACATAAACGAATAAATACATACATGCATATAGCAACAAGTTCGTCGATCAACGAAGCGGCGTCATTACGTAGTCCTACAGAGAAGCTACTTCCTCGAAAGGGAAACACAAAAGGAAGAACGAGAGGCCGGGCACGCTACCTGCAGATCTGGAGGTCCATCAGAATTCACACGGCTGCCGGCGGCCGGCGTCGCGTTGGCGGCCGGCGGGACATTCACAGCACGGTGGTTTGCCATCTTTGGTCTGTGACTGTCTAGTCTAGATCTTCTTTCACCTCATCCTGTTCATAGGCACAATGTTAGTCTAAAGTACTGTAGATTACCCAAGAGTTGCACATGGATTCACGTGGTAGCTAGCTCTCACCAAGAATAAACAAAATTACCTTTAGCAAACATGGCTCGAACTCCTACGCAGGGCCGGTCCTGAGCTTCCTAGGGCCCGGGACGAAACTATACTTTAGGACCCTTGGCATATTTTTTTTAATATGTATGTCTAAAATGCTACCAATGTAACAGTGCTTTACTTGGAGTTTGCTGGATCGGAGGTATTTGGTCGTGCGCACCCATGATTTTATTCCGACCGATTGGTTCTGGAGGGAGCGGCGCGAAGCTCTTTTTCTGTGTTGACATCAAGTGACTATGGATCCATGATGAAAGTCGGAAGAAGAGAATTTCATGAACGCCAGAGAGGAGGACTAGCTAAGGGAGCTTCAAGTCTTCGCGCTGTTGAGAGACTTGCTTGATGTTCCGGGCTTCACAACAGCGGTATAAAAGTGGGGGCGATAAAACAGGTGAAGTGCAGAGTCCTACCTTTCGGGATGAAACCCAGGTGGCCTTAACTTTGTTCCTGCAATGGCCTTGGTGGAGGCATTGTTTTGAGAGCGGGGACTATCTTCGGGTGAAACCTAAGATCTTTGATCGTGCGACGACGGTGTTTGAGCACTGTTCCCTTTTAGAGGCGTCGTTTTTTGAGAGTGTAATTGTGTGTTGTCTGGCGGTGGATGTATTGTGTTGTTAGATATCGTAGCGGGACTTTTGTTTCTTAGTTTTCTTTTCCTTTTTTTATGTGTGCATCCAGGGGTGGTGTGTTGTCATAGACTGGGTGTAATTGGTATCTTATTGATATTAATATATTCCCTTTATCGAAAAAAATATTCATATAGCAATAATATTATATGCATCTTACCTTAAAATCTTCTGGTTACATTCCTGGATGAAAAGTCGGCGAGAATCAATATTTTTCGAAGTGCTTTTGTTACTCTTTAACTTTTTTTGAAGAGATCCTCTCTGTGATTCCATCAGCCTATTTTATTTACTCTCTCAACTTCCTTTGGCACAACCGGCAAAGACTTTCTAGAAGACATAACCTAGCTGAAAATAAGAAGAGATTGTAACTGAAATTAGGGTATAGAGCCATATACTAACAACGGAAGCGCGTCAAGAATTCAGAGATCAGATCACTATACCAGCTGACTGATGTGATTGATTCTTTCACTTTCATGCTTCGGATCTCCTATCCTGCCGGCAGCTGCCGTAGGCGATTTGGCCGGGCAAAGGAGTTAGCAGCAAGTTGAAGGTATGCCCGAGGGTCAGAGGGCGAGGCGCCGATCTTCGTGGCAATCTGATCGGGACGAAGTTCAGGAAAAAGTACAGTAGTTCGAGAATTCGGGACGATATGCTCGACTCCTCTCCGTCTCCGTGCGCAAGAATAGAAAGGCCCAGCCTGAGGGTCGCTGTGACTGGGAGCCTGGGAACCAACCGATGAAATGGGCCTAGTAGTATTAGTATATATAACATATATCTGGGAGGGGCCCCAAATTTTCTTGGACCACGGGCGCCCCCCCCCCCCCTTTAGACTGCTTTTTCTTTTACACCGTAATCCATTCTTGTTCGCTAACTGTATACTGTACAACAGTGCATAGTGGGAAATCTTGTCTATAACCTCTCAGGAATGAGTGTGCATATATAGAACATGGGGGCATGTGAACCCACTTTTTGAAAAGTTCCGTTTGTAATGTCAAAACATGTTTTAAAAATCGAAACACAAAATAATTTTCCAGATGATCTCAAATATGTGCCCTGGACATAAGTTTCGTGACGAAAAAACTTTTTATTTTGTCTCGGCAAAAAAGTGAAATTTTGCAGGGCTATATAGCAGTATATATGTGACGTATTTTATCTTTTTTAGATTCTAAAATAAAAAAGTGGTTTCTCCGCGAAAACTTTCTACGCATACATGAAACATGCGTACGTACCCGGATATTTTTATTTCAGAATTTTTTAACATTTGAAAAATGCATTTCCAACTAGGGTTCACATGCACCCATATTCAAACCGGACTTTTCCCTCAGAAATTTTCTTTTTGAGAGCGAGCCATTGGGGTCCAGATGCCTAGCGCCAATGGGTGTCTTTACGACATAGGTAGATCTCATGTGTGTATTTTAAGAGCATCTCCGTCTTTCAAACCGTTCCGCAAACGGCGCTGGATCGAGCGTTTGGGGCGTATTTTGTTCGTGCGGCGTTTGGGGGACGTCGCTCCCCAGTTGCGTCCCCAAATAAAATTTTGAAAATTTAAAACTTGAGCGAGATTCGTTAAATTCGTCCAAACTTGCTATATATTACATAGATTCGATAGAAATTTGATTAAATTTAAACTAAACCTAATCTAGAAGTACTTGCGGCGGCCGAAGGTGTTGTAGTACTGGTGGAAGTTGTACATGTCATCGGTGACGACCTCCTGCTTGACGCGCTCGTCGGGTCGGCGGGGCTCATCCTTCACGGCCGCTTGGTCGCCGTCGTCGGTGAGGTCCACGAGCGGCTGCTCACGGATGGACATGGCGATCGCCGCCTCGAGGTCCCTCCAGGCGTCCTTGTCGTTCAGCGATGCCGCGAACGCCGCGTGCGTCCATCCTCGGGATCGTCGCTCTCAGCGATGAGCCGCTTCGCTCGCCGCCTCGCTTCCTCGTCGTCCTTTCCTTCACCGGCCGGGATGAGGAGGCGCCGTCCGCGCCTTTGTTGCCGCTGCGCCGGCTCGATTGACGGCGTCGCCGCTCCTCCTTCACCACGCAATTTGTGACGCCCGAAACCACCATGAGGATTCCACATCCCGCCAAATCCGCATGATATCGCTTCAGAGATGCCCTCCGACACGACGTGCGCGACGAATCACACACGTGATGCCAGAGGAATTAACACGAGCGGTAACATTACAACAGATTTACAATAGAGCCCATAAGGTACATATATACAACAACGACTCCAACGAGTCAAGATACAAATATACAATACAAAGATCCAAATCATACAGAAGATCGAACGCGTCCGAGTACAGACAAGATACAAATTGGACTAAGAGTCCTGAAGATAACCAGTGGCGTCCATAACCCTGCCCAGGCCAAGCCGGAAGGGTAACCTTGCTAACGTCGTCTTCTTCGAACATATCTTCATACCTGCCCGGTTATATCCCGTAGAAGCAGCAATAAGTACGGGTTCGTACTTAACAAGACTTCAAGACGTATAAGCATTCGTCAACCGTCGTCCTTTGTACTTGAGGAACGCAGGGGACTTAGAGGACGCAAGAGAACGTCATAGGCAATATGGTGGGGTTAAGCGACAACGCGCAAGCACTAAAAACCTATAGAGACACTCTAGAACATTCGTCTAATCGAGAAGATGAGAGAGCGCATATCTAGCTCTATACTCGCAAACATAACACGCCCAACGCTTTCCCTTCGCCAGAAGTACTTACAAAGGCACTCACACGGTTGACAAGTTTTAACCAGTTATTATTTAAGTTGTTCTATCTTACTATGCAAGTTATTAGTATTGGATCAACAGGTGTAAGTTGTCTATGGTCGAGTCATGAAAAGTCGTCCATAACCGCGGACACGGCTTATCGATAAGATTGTAACCCTGCAGGGGTGCCCAAATGTGCCCACACGCACGATCAAACCACTTATGACAGGTGGATATCACGACACGCACTCTCCTTCACTACAACAATGTCCAGGAAGCCACCTAACTAAGTTAAACCCGAATCGAGTCCGACTCTCCGAGACGGACCTAGTAGAACGGCTAAGAGGATCAGAGCCCAGAGGATGACCTCTTAACAATGCGGACCGCACCTACGAGCGTGCAAGAGACAACGGGGTTACAAGGCACCCAAAAGTAACATCATATCATCTCGACCACAAAGAAACAAGCTTGCACGCTCGGGAGAAACAAAACATTCAAACTAATTGTGGCCACTGGACAAAGCTGTAGATTCCGGCAGTGGTCGAGGGGAGACCCAAGCATACCCACGTGTGGTTAGAGCGCTCAGTCTCGGAACAGATAACAAGAACTCGGGGTCCTAAGATATTTAGGAAACACAAGTGAGCCGTCACAAAACAAGCAGCTGACCCACCGATGCCTCCGCTAAACAAATGTCAACAACTAAAGTAACCATGATTCTTCCCAACATATAACCCGATAAGATAACAACAACGGTAACGAGATAAAACAGCACTAGCATGCACTACGACTCGCAAGGCACTCGATAACCAAACAATAGCGTAGGAGGTGGTGGTGGCAATATGGGCTTGAGGTAACAAGTGGAAAGGACACGTGACAAGAACGCAACTCAAGGATAGCATAAGGGAGAAGGCAAAATAAAATAGGTGAGCGACTCGGGACAGGAGTATAGGGGAAATGCTTGCCTGTTAAAGGTTGCCGAGGAACATCCGAAGAACTTGGCGTATCTCACCACACCACTTCGTGATCCTATCCGGGAAGAAGCAAATGCTGGAACACACAATGCATGCAATCTTACTACTACGGAAGAAGAATCGGCATGATCAAGATAATATGCATGACATGGCAAATATGATGCGATGCAACTTATCCAATTAAGCGGGATCGGAATCCCGGACAAATAAATTAAGGTTGGAGTTGCATTCCTACCGGCAATTTTAAGTGTTGATTAGCATGGCATAGACATGGCAGGGGTGCACTACTTCAAGTTTAAACGGAGCGGGGAAAACCTAGGCGGTGTTCCGAAATACTCCGCGTATATGTAAGGTGAACATACATGACTATCCACGAGCGACATGATGCGATATGCAAACAGATGAATGGATGGCATATTCATGTTCCTTATATTTTTCTGAGCAACTTTCATATAAAATACTTTGCATTCCGATAAACGGTTTAAAAGATATGATTTTCGCAAGATTTGCAAAAAGAATAGAAAACAGACAGAGAGATAGGCTGCTACGGGCCGGGTCTGTACCGGAGGGCGTCGGGAAGCTATCTTCTGCTCAGCGGCGATGGGCTGCGCTAAAGGTCCTGGGCCAAGGCCCGCCTGCAACGCTGGATCTGAGGAATACAAAAAAAAGGTGAGGCATAGGCCTCAGACAAGATTCGAACCAGAGATCTCTCAGGTGAGGAGCAAACTGTTTACCACTGGGCTGCTGGATTTGATGTTGAAGAACATGGGCCGCACACTACTTGAAGCAGATAGGAGCGGAGCTTGGGGCCATGGCGGGGACTTGCAGGTGAGCCGGGATCTGAAGTTCGAGCATGAACTGAGGCGAGATGGATGGTGTCGGAGATGCGCCTTGGAGCAGCGGACCAACGACGGGTGGTGCGACGGCCGGGGAAGGTTCGAGGTGGCCGGAATTTGAAGAATTTTGTCACCGGAGTCGGAGAAGAAACGGCGATTTTGGAGACGATTAAGAGCACCCCGGCTCGATTCCTTTGGGGAGGATATAGAGGACGCCGAGGCGGTTCCGTGGGTGGTCTCAGAGTGGCGAGGGGAGCCCTGGAGCAGCGGCGCCATGGAGAGGAGGTGGCGGTGGTGGTTTGCTCGCTTACAGAGAAAAAGAAACGAGGGAGATGAAGAGGAGAATGGTGGCGGCGCGAGGGAGGAAGAGGGAAGCGAACTAGGGTTTCCAAGATCTCGTGGTGTGGATTAAAAGGAGGAGGAGGGAGCAGGTGATGGTGCGGTGGTGAGGACCACGGCCTCACGCCATCCATGTGCTCGCTCGGGTGGAAGAAAACGACTGGGGAAAAGAAGAGTGCGAAGGGGTACGGGCCAAGGTTGCTGGGCTAGGCCAGGAAGGAGGTGGGCTGCGGGGAAGAGAGGGAGATATGGGCCAGAGAGAGGGAGAGGCCCAAGGAGAGAGGGGAAGGGGTTATCTTTTAAACTTTTTTTTTCTTTTCTTTCAAAACTGTTTTGCAATTGAGTTTGAATTCAATTCACATAAAGTTTGAATTTGAAACAGAGATGTGGAGATAGAGAACAAAGTAATTAAAATAATATTTGTATTTGTTTTGATTTTAGGGTTTTATTAAATGAAAGAGGAGAGGGGTTTATTAAACCATATGAGAGGGGAAACAAAATAATTAGGGTTTTCAAAATAATTTTTATTTTGTAAAAACCATGGATGGTACGATGCATATGCCATGATGATGCAAAAAGAAAAGGAACAAACAAATCTATTAGGGTACTACCCTGGGCCGTTACAATCGACACCACTAACAAGGGATCGCGCCCCGAGATCCCACCTCAAGGTACGGGGGAGAGAGGTGAACTATCGGGTCTTCACGTGTCGATCGACACCACTAACAAGAGTTCTTGCTCCATGCTGATCGATCGACACCACTAACAAGAAGTCGTTGTTCCGATGTTGATGATTCGCTTCTGTCGGGATCCTCCGAAGATCGGACCTATTAGGATAAGGCAAGATCGTCCAACCCACGTCGGAACCTAGGACTTAGAGAACTCAGATAAGAGAGAAGACTCAAAAATCGCAAAGATAAGAGGAGCAAGATTAGAGATAAGGAGAAAAATCAGAACTAATCAGATCTATCCAACGGATTTTAGAAAATAGGTTTTGACACTCTAAACTTAACGACCATTGGCAAGGTTATCCTACAGGCTGGACTAGTGGGGTACCGCAACCTGAAGCTCTGATACCAACTTGTGACGCCCCGAAACCGGTACCATGAGGATTCCAGCGATCCCGCCAAAATCCGCACGATATCGCAGAGACGCCCTCCGACACGACGTGCGCGACGAATCACACACGTGATGCCAGAGGAATTAACACGAGCGGTAACATTACAACAGATTTACAATAGAGCCCATAAGGTACATATATACAACAACGACTCCAACGAGTCAAGATACAAATATACAATACAAAGATCCAAATCATACAGAATAAATTCCGAGTACGGACAAGATACAAATTGGACTAAGAGTCCCGAAGATAACCAGTGGCGTCCATAACCCTGCCCAGGCCAAGCCGGAAGGGTAACCTTGCTAACGTCGTCTTCTTCGAACATATCTTCATACCTGCCGGTTATATCCCGTAGAAGTAAGTACGGGTTCGTACTTAACAAGACTTCAAGACGTATAAGCATTCGTCAACCAGTCGTCCTTTGTACTTGAGGCACGCAGGGACTTAGAGGACGCAAGAGGAACGTCATAGGCAATATGGTGGGGTTAAGCGGCAACGCGCAAGCACTAAAAACCTATAGAGACACTCTAGAACATTCGTCTAATCAGAGAAGATGAGAGAGCGCATATCTAACAGTTCTATACTCTGCAAACATAACACAGCCAACGCTTTCCCCCTTCGCCAAGAAGTACTTACAAAGGCACTCACACGGTTGACAAGTTTTAACCAGTTATTATTTAAGTTGTTCTATCTTACTATGCAAGTTATTAGTATTGGATCAACAGGTGTAAGTTGTCTATGGTCGAGTCATACAGCTCCAAGTCGTCCATAACCGCGGACACGGCTTATCGATATGATTGTAACCCTGCAGGGGTGCCCAAATGTGCCCACACGCACGATCAAACCACTTATGACAGGTGGATATCACGACACGCACTCTCCTTCACTACAACAATGTCCAGGAAGCCACCTAACTAAGTTAAACCCGAATCAGAGTCCGCCCGACTCTCCGAGACGGACCTAGCTGTTGCGAGAACGGCTAAGAGGATCAGAGCCCACTAGAGGATGACCTCTTAACAATGCGGACCGCACCTACGAGCGTGCAAGAGACAATGGGGTTACAAGGCACTCACGGCTTCCCCAAAAGTAACATCATATCATCTGACCACAAAGAAACAAGCTTGCACGCTCGGGAGAAACAAAACATTCAAACTAATTGTGGCCACTGGACAAAGCTGTAGATTCCGGCAGTGGTCGAAGGGAGACCCGGTAAGCATACCCACGTGTGGTTAGAGCGCTCAGTCTCGGAACAGATAACAAGAACTCGGGGTCCTAAGATATTTAGGAAACACAAGTGAGCCGTCACAAAACAAGCAGCTGACCCACCGATGCCTCCGCTAAACAAATGTCAACAACTAAAGTAACCATGATTCTTCCCAACATATAACCCGATAAGATAACAACAACGGTAACGAGATAAAACAGCACTAGCATGCACTACGACTCGCAAGGCAGACTCGATAACCAAACAATAGCTGTAGGAGGTGGTGGTGGCAATATGGCTGCTTGAGGTAACAAGTGGAAAGGACACGTGACAAGAACGCAACTCAAGGATAGCATAAGGGAGAAGGCAAAATAAAATAGGTGAGCGACTCCTGCAGGGACAGGAGTATAGGGGAAATGCTTGCTGTTAAAGGTTGCCGAGAACATCCGAAGAACTTGGCGTATCTCACCACACCACTTCGTGATCCTATCCGGAAGAAGCAAATGCTGGAACACACAATGCATGCAATCTTACTACTACGGAAGAAGAATCGGCATGATCAAGATAATATGCATGACATGGCAAATATGATGCGATGCAACTTATCCAATTAAGCGGGATCGGAATCCCGGACAAACAAATTAAGGTTGGAGTTGCATTCCTACCGGCAATTTTAAGTGTTGATTAGCATGGCATAGACATGGCAGAGGTGCACTACTTCAAGTTTAAACGGAGCGGGGAAAACCTAGGCGGTGTTCCGAAATACTCCGCGTATATGTAAGGTGAACATACATGACTATCCACGAGCGACATGATGCGATATGCAAACAGATGAATGGATGGCATATTCATGTTCCTTATATTTTTCTGAGCAACTTTCATATAAAATACTTTGCATTCCGATAAACGGTTTAAAAGATATGATTTTCGCAAGATTTGCAAAAAGAATAGAAAACAGACAGAGAGATAGGCTGCTACGGGCCGGGTCTGTACCGGAGGGCGTCGGGAAGCTATCTTCTGCTCAGCGGCGATGGGCTGCGCTAAAGGTCCTGGGCCAAGGCCCGCCTGCAACGCTGGATCTGAGGAATACAAAAAAAAGGTGAGGCATAGGCCTCAGACAAGATTCGAACCAGAGATCTCTCAGGTGAGGAGCAAACTGTTTACCACTGGGCTGCTGGATTTGATGTTGAAGAACATGGGCCGCACACTACTTGAAGCAGATAGGAGCGGAGCTTGGGGCCATGGCGGGGACTTGCAGGTGAGCCGGGATCTGAAGTTCGAGCATGAACTGAGGCGAGATGGATGGTGTCGGAGATGCGCCTTGGAGCAGCGGACCAACGACGGGTGGTGCGACGGCCGGGGAAGGTTCGAGGTGGCCGGAATTTGAAGAATTTTGTCACCGGAGTCGGAGAAGAAACGGCGATTTTGGAGACGATTAAGAGCACCCCGGCTCGATTCCTTTGGGGAGGATATAGAGGACGCCGAGGCGGTTCCGTGGGTGGTCTCAGAGTGGCGAGGGGAGCCCTGGAGCAGCGGCGCCATGGAGAGGAGGTGGCGGTGGTGGTTTGCTCGCTTACAGAGAAAAAGAAACGAGGGAGATGAAGAGGAGAATGGTGGCGGCGCGAGGGAGGAAGAGGGAAGCGAACTAGGGTTTCCAAGATCTCGTGGTGTGGATTAAAAGGAGGAGGAGGGAGCAGGTGATGGTGCGGTGGTGAGGACCACGGCCTCACGCCATCCATGTGCTCGCTCGGGTGGAAGAAAACGACTGGGGAAAAGAAGAGTGCGAAGGGGTACGGGCCAAGGTTGCTGGGCTAGGCCAGGAAGGAGGTGGGCTGCGGGGAAGAGAGGGAGATATGGGCCAGAGAGAGGGAGAGGCCCAAGGAGAGAGGGGAAGGGGTTATCTTTTAAACTTTTTTTTTCTTTTCTTTCAAAACTGTTTTGCAATTGAGTTTGAATTCAATTCACATAAAGTTTGAATTTGAAACAGAGATGTGGAGATAGAGAACAAAGTAATTAAAATAATATTTGTATTTGTTTTGATTTTAGGGTTTTGTTAAATGAAAGAGGAGAGGGGTTTATTAAACCATATGAGAGGGGAAACAAAATAATTAGGGTTTTCAAAATAATTTTTATTTTGTAAAAACCATGGATGGTACGATGCATATGCCATGATGATGCAAAAAGAAAAGGAACAAACAAATCTATTAGGGTACTACCCTGGGCCGTTACACAATTGAGGACGGTGTAGGGCGCGGAGCGGTGCGACGACAACGGCGTCGATCGGGTCGGTCCTAACGACGAAGAGTTGGAGGAGGACGAGTACGTCCTCCTCGGTTGCCAGCGCGCTAAGGGAGACGGTGGCGGTGAGGACGGCGCATCCAACCTTGGAGCGCCGTTGTGGATGGCGTTGATACGTCTCCGACGTATCGATAATTTCTTATGTTCCATGCCACATTATTGATGATATCTACATGTTTTATACACATTATATGTCGTATTTATGCATTTTCCGGCACTAACCTATTAACGAGATGCCGAAGAGCCAGTTGCTGTTTTCTGTTTTTGGTTTCAGAAATCCTAGTAAGGAAATATTCTCGGAATTGGACGAAATCAACGCCCAAGGTCCTATTTTTGCACGAAGCTTCCAGAAGACCGAGGGGAAAGGAAGTGGGGCCACGAGGCGCCGCCACAACAGGGCGGCGCGGCCCAGGTCTTGGCCGCGGCCCTGGTGTGTGGGCCCTCGTGTGGCCCCGCGTTGCCCTTCCGCCTACTTAAAGCCTTCGTCGCGAAACCCCCGCACGAGAGCCACGATACGGAAAACCTTCCGAGACGCCGCCGCCGCCAATCCCATCTCGGGGGATTCCGGCACCTGCCGGAGAGGGAATCATCTCCCGAAGGACTCTTCACCGCCATGGTCGCCTCAGGAGTGAGTGAGTAGTTCACCCCGGACTATGGGTCCATAGCAGTAGCTAGATGGTCGTCTTCTCCTCATGTGCTTCATTGTCGGATCTTGTGAGCTGCCTAACATGATCAAGATCATCTATCGTAATACTATATGTTGTGTTTGTCGGGATCCGATGGATAGAGAATACTATGTTATGTTGATTACCAATCTATTACCTATGTGTTGTTTATGATCTTGCATGCTCTCCGTTATTAGTAGAGGCTCGGCCAAGTTTTTACTCTTAACTCCAAGAGGGAGTATTTATGCTCGATAGTGGATTCATGCCTCCATTAAATCTGGGACAGTGACAGAAAGTTCTAAGGTTGTGGATGTGCTGTTGTCACTAGGGATAAAACATTGATGCTATGTCCGAGGATGTAGTTATTGATTACATTACGCACCATACTTAATGCAATTGTCTGTTGTTTGCAACTTAATACTGGAAGGGGTTCGGATGATAACCGAAGGTGGACTTTTTAGGCATAGATGCATGCTGGATAGCGGTCTATGTACTTTGTCGTAATGCCCAATTAAATCTCACAATACTCCTCATATCATGTATGTGCATTGTTATGCCCTCTCTATTTGTCAATTGCCTAACTGTAATTTGTTCACCCAACATGCTATTTATCTTATAGGAGAGACACCTCTAGTGAACTGTGGACCCCGGTCCATTCTTTTACATTGAATACAAATCTGCTGCTATTGTTCTTTACTGTTCTTTGCAAACAATCATCATCCACACTATACATCTAATCCTTTGTTACAGCAAGCCGGTGAGATTGACAACCTCACTGTTTCGTTGGGGCAAAGTACTTTGGTTGTGTTGTGCAGTTCCACGTTGGCGCCGAATCTCTGGTGTTGCGCCGCACTACATCCCGCCGCCATCAACCTTCAACGTGCTTCTTGGCTCCTCCCGGTTCGATAAACCTTGGTTTCTTTCTGAGGGAAAACTTGCCGCTGTACGCATCACACCTTCCTCTTGGGGTTCCCAACGGACGCGTGTTGTACGCGTATCAAGCATATTTTCTGGCGCCGTTGCCGGGGAACTGAAGAAAAGCTACACCACAAAGATTTCTAACTCCCACGTCAACTACACGCCAGATATTTCTGGCGCCGTTGGGGAGATCAAGACACGCAGCAAGGGGAGTCTCCACAATCCAATCTCTTTACTTTGTTTTTGTCTTGCTTTATTTTATTTACTACTTTGTTTGCTGCATTATATCAAAACACAAAAAAATTAGTTGCTAGATTTACTTTATTTACTGTCTTGCACTCTATATTAAAAACACAAAAAAAATAGTTACTTGCATTTATTTTATTTAGTTTGCTTTATTTACTACTGCTAAAATGAGTAATCCTGAAGTTGAAGTTCGTTCATTTAAACAACAAGGTGGAGAAAGTTTTAAAGATGCTTGGTATAGAATTAGTGATGCTCATCATAGGTGCACTAAGAAACACTCCACTATTATCCTACTTAGGAACTTTTATGTTGGTATATCTAGTTGGAATAGGTATGTTCTTGATACTCTTTCGGGGGGTAATTTCCTAGGTACACCTGCTTTAGAAGCTAGTTGCATCATTGAGAGTCTAGTTGGAATACCACCTGTTAATGAAACTAAAATTGAAATCTCTATTGAGGATGTTATGAAAAAATTGGAAACCATAGAGAAAAAATTTCCAAGTGTTGAAACTAAATTGGAAATGTTACTTGATAAAACTGATGAACTTGATAAATCCTTAGGAGGAATTGATGAAAGAATTAGTGTCCTAGGAACTTGTGTTGTCCATGATAATCAAATCAATAGGATTGGCGAACTTGAAAAAGCTATGGGAACCTTGGGTTCAACCTTTTCATCTGTAAAGTTTTGAGAAAAAGCTTATGTGGGTAAGGAGCAAAAGTTTATGTATGTCTCTAAAGTGCCTAAACCAAAAAAATATTATTATAGGCCTAAAATTGACAAAATCCTTAGTACCACTACAGATGGGGGAGCTTATGATGTTTATGCTTCGTCTCTTGATAACACTTGATACACACTTTCTGCGCCTAGTTGAATGGCGTTAAAGAAAAGCGCTTATGGGAGACAACCCATATTTTTACTACAGTATTTTTGTTTTATATTTGAGTCTTGGAAGTTGTTTACTACTGCAGCAACCTCTCCTTATCTTAGTTTTGTGCATTGTTGTGCCAAGTAAAGTCGTTGATAGTAAGGTTCATACTAGATTTGGATTACTGCGCAGAAACAGATTTCTTTGCTGTCACGAATTTTGACCTGCCTCTCTGTAGGTAGCTCAGAAAAATATGCCAATTTACGTGCGTGATCCTCAGATATGTACGCAACTTTCATTCAATTTGAGCATTTTCATTTGAGCAAGTATGGTGCCTCAATAAAATCCATCTTTACGGACTGTTCTGTTTTGACAGATTCTGCCTTTTATTTTGCATTGCCTCTTTTGCTATGATGGATGAATTTCTTTGTTCCATTAATGTCCAGTAGCTTTATGCAATGTCCAGAAGTGTTAAGAATGATTGTGTCACCTCTGAACATGTGAATTTTTATCATGCACTAACCCTCTAATGAGTTGTTTCGAGTTTGGTGTGGAGGAAGTTTTCAAGGATCAAGAGAGGAGATGATACAATATGATCAAGAAGAGTGAAAGCTCTAAGCTTGGGGATGCCCTGGTTCACCCTGCATATTTTAAGAAGACTCAAGCGTCTAAGCTTGGGGATTCCCAAGGCATCCCTTCTTCATCGACAACATTATCAGGTTCCTCCCCTGAAACTATATTTTTATTCCATCACATCTTATATGCTTTGCTTGGAGCGTCGGTTTGTTTTTTGTTTTTGTTTGAATAAAATGGATCCTAGCATTCAATTGTGTGGGAGAGAGACACGCTCCGCTGTTGCATATGGACAAATATGTCCTTAGGCTTTACTCATAGTATTCATGGCGAAGGTTGAATCTTCTTCGTTAAATTGTTATATGGTTGGAATTGGGAAATGCTACATGTAGTAATTCTAAAATGTCTTGAATAATTTGATACTTGGCAATTGTTGTGCTCATGTTTAAGCTCTTGCATCATATACTTTGCACCTATTAATGAAGAAACACCTAGAGCTTGCTAAATTTGGTTTGCATATTTGGTCTCCCTAAAGTCTAGATAATTTCTAGTATTGAGTTTTGAACAACAAGGAAGACGGTGTAGAGTCTTATAATGTTTACAATATGTCTTTTATGTGAGTTTTGTTGCACCGGTTCATCCTTGTGTTTGTTTCAAATAACCTTGCTAGCCTAAACCTTGTATGGAGAGGGAATACTTCTCATGCATCCAAAATCCTTGAGCCAACCACTATGCCATTTGTGTCCACCATACCTACCTACTACATGGTATTTCTCCGCCATTCCAAAGTAAATTGCTTGAGTGCTACCTTTAAAATTTCCATTCTTTACCTTTGCAATATATAGCTCATGGGACAAATAGCTTAAAAACTATTATGGTATTGAATATGTACTTATGCACTTTATCTCTTATTAAGTTGCTTGTTGTGCGATAACCATGTTCCTGGGGACGCCATCAACTACTCTTTGTTGAATATCATGTGAGTTGCTATGCATGTCCGTCTTGTCTGAAGTAAGGGAGATTTACCACTTTATTGGTTAGAGCATGCATATTGTTAGAGAAGAACATTGGGCCGCTAACTAAAGCCATGAATCATGGTGGAAGTTTCAGTTTTGGACATATATCCTCAATCTCATATGAGAACATTAATTGTTGCTACATGCTTATGCATTAAAGAGGAGTCCATTATCTGTTGTCTATGTTGTCCCGGTATGGATGTCTAAGTTGAGAATAATCAAAAGCGAGAAATCCAAATGCGAGCTTTCTCCTTAGACCTTTGTACAGCGGCATAGAGGTACCCCTTTGTGACACTTGGTTAAAACATGTGTATTGATGATCCCAGTAATCCAAGCTAATTAGGACAAGGTGCGGGCACTATTAGTATACTATGCATGAGGCTTGCAACTTGTAAGATATAATTTACATGATACATATGTTTTATTACTACCGTTGACAAAATTGTTTCATGTTTTCAAAACCAAAGCTCTAGCACAAATATAGCAATCGATGCTTTCCTCTAAGGGCCTTTCTTTTACTTTTATGTTGAGTCAGTTCACCTATCTCTCTCCACCTCAAAAAGCAAACACTTGTGTGAACTGTGCATTGATTCCTACATACTTGCATATTGCACTTGTTATATTACTTTACATTGACAATTATTCATAAGATATACATGTTATAAGTTGAAAGGAACCGCTGAAACTTAATCTTCTTTTGTGTTGCTTCAATACCTTTACTTTGATTTATTGCTTTATGAGTTAACTCTTATGCAAGACTTATTGATGCTTGTCTTGAAGTACTATTCATGAAAAGTCTTTGCTTTATGATTCAGTTGTTTACTCATGTCATTACCATTGTTTTGATCGCTGCATTCATTACATATGCTTACAATAGTATGATCAAGGTTATGATGGCATGTCACTCAGAAATTATCTTCGTTATCGTTTACCTGCTCGGGACGAGCAGGAACTAAGCTTGGGGATGCTGATACGTCTCCGACGTATCGATAATTTCTTATGTTCCATGCCACATTATTGATGATATCTACAAGTTTTATACACATTATATGTCGTATTTATGCATTTTTCGGCACTAACCTATTAACGAGATCCGAAGAGCCTTGTTGTTTGTTTTTGGTTTCAGAAATCCTAGTAAGGAAATATTCTCGGAATTGGACGAAATCAACGCCCAGGGTCCTATTTTTGCACGAAGCTTCCAGAAGACCGAGGGGGAAAGGAAGTGGGGCCACGAGGCGTCGCCACAACAGGGCGGCGCGGCCCATGTCTTGGCCACGCGGCCCTGGTGTGTGGGGCCCTCGTGTGGCCCCCCGCGTTGCCCTTCCGCCTACTTAAAGCCTTCGTCGCGAAACCTCCAGTACCGAGAGCCACGATACGGAAAACCTTACTGAGACGCCGCCGCCGCCAATCCCATCTCGGGGATTCAGGAGATCGCCTCCGGCACCCTGCCGGAGAGGGGAATCATCTCCCGGAGGACTCTTCACCGCCATGGTCGCCTCCGGAGTGATGAGTGAGTAGTTCACCCTGGACTATGGGTCCATAGCAGTAGCTAGATGGTCGTCTTCTCCTCATGTGCTTCATTGTCGGATCTTGTGAGCTGCCTAACATGATCAAGATCATCTATCTGTAATACTATATGTTGTGTTTGTCGGGATCCGATGGATAGAGAATACTATGTTATATTGATTATCAATCTATTACCTATGTGTTGTTTATGATCTTGCATGCTCTCTGTTATTAGTAGAGGCTCTGGCCAAGTTTTTACTCTTAACTCCAAGATGGAGTATTTATGCTCGATAGTGGGTTCATGCCTCCATTAAATCTGGGACAGTGATAGAAAGTTCTAAGGTTGTGGATGTGCTGTTGCCACTAGGGATAAAACATTGATGCTATGTCCGAGGATGTAGTTATTGATTACATTACGCATCATAGTTAATGCAATTGTCTGTTGTTTGCAACTTAATACTGGAAGGGGTTCGGATGATAACCTGAAGGTGGACTTTTTAGGCATAGATGCATGCTGGATAGCGGTCTATGTACTTTGTCGTAATGCCCAATTAAATCTCACAATACTCCTCATATCATGTATGTGCATTGTTATGCCCTCTCTATTTGTCAATTGCCTGACTGTAATTTGTTCACCCAACATGCTATTTATCTTATGGGAGAGACACCTCTAGTGAACTGTGAACCCCGGTCCATTCTTTTATATTGAATACAAATCTGCTGCTATTGTTCTTTACTGTTCTTTGCAAACAATCATCATCCACACTATACATCTAATCCTTTGTTACAACAAGCCGGTGAGATTGACAACCTCACTGTTTCGTTGGGGCAAAGTACTTTGGTTGTGTTGTGCAGGTTCCACGTTGGCGCCGGAATCTCTGTGTTGCGCCGCACTACATCCCGCCGCCATCAACCTTCAACGTGCTTCTTGGCTCCTCCTGTTCGATAAACCTTGGTTTCTTTCGAGGGAAAACTTGCTGTACGCATCACACCTTCCTCTTGGGGTTCCCAACGGACGCGTGCTGTACGCGTATCAGGCGTCGATGACGTTCTCGAGGGTGCGCCCCGGAACGCCCTAGAAGAGGACGCGCCCATCCCTGTTCCAGCTGTTCGGCCCGCCGACGAGGCCGGTGGCGCTGTGCATCTCCATGTCGTACCGCGCCTGGAAGTAGGCACCCCACCAGGCGTCGTTGCCTTTGGTCGCCCAGGTTGGATCGGCCCGCTCCTCGGTGGCGAGTGTAGCCCGCCGGGCCCTGATGGTGTCCGTCCAGCGCTCCGTGCCCGGCGACGGTAGCGGCGGGACGCCTATGCCGTTCACGGCCATCCTCCAGCCGCCGCTGCTTGGCAGGCGCATGTCCAGCGGGACGGGATATCCCACGCGTACAGCGCCCACGCCTGCGCCACGGTGAGGCTGCCGCAACCGAAGCCGTTCGTCGCGGCGATCTTGCGGGAGGACGATGACATTGGTTGGAGCGGCGAGGAGAAGATCCGGGAGCGGCGAGGACAAGATTTGCGAGCGGTGAGAGATTGGGATGAACCGCAGGGCCTCTTAATGTACAATGGCGGCAGGCGAAGCGGCAGCGGGTCGTTGGGCGCAATAACGCCGGCGCGGACAGCCACGCGGCCATGCACGACGAGACGCGTCCCTGCCTCGTCTGGGAAAATTGGGACGCCATTAATGTCGCTTGACAAAAGGTAGGCGACGAGGTTTTAGGCTTTCGAGCCGCTGACGCGTCGGTCCCGCCACGTCTCGCCTCGCTTTTCGTTGTGCCCGGTGTGCCCGGAGCGTCCCCTGTGGGGCGGGGATAGGCTCGGGGCGCCGGACACCGCATCGGGGCGCGTCGGATAAAAAACGGGTGTAGGGACGTGGCTGGGAACGTTCTATGTTGTGGACATAATTTTTTCTTCCCTTCTACTATAACCAAATCTGGAAGGTTTAAGCGAGAAAAATTTAGGCATTAATTGTACATGGTTACCATCACGTGCTTGTTTTTTGAACATTTTTATATTACCATGTTTTTTTATTAAAAACGTATCTTATTATGTTCTGTTATGAGGTCGTTGTGGTTAAATTATATACAATAATTGCCTAGGAATATCGGAATATCACTATCTTGCTTAGCTCGAAAATCGCTCGAGATCGACTCAAGATAGTTACAAGCTAAGCATGAGCCATTTTTGTAGCTCGACATTAAACTCGACTCAGTTTGAGCTCACTCGAATTTTTATACGAGCTGAGCTGAGTATAACTCACTCGAGATCGACTCGTTTGCAGCCCTATTGGTGCATAAAGAGGGATATGAACTTTGTCTAAACTGCCAAAGGAGCTGGTATTATTTCATAGCACCTCTAAGTTAGCGCCCGTTATAAAGTGGATAAATGGATGCCGAGGTACATGTAGCCTTTATTTTTAAAATTTTGAATTTCATAGTTTTAAATTTCAACAAAATCTGAAAAAAAATCCTAAATGTAGCCAATGATGATATCCACAAACATGTAAAATCTCAATCTGAAATTATTAGAAGTTTAGGCTACACAAAATGGTAAATATGTGGATCTCAGAATAGTGAATAGTGTATATTTCAAAACTATAAAACTTATCAGATTTTTATTTTTATTTTTGTATAGTCTACAATACAAAGAATTTTACATTGAGATTTCACATGTTTGTAGATTTCATCATTGTCTACATCAAGGATTTTTTTTGAAACTTGAAAGTATGATTTTCAAAATTTTGAAAATAAATGCTACATGTAGCTCGGCCTCTGTTTGCAGTTTTCGTCCGTTATACATGCTTTTATATGGAGTACATTGTTTGTTGGAGATAATTTTACCATTCTTTTCTCTTTGAACCAAGATTTTACCATTCCGATGAGGCGATCGTCGGCGAAGCCAGTACTTGTGGTCGCCTCCTCCTGGGGAATAATTTGTTCACATGAAGCGTGGTGGTTCCACACACCCTGAAGCGAAACACAGATCTGCAAATCTGCGGTTGACCATGAACGGAGTTTGACGCAATATCTAGAAAAAATATCAACGTGTACAATATAAATTTTATTGTATTGGCATCTTTACAAAATACATTTTTAAATCATATGTAGTATTTGATAGTATGAATGATGATATTTTTTCTTCTTGATGAGTCAAATTTACAAACTTTAAGTTCAATCTGGAGTTGTTAGCTGATTGTTGTTTATTAGGAAATCGAATCTGAGTTAACTACCTAAGCACGGAAGCATCTGCCACAGTGCGTTCACCCACTTGCTAATTTATTTGGGATCGCTAGCTGCTCGGTTAAATATAAACACTACGCCGGCTATGAGCACTGAACCTACTGTTGATCTGATGAGTACTCTAGCGAAGAAGAAAGATGGATCTTCGGCCACTTTCCTACACGAAAACAATGTGCCTCTGTGAACATGCTTTGGTAATTCGTGATTCTATGAGGGCACAGGTCGCAGGTCATACTGCTGATGTACTGCAACTGCGATCCGAATGCCTACACACAGAGCAATCAGTGGCGACACACCTGTGACGATGGTTGGAAGTTTCAGAGAAGTCGGCAGCACGGAATTGGGACCAGACAACTTAGACAACGACGCCCACGTCTGGCTCCTAAACCCTGTACTACGTGCGTTTTTCACTCCCGAAATTAGGCTATCATATTCAATGTGGGCATGTGGCATTGCAGATGTACCAAGATAACCGGTCAAAAATTATGCGGAGAGATCCCTCTTTGAAACCTATGTTTAGAAGCTTTTGTGCTGGGAACAAATGAAGTCAATGGCGCCATTTCCAAGTTCAAAATTTTCGCTCTAGCAGTAGTTCCCGGTAGTTCTTAACCCTTCTGTGCACGTGAGCTCACAAGAATATACGCATGATCTGGTAGCATGAAAAAGACAAAATTGCATAAATCACCAACTATTCTTGTTGCTCCTACCCGAATTACTTAAGTTATATATTTTTACACGTACCATCAACTATTCGTGTTATTTGTTGCACTTTGTTTTCGAAATGGGGAATAATCCTGACCTCGATCAAAAATCAACTATCTGAAAAATAATAACGTGCAGTCAACCAGCCTGGCTGTAACCAATAACCATAAACTCCCGCTGGTCCTCCGGAAGAATGAAAGACCATAGTTGAATCCAATGGATAGTCGTATGGATAACCTACAAAAAAATTAAAAACTTTGCGCTTGGTCTAAATCCTAGATTAAATTGATTAACGGTAGATCTAATGATTGGGCTTGTCCTATTGTTTTCAACTTACTCTCTTAGAATTTTTGGAAGTTTCAATTTTTCACCAAAGTTGGGTTAAATCCCACAAAAAGTGATGAAACTATAAAACGACCAGTAAAGATTAATTCAAACGTCCACATGCTATTTATTACATATTGTTTCAATTACTAGATTTTTCATGTTTTTGATTTATTTATTTTTTCAACATCACCAAATTTTGGCTAAACCTTATGGAAAGAGATAGAAACGTTCAAATAGTTGAACAAATACATTGTCACCTAATGACATGTATGAAAGATTGCTGCACTAGCCAATTGAATCAAAAGTCCGAACTGATGGAAAGAGACTAGATAGTGTATTTATATTCAACACTTCCCCTCACGTGTAGGCTATTTTAGTCCTTAGAGTGGGTTCGGTGTGGGCTGCAGAATTTTTTTTTTCCTTTTTGTTTTTAAAACTGCGTGAGCAGAGTCTTAAACTTGAGACCTCTTGGCTCTGATACCATGAAAGATTACTATACTAGCCAATTGAACCAAAAATCCGAACTGATGGAAAGAGACTAGACAGTGTATTTATATTCAACAATGTATACTAGCTGAAGTGAGTAGCTTGCAACTATAACAACATTAGTTGGTGCTTTATGTAATTTCCTTGTAAATTACCACATATATACTAGCTAGACTTAAGAAGGCTACGATAAATTGGCAATGTTTCTCCGACCCGGACGTTTGGGACCCGGGGACGCTGGAGGATGATATCGAGGTCACTGATTCTCTGTTGAGATTTGTATTTAATATAGTGTTCAGTTTATACAAGAGGGTTACATGAATTATACATGCAGAAATACAAGTGGTGATACGAGATATTTAATGTCTGACATACATCTTTAAATGCAACCAGAGTACTTCCATAAAAATCAATCACATGGACTACAGCATATTGAATGCAATCAACCATCTTGCAGTAAAACGGGTTTTTCCACCGGACACCATTTTTTCACAAAACAAACCGAATCTCCGCTTCTAATAAAATTTTGAAAAACAATTGTTGTGCTCATGGTTCCCCAGTATAACAGTAATTCTGAGAAAAGAAATTCTCTATAATGTGTGGAACGTTTTGCTGGCAGTGATTAATTAGCAAAACGGTTACAGTGGAGGGATTAACTTAGTTAATTCATCTTGTCATGAGACGGACACAACCATATTATATGAGAAAAGTTCGAAGTTGGCCACTATCCACTAACAGTGATTATGACGATAAAGCTCATAATTTGAATTTGTACTATGATAAAAAAATGGACATTGGAATATATAAACCTAATTTTATTTATATTCTATAAATTTTTACCTTAGAACAACAAATAAAGCTCAAAATTTAGTAACTAGACTTTGGAAAACATTATTTTTAAAATAGGGAAAGATCCATTGGCAGTTCTCCCCAATCAAGCGGAGTAGTTAAAATCAACAATTTTGAAACACAAAGTTTTGAACACATTTTTTCTATCTATGGTGCAGATAGTAAAATTACAAAATCATAATAAAAACCTATTGCATTAAAAATTATTAAGTTAATAGATCGATTTTGTGCATGCATGTTGAGTAATCCTCTTTCTGATTTGTCCATGTGATAAATATATTTAGTTCACCAATTGTTCGGCGAGTTCTGGATAAATTCATGAACACAAGTAACATTTTCTTAACACTGAACCATTTGGATCGGAGTATGTTCTTTTTACCAAATAGGAATGAGATCAAGAAAATCTGTACAAAATCCAACGCACAAGAGGACTGCGAGAAAACCAAAAGAAATATGTCAAGAGAATCCGGACGAGGACGACTAGGCGGCGTAGAGGGAGACGAAGGACGCGACAACCGTGATTGTGCCGGTCGCGAGCACGGCGACCAGGAAGCAGAGCGCGAAGAAGAGGAAGCAGAGGTGACACACGAACCTGCGCAGCTCCACGACGGCTTCGCCGCGTGACCCGGCAGAGAGCGTGACGACCTCCCCTGGTGGACACGAAGAGTGCGCCGCCGAGCGCGCTGATGGCGACGAAGGAGACGACGCTGGCGAAGATGTCCGGCGCACCGTTGCCGAGCGAGAGGAGCGTGACCCCGAGCCCCGAGCCCTGGCTCGCCGCGTCCTCGCCGGTGAGCATCTGAAGGAGGCGCCGCCTCAACTCGCTGTCGGCCTGGACGAAGGTGGGCGGCACCTCTACTCACCATTGACGGCCGCTGCTCACCGCCAAGAAGCCCTTCTCCGCATGCCGGTGAGCATCTGGATGGCCATGGCCACTGGAACAAGCAACAACCTAGGACAGTGGGAATCCTCTATTAATGGAGGTCATCTGAAAAATAGAGCACATGAGGGCAATCAACAAGGATTCGAACGAGAACCTACACATAAAAACTCGGATTTCAAGAACCGGATCTGGATCGACTGAATAATTAGGATTGAACCAAAACGAACAACTTACGTTGCAGGTCGT
This sequence comes from Lolium multiflorum, assembly GCA_030979885.1. Classification (NCBI taxonomy): domain Eukaryota; kingdom Viridiplantae; phylum Streptophyta; class Magnoliopsida; order Poales; family Poaceae; genus Lolium; species Lolium multiflorum. The sequence goes on from CM061753.1 coordinate 63,433,376, forward strand.
TTGGAACGGAATCCATCCTGGTGCTTGCGGCGTCCTTCGTTCTTCATTCTTAATCAGGTACAGAGTTAGGAATCACCGCCGCCCGCGCCTACAGAGAAGCCGACGGAGGTGATGAGCAGGCCGAGATCCGGGTCCAGCATCGATTAGAAAATCCCTCCAAGGCCGCCAAGCGCCTACCAAGAATCCGCCGGAGGTAATGTGCCGGCGCTGACGGCTTGTGCGCCCCGCCGAACACCACCTTGACGGCCGACGCGCCCCGCCGCCGGCCTCCGCCACCAGAGCTAGCCCGGCCAACAATCCCTCCTCCACCGCCCGACCAAGCCCCCAGCACCGGCATTTCTGATGTGGTGCGGCATCACCGCAGGAGGAACGACGGCGCGCGGGGCCGGTGAGCTCGAGGGCGCGTGGGGGGCAACCTGCTGAGGATGGCGAGGAGGAAGAGGGGATGCGGCGTGCGGCGGTGCGGCGATCGAGGAGGAAGCGGTGGGAAGGAAGGAGGAAAGCAGGACGTCAGAGGAATTAATGTGAATAGGCATCGATGACCAAAATATACATATCATATACGGGATGGAAATACACACTTTGACGCTCTCTGATTGGCCGGTTTTCGTCCTCGCGCGTTGCCGGGTTTCGATTGGGGTTTTCGAATGTTTCTCATACTACCTACCAGCGATCATGAGGAAACGAAGCTAGATTCCTCGCGTGGCAGATGAACAATAGGATAGGGACAGAGAGATGTGGGCAGAACGACACATTTGTAGGGCATGGGGACAATTCGTTTGGAGCTGAATAATCCAACCCCAGAATTCATTCATTCCTAGTCAATCAATCAGCTGATTGGATCCATAGCTAGCTAAACATCGTTAATCTTTGCTAAAGAAGAGACAACGAGAGAATGACCGATCAAAAGCAGGGCTAAAACTGAATCATTGGGACTAAACTTGAATCATTGGGGCTAGTGACTACCTCTGCCAGCCTATGGGAAGGTTTGAGATGGGAGCATCTCACAGTGAACAAACAGTGCATTCAGTTCAAGTCATTGTTCATCTATTGAAACCTAGTCCCTTTCCCAATAGTGACATAATCCTGGCCATTGCTACTTCTAGTCAAAGTAAACATTCATTCAATTTCTTCCTTTCTCTGAACGGAAACCATACTCTGAACATCCAATTTTCCTGACACCCTTTGTTTTCTTTTTTCTCTGCCTCATTCATGTTGCAACTTTGTGGAATCCACGAGGCGTATTTTACTTTGATACTATGACTTCGAAATAAATAAATCTCCTAAGTCCCCCTTTCCAAACAAAAAAAATTCTCGCTTCACTTGATGTCAGGTTGTAGGCCTAACTTGGCAGAAGAAATTTTACTTGAGTTTCATGGAAAAAAGTTGAACGTAGTGTACTCAAATAAGATTTCGAAAGAGGTCCAGATGTGTTCCTTCCAACGAAGCATCACGGGTTTCACAATGCACAGTCTTCTAATCTTGTTTGGGCATCTGCAGGCGCAGTCCAGACGTTGAGTTCCCTGTTGAGCCATAGTGGAAGTTACCCAATGCCGACGATTGACGGAGCCACCACCGCACCGGCACTGGGTCCTTACTCCTAAACCACGTCGCCGTCACGGCACCACGCCTACACACTCCCATCCCCGATCAACTGCCCCCGGCCAACTGCTTATAAACCCTTCGTCTCCCTCCTCCTCCTCCAACCCCCTTCACCACCGCCGGACCAACCTGCGCAGGGCGTGGTAGACAATGGACCTGGACGACGAGATGATGCCCTACTCCCCCTCCGCCGACTCCTCGCCGTCCTCCTCCGACCTTGACACCGAGGTGAGTGAATTAGGCACCGACGCGAATTTCTTTGATGGATGGGCTGCGGTTAGTTGCATTTGAGGTGATGGGAGTTCTTGGTTTGTTTATAGTCGACGGGGTCCTTCTTCCCGGACCGGAGCACGACGCTGGGGACGCTGATGGGTGTGTCGGCGTTCGGCGGCGGGCAGCGAAGGTCGACGAGGGCCCCGCCGGGGGAGATGGGCGAGGGGCCGACGCGGGCGCCGCCGACGGAGGAGGAGGGAGAGGGGAGGCGCGCGGGCGGGTGGCGGCGGCGGCGGCGGAGACGGCGCCGGGGCGGGAGCTGGTGGCGGCTGTGCCGCGACGACACAGGCGGGCCGCCCACGAGGCTGGGCGAGTTCCTGGACATGGAGCGGCAGCTCGCCGGCGCCGACTTCCTGTGCGACGGCGGCGGTGGACCACAGGTGCTGCCCGAGGTGGCATCCGTTGCGGCGACGGCGCTGTTCGAGGACGGGAGGGTGCGCCCGCCGCAGCAGCGGACTGCTCCGCCGGAGGAAAGGGGAAGATGGCGCCTGCAGCGGTCAGGGGAGGCGTCGTCCGCGTCGTCATCGCTTGCCAGGCTCCCGGTGCTGCTCACCGGCATCTGCAGCGGCGGAGCGGGGTAGGACCGGACAGGCGCATCGCAATTTACACTCTGTCGAGGGACGTTTGCGTGAAAACGGACTGAAGAAATCTTCTTTTCTTCTCCCCATGGACTCCTTTCCCTGGCCGATTCTTTTCTTCTTCGTTGATTGTTGTGCTCGCTTTGGTCCCTCTGAGGCAATAGTACAAAACTCGCTTGATTCCTCTCTTTACTCTCTTTTTTTCTGCCCTTTTGCTCTACTTTATCATGCACAGCAGAAGAATCATGGGCAGAAAAATAATCTGCTCTGCCCCAATTCAAATTGTATCCTTTTGTAAATCTTGAAGTTTCACTTGTCTTGTGTACTTCTGTAAATATTAAAAGTGGGGAGAAAATTTAAAAAAAATGTATGCAAGCGGCAGTGAAGAAAGTAAAGTCCACTTGCATTCATCTGCGTCATCATTTCCTGCTCCGTGTTTGCATGCATGGCAGATTCGGCGGCAGTACAGCGTATCACCAGTACCCCTGTACAGTACGCCACTGAAGCATTCCATTTTCTGACGGTGCACTGCATGCAGCCCGATCCGATCGCACGGCAGATAGATATCCCACGTCCCCACCTGATTCGTGATGCCACACACCCAACAGAAGAGAGGCGAAATGTTTGAAAAAAAGTCTATTTTAGACATTGCACTCCTAGAGGTTGGACGAAATAGATCCTAAACTCGAAATCTCTTTGTACGTAATTCCGGTCTAAATTGAACTTTAAAAGTGTTTTTGAAATTGAATCATCTTGCTAACTAGATGGGCAAAAGTATCATATTGATATTATTCTCAAGTCTGTGAGGAGCACCCGCCATTTGTGCCCGGTGCTGCTACCACCACCAATGACCTGGCCACCACCAAGCGTCGTGGCAGCGACGGTGGACGTGGAGGGAGGAGAAGGGATCTGTCCGCCGCCATGCACGGTGGGACGAGGTCGACGAGCCGGCACAACGTCCCCCGGCATTGGAGTGCATAACGCTCACGCAGAGCAACTCTCACCCGGCATTGATGTCGCTGCTCGGACTGACATCAAAGGAGGAGAAGAGATCCGAGAAGTCAACATGATAGCGGCCCCTCCAACGGGTGGGGAAGAAGTGAGCATAGTCGTGCGGTCGAGTATATTGATGATGCGGTGGAACCTGGACGTACACCGCATTGTCAACGATCTCTCCCAGCGGCTGCGTAAGGTCAATGTGAGGGTGGGGAGGAGATTAGAAGCTCCATGTTGTGTAACCCGCATGTGTAGTCTCCTCGAAAGCTAGCTGCTCCTCGGCAACAAGGCTCGTAGCCCTATCAAGTCGTAAGCCATGGTCACCCTCGAAAAAGAATGAGAAAGGACCATGGCCAACCTTAGGTGAGTGAGATGTGACGCGAAAATGGATGGGTGGATGGATAAAAGATAAGAGATGAATCGGAAATGTGGCCCAACTAGTTGGTGAGACAATTATTATTTTTGGCTGCAATTATCCTTTTTTATGGCGAAACAGGTATAGTGTTCAATTCAGATCGGGATCAAAAAGTTTAATGTGCAAATGAACATAAATTTCGAGTTTTAGTTCAACCCTCCAATTCACATTAATTGACTTAATTAACTTTATTCATATTCAAATGTGTCCAATCAACAAATACATCTACGTCTAGATGCGTTCGTATCTAGCCAAAGTTAAGTCGATTAATTTAAACTAGAAGGAGTATTTAAAATAAATTAACTATTTCCACAAAATCTCGACGGCATCATCAGATCAGACCGCGCGCGCCGATCCTATGCGATCTGCATGGCTTGATCAGTCGCTCTCGGAATCAAATTCAGAGCAGCCACTTCGGCAGTTTGGCCTGCGCGCATCGTGATCTTTTAGCTCCCATGCACGCAATTCCTTCCATGCCACCACGCAAAAATGATGATGATGAGATGTACCGGACCGAAGTTGCTTCCGGATTGAAGCAAAGCTTTGGATTCCAGCAAGGACCCATGAATTTGAGCCATAGGAAAAAGACACGGCAGCTGCACATGACATGTTTATCGGCCTCGCACCTAAACTGGACACTGCTTCCCATAGTTGGACGCTTGGAAGTCCTTGAATTCACGTGGTTGCTGTGCTTTTTTATAGTATAGAACTAGTCGTGGCAGGCCCTGGCAAATAGGAGTACATCATTTTTAGTCAACTGAGAGTGAGAGTGTCTAAGAAACAAAAAAAAAATGGTTTTACGGCTATCAAATTTTACAATAAAGAATCAGTGTTTTTTAAAACACATTATGTTAAATAAAGTATTACGTATGCGAGTAACAACTTTAATTGACGTGTTGGCTAATGATTATCGCTTCATCTCTGAAAAACAGCTTTGTATGTTATTTGTAAGCATTATTTAGCTCAATAGTGTGGGTCATTTTTACTTTAATCATAAATCAACAGCTTTGTTTTTACGTTGCTAGTTGAAGTTAGAGAGGTGCCAGGTCAAAAAAAAGTTAGAGAGGTGTGGCTCATTTTTTACAATGTCAGATATTTGGATGTAGTACTTTTCTATTTTTTTTCAAAATTTACATGTCATATCGATCTTCAGTTTAATGTTTATACATACTAGGTCACAAGTATTAGTTGTTCCATATAACATGACTACATGATTTGGTTTACATAGTTCCAGCATCTTTGAAAGGTCTGAGTATGCGACTAGAGGAGGTGGATATGGGCTAACAAAATTTTAGTTTTTTTTTTCAGTTTTAATCTTGACAAGAATAGAGGTTGTCTATATACGCAAGTGGGCAATTGATGGCGCGTGAAGCACACGTTCGTTGGGAACCCCAAGAGGAAGGTGTCATGCGCACAGCAGTAAGTTTTCCCTCAGAAAGAAACCAAGGTTAACGAACCAGTAGGAGATGAAGGCCACGTGAAGGTTGTTGGTGGAGGAGTGTAGTGCGGCACAACACCAGTGATTTCGGCACCAACGTGGAACCTGCACAACATAATCAAAATACTTTGCCCCAACTTAACAGTGAGGTTGTCAATCTCACCGGCTTGCTGTAAACAAAGGATTAAACGTATGGTGTAGAGAATGATGTTTGTTTGCAAAGAACAGTAGAGAACAATGATTGCAGTAGATTGTATTCAGATGTAAAAGAATGAACCGGGGTCCATAGTTCACTAGTGGTGTCTCTCCAATAAGAAATAGCATGTTGGGTGAACAAATTACAGTTGGGCAATTGACAAATAGAGAGGGCATAACAATGCACATACATATCATGATGATTAATATGAGATTTACTTAGAGCATTACGACAAATAACATAGACCGCTATCCATGCATCTATGCCTAAAAAGTCCACCTTCAGCATCCGCACCCCTTCCGTATTAAGTTGCAAACAACGGACAATTGCATTAAGTGTGCGTAATGTAAACAATACAAATATCCTTAGAAAAAGCATTGTTGTTTTCTCCCTAGTAGCAACAGCACATCCATAACCTTAGAACTTTCTGTCACTGTCCCAGATTCAATGGAGGCATGAACCCACTATCGTGTAGGATAACGTTGCATAGAAAACAAAAAATTTCCTACCGCGAACACGCAATCCAAGCCAAGATGCAATCTAGAAGACGGTAGCAATGAGGGGTATCGAGTCTCACCCTTGAAGAGATTCCAAAGCCTACAAGATGAGGCTCTTGTTGCTGCGGTAGACGTTCACTTGCCGCTTGCAAAAGCGCGTAGAAGATCTTGATCACGATCACTTCCGGCGCCACGAACGGGCAGCACCTCCGTACTCGGTCACACGTTCGGTTGTTGATGAAGACGACGTCCACCTCCCGTTCCAGCGGGCAGCGGAAGTAGTAGCTCCTCTTGAATCCGACAGCACGACGGCGTGGTGTCGGTGGTGGTGGAGAAATCCGGAGCTTCGCTAAGCGTGCGGGATGTGGTGGAGGAGAGAGGCTAGGGTTTGGGGAGAGAGGGGGTTGGGCGCCGGCCCTCTAAGGGTGCGGCCAAGGCTGAGGCTTGAAGTGGTCAGCCCCCTCTCCTATGCCCCTCATTATATAGGTGGAAGCCCTAAGAGTTGTAGTCCAAGTCTTCGAATAAGACCCCAACACTAAAACTGTAAGATAACGTTGCATAGAAAACAAAAAATTTCCTACGGCGAACACGCAATCCAAGCCAAGATGCAATCTAGAAGATGGTAGCAACGAGGGGTATCGAGTCTCACCCTTGAAGAGATTCCAAAGCCTACAAGATGAGGCTCTTGTTGCTGCGGTAGACGATCACTTGCCGCTTGCAAAAGCGCGTAGAAGATCTTGATCACGATCGGTTCCGGCGCCACGAACGGGCAGCACCTCCGTGCTCGGTCACACGTTCGGTTGTTGATGAAGACGACGTCCACCTCCCCGTTCCAGCGGGCAGCGGAAGTAGTAGCTCCTCTTGAATCCGACGGCACGACGGCGTGGTGTCGGTGGCGGTGAAGAAGTCCGGCGGAGCTTCGCTAAGCTACGCGGGAGATATGGAGGAGAAGGGGGCGGCTAGGGTTTAGGAGGGTGGCCGGCCACTCAAGGGGGCGGCCAGCTTGTGGTCTTGGGGTGGCCGGCCCCTCCCTTGGCCCCTCATTATATAGGTGGATCCCAGTGTTGGTGTCCAAGTCTTCGAATAAGACCCGAACCAAAACCATAAGAGGGGAAACCTAGCCCAACTAGGACTCCCACCAAAAGGTGGGATTTCCACCTCCCATGTGGGGGTGGCCGGCCCTATGGAGGAGTCCACTTGGGACTCCTCCCCATCTAGGGCTGGCCGGCCATGGAGGTGGAGTCCCATGTGGACTCCACCTTCCTTGGTGGTTTCTTCCGGACTTTTCTAGAACCTTCTAGAACCTTCCATAGAACCTTCCGCGACATTTTATTTCACATAAAATGACATCCTATATATGAATCTTATTCTCCGGACCATTCCGGAACTCCTCGTGATGTCCGGGATCTCATCCGGGACTCCGAACAAATATTCGAACTCCATTCCATATTCAAGTACTACCATTTCAACATCCAACTTTAAGTGTGTCACCCTACGGTTCGAGAACTATGCGGACATGGTTGAGTACTCACTCCGACCAATAACCAATAGCGGGATCTGGAGATCCATAATGGCTCCCACATATTCAACGATGACTTTAGTGATCGAATGAACCATCCACATATATTACCAATTCCCTTTGTCTCGCGATATTTTACTTGTCCGAGGTTTGATCTTCGGTATCACTCTATACCTTGTTCAACCTCGTCTCGACAAGTACTCTTTACTCGTACCGTGGTATGTGGTCTCTTATGAACTCATTCATATGCTTGCAAGACATTAGACGACATTCCACCGAGAGGGCCCAGAGTATATCTATCCGTCATCGGGATGGACAAATCCCACTGTTGATCCATATGCCTCAACTCATACTTTCCGGATACTTAATCCCACCTTTATAGCCACCCATTTACGCAGTGGTGTTTGGTGTAATCAAAGTACCTTTCCGGTATAAATGATTTACATGATCTCATGGTCATAAGGACTAGGTAACTATGTATCGAAAGCTTATAGCAAATAACTTAATGACGAGATCTTATGCTACGCTTAATTGGGTGTGTCCATTACATCATTCACACAATGACATAACCTTGTTATTAATAACATCCAATGTTCATGATTATGAAACTAATCATCCATTAATCAACAAGCTAGTTTAAGAGGCATACTAGGGACTTCTTGTTTGTCTACATATCACACATGTACTAATGTTTCGGTTAATACAATTCTAGCATGATATATAAACATTTATCATAAACATAAAGATATAAATAATAACCACTTTATTATTGCCTCTAGGGCATATCTCCTTCAGTCTCCCACTTGCACTAGAGTCAATAATCTAGATTACATTGTAATATACCTAACACCCATGGCATTCTGGTGTTGGTCATGCTTTGCCCTAGGGAGAGCTTTAGTCAACGGATCTGCTACATTCAGATCAGTGTGTACTTTGCAAATCTTTACTTCTCCATCTTCGATGTACTCGCGAATCGAGTGGTAACGCAGCTTGATATGCTTCAGCCTCTTGTGTGACCTTGGCTCTTGTGCATTGGCGATGGCACCCATGTTATCACAGTAAATGATTAATGGGTCCAATGCACTAGGAACCACACCGAGCTCTACAATGAACCTCTTCATCCATACCGCTTGATGAAGCCTCGAAGCCGCTATGTACTCGATTCGTTGAAGACTTCGCCACCGTGCCTTGCTTGAGCTTGCCCAGCTTCTGGCACCATTCAATATAAACACAAGAGTCATCAGGATCAGTGTTCCAACTTGCATCGGTGTAACCGTTTACAACGAGCTCTTGGTCACCTCCATAACAAAGAAACATATCCTTAGTTCTTTTCAAGTACTTTAGGATATTCTTGACCGCTGTCCAGTGTTCCATTCCTGGATCACTTTGATATCTGCTAGTCAAACTAACAGCATGTGCTATATCCGGTCTAGTACATAGCATGGCATACATGATAGATCCTACGCCGAGGCATAGGGGATGTTACTCATCCTTTCTCTTTCTTCTGCCGTAGCCGGTCCTTGAGTCTTACTCAATACCTTGCCTGGTAACATTGGTAAGAACCCTTTCTTACTTTCGTCCATTCTAAACTTCTTTAGAATCTTGTCCAGATATGTACTCTGTGATAGCCCTATTAGGCGTCTTGATCTATCTCTATAAATCTTGATGCCTAATATATATGATGCTTCACCAAGGTCTTTCATTGAAAAACTATTATTCAAATAACCATTAACACTGCTTAATAGTTCTATATCATTCCCGATCAATAATATGTCATCTACATATAATATCAGGAATGCTACAGAGCTCCCACTCACTTTCTTGTAAATACAGCCTCTCCATGACACTGTATAAACCGAAGTCTTTGATCACCTTATCAAAGCGTCGGTTCCAACTTCTTGATGCTTGCTTCAGTCCATAGATTGAACGCTGAAGTTTGCATACTTTGTCAGCATTTTTAGGATCGACAAAACCTTTGGGTTGTACCATATACAACTCTTCCTCAATGTCTCCATTAAGGAACGCCGTTTTGACATCCATCTGCCAAATCTCATAATCGAAAAATGCAGCTATTGCTAACAAAATCCTCACAGATTTTAGCTTCGCTACAGTGAGAAAGTCTCATCGTAGTCAACTCCTTGAATTTGTCGAAACCCTTTGCGACAAGTCGAGCTTTATAGACAGTAATATTACCATCAGCATCTGTTTTTCTCTTGAAGATCCATTTATTCTCGACAGCCTTTCGGCTATCAGGTAAGTCTACCAAAGTCCATACTTTGTTATCATACATGGATCCCATTTCGGATTTCATGGCTTCTTGCCATTTGTTGGAATCTGGGCTCATCATCGCTTCTTCATACGTCGCAGGGTCCTCATCATTGTTATCCACAATCATGACATTTAGACAAGGATCATACCAATCAGGAGTGGCACGTTCCCTTGTCGATCTGCGAGGTTCAGTAGTTTCCTCGTTCGAAGTTTCATGATCATTATCATTAGCTTCCTCTGTTGCCGGTGTAGGCGGTACAGGTATAACTTCCGGTGCGCTACTCGATCAACGAGTATAGATTCATCAATCTCATCGAGTTCTACTTTTCTTCCAGTCACTTCTTTAGTGAGAAATTCTTTCTCAAGAAAGGTTCCGTTCTTAGCAACAAAGATTTTGCCTTCGGATCTGTGATAGAAAGTGTACCCTATAGTTTCCTTAGGGTATCCTATGAAGACGCATTTCTCCGCTTTGGGTTCTAGCTTGTCCGGTTGTAACTTCTTTACATAGGCTTCGCAACCCCAAACTTTCAGGAACGACTTAGGTTTCTTGTTAAACCATAATTCATACGGTGTCGTTTCTACGGATTTTGATGGTGCTCTATTTAAAGTGAATGCGGCTGTCTCTAATGCATAACTCCAAAATGATAACGGCAAATCAGTAAGAGACATCATACTACGAACCATATCTAAGAGAGTTCGATTACGACGTTCGGACACACCGTTTCGTTGAGGTGTTCCCGGTGTCAATTGTGAAAGTATTCCGCATTTCTTTAAATGCATGCCAAACTCATAACTCAGATATTCACCTCCACGATCAGATCGTAGAAATTTAATCTTCTTGTTACGTTGATTTTCTACTTCACTTTGAAATTCCTTAAACTTCTCGAAAGTTTCGGATTTATGTTTCATGAAATAGATATACCCATATCTACTCAGATCATCTGTGAAGGTTAGAACATAACGATAACCACCGCGCGATGCTACGCTCATTGGTCCACACACATCGGTATGTATGATTTCCAATAAGTCAGTAGCTCGCATCATACCAGAAAATGGAGTCTTTGTCATTTTTCCCATTAGACATGCTTCGCATCTATCAAGTGACTCAAAGTCAAGTGATTCAAGTAATCCATCGTATGGAGTTTCTTCATGCGTTTCACTCCAATATGACCAAGACGACAGTGCCACATATAAGTAGAATTATCATTAAGTTTAATTCGTTTAGCATCAATGTTATGTATATGCGTATCACTACTATCGAGATCTAACAGAAATAAGCCATTCTTTTGTGGTGCTCGACCATAAAAGATATTATTCATAAAAAATAGAACAACCATTATTCTCAGACTTGAATGAATAACCGTCTTGCATTAAACAAGATCCAGATATAATGTTCATGCTCAACGTAGGTACAAAATAGCAATTATTTAGGCTTAAAACTAATCCCGAAGGTAGATGTAGAGGAAGTGTGCCGACTGCGATCACATTGACCTTGGATCCGTTTCCAACGCGCATCGTCACTTCATCTTTCAGCAGTTGTCGTTTATTCTTTAGTTCCTGTTTCGAGTTACAAATATGAGCAACCGAACCAGTATCAAATACCCAGGTACTAGAACGAGAACCAGTGAAATGAACATCTATAACATGTATATCAGATATACCTTCTTTCTTCTTCTTGACAAGGCCGCTCTTCAGATCAGCCAGATACTTGGAGCAATTACGCTTCCAGTGTCCCTTCTCCTTGCAGTAATAGCACTCAGCATCAGGCTTAGGGCCGTTCTTAGGTTTCATAGGAGGCGTGGCAGCTTTCTTGCCACCCTTCTTGAATTTTCCCTTAGACTTGCCCTGTTTCTTGAAACTGGTGGTCTTGTTGACCATCAACACTTGGTGCTCTTTCTTGATCTCAATCTCAGCAGCTTTTAGCATGCCAAAGAGTTCAGGTAACTCCTTGTTCATGTTCTGCATATTGTAGTTCATCACAAAGTTCTTGTAACTTGGTGGCAGTGATTGAAGGACACGATTAATCCCCAGTCTGTTAGGAATCACTATTCCCAAGTCACTGAGTTTCTTCGCATGCCCGGTCATGGCGAGCATGTGCTCACTAACGGAGCTGCCTTCTTCCATCATACAGCTGAAGAAATGTTTCGATGCTTCATAGCATTCCACGGCATGAGTCTCGAATATAGCTTTCAGCTCATTCATCAACTCATGAGGATCATGGTGCTCAAAACGTTTTTGAAGATCGGATTCCAGACTGCACAGGATGGCACACTGAACTTGAGAGTACCGAGTTTTCCGAGTTGCGTAAACAGCTTTTACTTCATCGGTTTCATCTTCTGCAGGGGTCACCTAGCGGTGCATCAAGCACAAATTGCAGATTTCCGCCGAGAGGAAGATCCTCACATGACGGAACCAGTCGGTGAAGTTGCTACCGTTGCTCTTAAGTTTCTCTTTCTCTAGGAACTGATTAAAATTGATTGGGGACGCCATCTCTACAACATATATTTGCAATAGTTTAGACTAAGTTTATGACAAATTGAGTTCAAATTTTAATTCAACATAATTAAAAAACCTAAGTGAACTCCCACTCAAAACAATATCTCTCGCATTGTCTTAGTGATCACACGAACCAAATCCACCGCACCTAAACCCGATCATCACGAGAAAAGGTGTGATTTCAATGGCGAACACTCAAAGTGTTCATCATATCAACCATATGATTCATGCTCTACCTTTCGGTATCACGTGTTCCGAGACCATGTCTGTACATGCTAGGCTCGTCAAGGCCACCTTAGTATCCGCATGTGCAAAACTGTCTTGCACCCGTTGTATGTACTTATTGAATCTATCACACCCGATCATCACGAGATGCTTCGAAACGACAAGACTTGGTAACGGTGCTACTAAGGATGAACACTTTATTATCTTGAGATTTTAGTGAGGGATCATCTTATAATGCTACCGTCGCGATCTAAGCAAAATAAGATGCATAAAAGGATTAACATCACATGCAGTTCATATGTGATATGATATGGCCCTTTTGTCTTTGCGCCTTTGATCTTTATCTCCAAAGCATGGACATGATCTCCATCATCTTCGGGCATGATCTCCATCATCGTCGGCGTAGCGTCAAGGTCCATGGCGCCGTCTTCATGGTTGTTCACCTCATGTAGCAACTATTACAACTACTTTGAAATACTACTCAACATGAAAATTTAAAGACAACCATAAGGCTCCTGCCGGTTGCCACAATACAATAATGATCATCTCATACATATTCATCATCACATTATGGCCATATCACATCACCAAACCCTGCAAAAACAAGTTAGACGTTTCTAATTTGGTTTGCATATTTTACGTGGTTTAGGGTTTTCGAGAGAGATCTAATCTACCTATGAACATGAACCACAACGTTGATACTAATGTTTTCAATAGAAGAGTAAATTGAATCTTCACTATAGTAGGAGAGACAGACACCCGCAAAGCCTCTTATGCAATACAAGTTGCATGTCGAACGAGGAACAAGTCTCATGAACGCGGTCATGTAAAGTTAGTCCGAGCCGCTTCATCCCACTATGCCACAAAGATGCAAAGTACTCAAACTAAAGATAACAAGAGCATCAACGCCCACAAACCATTGTGTTCTACTCGTGCAACCATCTATGCATAGACACGGCTCTGATACCACTGTAAGATAACGTTGCATAGAAAACAAAAATTTTCTACGGCGAACACGCAATCCAAGCCAAGATGCAATCTAGAAGACGGTAGCAAGGTATCGAGTCTTACCCTTGAAGAGATTCCAAAGCCTACAAGATGAGGCTCTTGTTGCTGCGGTAGACGATCACTTGCCGCTTGCAAAAGCGCGTAGAAGATCTTGATCACGATCGGTTCCGGCGCCACGAACGGGCAGCACCTCCGTACTCGGTCACACGTTCGGTTGTTGATGAAGACGACGTCCACCTCCCCGTTCCAGCGGGCAGCGGAAGTAGTAGCTCCTCTTGAATCCGACAGCACGACGGCGTGGTGTCGGTGGCGGTGAAGAAGTCCGGCGGAGCTTCGCTAAGCTACGCGGGAGATATGGAGGAGAAGGGCGGCTAGGGTTTGGGAGGGGGTGGCCGGCCACTCAAGGGGGCGGCCAGCTTGTGGTCTTGGGGTGGCCGGCCCCCTCCCTTGGCCCCTCATTATATAGGTGGATCCCCAAGTGTTGGTGTCCAAGTCTTCGAATAAGACCCGAACCAAAACCTTCCATAAGAGGGGAAACCTAGCCCAACTAGGACTCCCACCAAAGGTGGGATTTCCACCTCCCATGTGGGGGGTGGCCGGCCCCCTATGGAGGAGTCCACTTGGGACTCCTCCCCATCTAGGGCTGGCCGGCCATGGAGGTGGAGTCCCATGTGGACTCCACCTTCCTTGGTGGTTTCTTCCGGACTTTTCTAGAACCTTCTAGAACCTTCCATAGAACCTTCCGCGACATTTTATTTCACATAAAATGACATCCTATATATGAATCTTATTCTCGGACCATTCCGGAACTCCTCGTGATGTCCGGGATCTCATCCGGGACTCCGAACAAATATTCGAACTCCATTCCATATTCAAGTACTACCATTTCAACATCCAACTTTAAGTGTGTCACCCTACGGTTCGAGAACTATGCGGACATGGTTGAGTACTCACTCCGACCAATAACCAATAGCGGGATCTGGAGATCCATAATGGCTCCCACATATTCAACGATGACTTTAGTGATCGAATGAACCATCCACATATATTACCAATTCCCTTTGTCTCGCGATATTTTACTTGTCCGAGGTTTGATCTTCGGTATCACTCTATACCTTGTTCAACCTCGTCTCCTGACAAGTACTCTTTACTCGTACCGTGGTATGTGGTCTCTTATGAACTCATTCATATGCTTGCAAGACATTAGACGACATTCCACCGAGAGGGCCCAGAGTATATCTATCCGTCATCGGGATGGACAAATCCCACTGTTGATCCATATGCCTCAACTCATACTTTCCGGATACTTAATCCCACCTTTATAGCCACCCATTTACGCAGTGGTGTTTGGTGTAATCAAAGTACCTTTCCGGTATAAATGATTTACATGATCTCATGGTCATAAGGACTAGGTAACTATGTATCGAAAGCTTATAGCAAATAACTTAATGACGAGATCTTATGCTACGCTTAATTGGGTGTGTCCATTACATCATTCACACAATGACATAACCTTGTTATTAATAACATCCAATGTTCATGATTATGAAACTAATCATCCATTAATCAACAAGCTAGTTTAAGAGGCATACTAGGGACTTCTTGTTTGTCTACATATCACACATGTACTAATGTTTCGGTTAATACAATTCTAGCATGATATATAAACATTTATCATAAACATAAAGATATAAATAATAACCACTTTATTATTGCCTCTAGGGCATATCTCCTTCAAAAACCTCCCATATGTGGGAAACCTACTCAAGGAGGGAGTCCCACTCAAGGTGGGACTCCCACCTTTCCTTGAGGTGGGGTGGCCGGCCACCTCTAGGTGGAGCCCACCTGGGACTCTTCCTTTAGGGTTTGGCTGGTCAAGCTTGTGGAGTCCTTCCGGGACTCCACCTTCCATAGTGCGTTTCTTCCGGACTTTTCTAGAACCTTCTAGAACCTGCCATAAATGCACCGGATCATTTCCAAACTTGGAATATGACTTCCTATATATGAATCTTATTCTCCGGACCATTCCGGAACTCCTCGTGATGTCCGGGATCTCATCCGGGACTCCGAACAAATATTCGAACTCCATTCCATATTCAAGTTCTACCATTTCACCATCCAACTTTAAGTGTGTCACCCTACGGTTCGTGAACTATGCGGACATGGTTGAGTACTCACTCCGACCAATAACCAATAGCGGGATCTGGAGATCCATAATGGCTCCCACATATTCAACGATGACTTTAGTGATCGAATGAACCATTCACATACGATACCAATTCCCTTTGTCACGCGATATTTTACTTGTCCGAGGTTTGATCTTCGGTATCACTCTATACCTTGTTCAACCTCGTCTCCTGACAAGTACTCTTTACTCGTACCGTGGTATGTGGTCTCTTATGAACTCATTCATATGCTTGCAAGACATTAGACGACATTCTACCGAGAGGGCCCAGAGTATATCTATCCGTCATCGGGATGGACAAATCCCACTATTGATCCATATGCCTCAACTCATACTTTCCGGATACTTAATCCCACCTTTATAACCACCCATTTACGCAGTGGCGTTTGGTGTAATCAAAGTACCTTTCCGGTATAAGTGATTTACATGATCTCATGGTCATAAGGACTAGGTAACTATGTATCGAAAGCTTATAGCAAATAACTTAATGACGAGATCTTATGCTACGCTTAATTGGGTGTGTCCATTACATCATTCATATAATGATATAACCTTGTTATTAATAACATCCAATGTTCATGATTATGAAACTAATCATCCATTAATCAACAAGCTAGTTAAGAGGCATACTAGGGACTTCTTTGTTTGTCTACATATCACACATGTACTAATGTTTCGGTTAATACAATTATAGCATGATATATAAATATTTATCATAAACATAAAGATATAAATAATAACCACTTTATTATTGCCTCTAGGGCATATCTCCTTCAGTCTCCCACTTGCACTAGAGTCAATAATCTAGTTTACATTTGTAAAGATATAACACCTTGGTTTGCTCACGGGAGAGGTTTTAGTCAACGGATCTGACATGCTCAGAAACGTATGTATTTTGTAATTCATTTGCGTCTCAACGCATCACTCATTTCCAAATGAGTCGGCATTAAATATGTTTGATCTTCTGGTGGAACCTTAATTCCGCGGTCTGAAATATGTCACTAATATTGTCACACATAATATAGCTTCAAAGTTCTGACTCTGTCGGAACTACACCAAATTCTCAAAGAACCTCTTGACTTTAACATCCTTTGTCATTGTCAAAACAATGACATACTCTGCCTTCTTTTGTAGAATCCGTCATAATATTTAGAACTCTTCTAAATCTAGCATAGACAACTTCTAGCTCATTGTGCTACCTTTTAAACAACACTTAGTCTAATTTGAGATTGAAATTTTATTTTCATATGTGACAAAACAAATATCGGTGCAACATCTTACAGCGATTTGTTTGTCATTTCTCCATACAAAACTATATATATATTCTTGGTTCTTCTTAAGCACTCAAGAATATTCTTACTGTTTTTCAATGATCATCACATGAATCATTTTGGTACATGCTCATAACACTTTTAAGAGCACAGGACATCTGATTGTGTACATATTATCCGTGATCTATAATCACTCATGTGTTTTTACTCATTGAGTGTCAGATACACTCAAGTCTTGTTAAAACTTCACATGACAAGAACATTTTCTTAATATTTCTATATTGAACTATTTCAATATCCATTCTATGTACTTTGACTTAAACTTATTTTGTGTTTCAATCTATCTTCATAGATTTTGACACTAGATATGTTTCAGTCCATATCCTTTCATTGAAGTTAATTTCTCAATGAAACCTTTTTAATCAAGTATATAATTACATCATTTATAACCAACTATATGTCATCTACATAAAGTATTATAAATATGTCTCAGCGCTCCCACTTAATTTCTTGCAAATGCAAGTCTCTTCATCATCTCTGATGAAATCAAAAACTCTTTGACTATTTCATCTGGTGAAGATTCCAACTCCATGATACTTACTTCATCCGATTGAAGTTTGTATACCTATCTAGTATTCTACGGACTAGCAAAACTTTTGGTTGTATCTTGTATACACCTTTAATACACACTTCTTATAAGCAATGTATTTTGCCATCCTACTAGCATATCTCATAAAAGAAATATGTAGTGATTACTAGAATAATCCACATAGACTATAAGCATTGCTACGGAAGATCTAATCTTATCGTAGTCAACTCTTTGAACTTTGTCGTAAACAACTTTTCAACAAGTCAAGCTTTCATCAATTTTTATAGATCCATTTACTTTCAAAAAGTATTCATCTATCTTGGATTTCATGGCGTATAGCCATTTTAACGGAGTCAGGGCCCATCATAACTTCTTTGTTTGTAGTTGGTTTATCATTGTTCAAAATCAATCCTTTGTCCACAAATCATTTATTTGATCACAAAGTAAACCATACCTACAAGGTTCAATATGTAATTCGATCTTCATGGCTAAAACACTTTGTAGTCATGAGAGCCATGATCGTTGTGGCCGCTTCCGGAACCAATTTCCGATGCTGCGCTACTCTGATCATTATGCTCAGGTTCATAAACCTTATCAAGTTCTATTGTCCTCCCACTCAAATACTTCGCTAGAAAACAATTTCTTGGAAATAAGCAAGTAACATTAACAAACACTTTTGTCTTTTACTTCATAGTGGAACAAATTCCCAATCAATTCTTTGGGATAACCAACAAAGACATTCATCCGATTTTGGTTGTTTAACTTTTAGACCAAAATTTAAAGAAAGGACTATTAGGGTTTATACCCATGCCATAACTCGTATGGTGTCATTTCTACGGATCATGATGATGCTCTATTCAGTGTAAAAGCGGTAGTCACTAAAGCATAATCCACAAAAATATAATGGCGTCATAGTATTTTATCTCATCATTAATCCAACAAGGCTTGGATACATCTCTCGGATACTATATCATCATTATGATGCTCCAAGAAATGTGAGTTGTAGAACAATTTCATGACTCTCTTAGATGTTCGCTAAAACTCGTAATTCAAATATTTTCACCATGATCCAATCATAGATTTTTGACTTTTCTATTACGATGATTTCCACTTCATGCTGAAATTTATTTGAATCCATTCAAATGTTTCAAACTTCTTCCTTATTGAATATATCCACATATATATACTCAATTCATTGTTTGAAGTTTTCATGAAGTAGAAGAATCTCCCGCACACAACTATGCCCAGTGAACCACATACATCACCATGTATTTTTCCACTAAGTTAGTTGCCCGTTCAACTCTTGGCCTATAAACGGTATTTTAGTCATTCTCTTTAGAAAAGATTTGCAATCGCCAAATGATTCAAAAATCAAATGACTCCAAAAATCCATTTGCATGGAGTTCTTTCATGCGTTCCTTTCTAACATGACCTAAATGGCGGTTCCACAAATAAGTGGAGTTCAAATCATTTGCCTTATGGCATTTTAGCGTCAGTGTTATGTATGTGTGTTTTACCATTAAGATTTATAATAACTTATCCATCGTACATGGAGTAATGTCATAATTTAAACAACTCATTGTTTTCATTTGACCAGAGCAAAATAACAATTATTAAGTTCTTTATTATAAATTCTAAGGGCTTAGATAGAATGCCAACGACGAACATAATAACACTTTATTTTGTTCCAGACGTGCATTCCTATCATATTCCTTGTCAGTCACTTAGGCCATTGTATTCTTGTATTGCGTTGTTTTGGATGACACTTCATACCAACCAATATAGTACTAATACCCAAGAATTTCAGAGTGTGACTTAACTAGGAATACAACCATAACATGTATATCATTTATATACACCTGAGCTAGACTTTCTAGTCTTTTCTTTTCTTTCCAAAATATCTTTTGCAGTTTCTCTTTTAGCTTTCCTCATTATTCAGAAAAACACTTCAACATCAATAACTTCTAGGTTTGTTGGTCTAATACCAATAACCTTGAGGTTCTTATTTTTGAAGTTGATCATCATATGACAAGTGTTCTAGATTTCACTATTATTAACTTTGTAATACGATGAACAATTTCACTCATAATTTTATCCAACAATTCATGACAACTTTCTGAGACCATGTCTGTACATGCTAGGCTCATAAAGTTTAACCTTAGTATTCGCATGTGCAAATCTGGCTTGCACCCGTTGTATGCACACGTAGAATCTATCACACCCGATCATCACGTGATGCTTCGATACGACGAGTCTTAGCAACGGTGCATACTAAGGATGATAACTTCATGGATATGCGAATATCGTTAGTGCCCCAATAGTTGGAGGATTGTGACGCCTGCGTCTTCAACCTTCATACATTCCCATAAAACTTATGAGTTTACGTAGTCTCACCAAATTATATTCTATCATCTTGCAATAAGGTCTTAGATATCACATATATCTCATACCTTGATTATTTCTGAAAACTAAATTTTCAACTCCTTACTTTTCAAACAAATTTGAACTTCAAGTTTCACGGAGACAAGATAACTTTAGGTACTAATTGAAACCATAGCTCTTTGAATCAATAATGTGAGGTTTACTAAAAGTTTGCAATAGGACTTAATCAATTCTTGATTCTTTAACAATACGGTACCAATCCGTAAAGTTTCTTGTCAGATTTTAACAGTATTTCTATCTCAATTACAAGACTAGCGCATAGTAGTAAACGGATGCCAATACTACAAAATTAATTCAAAATACTACTCAGACTATATTTATGATAATTAGTTCATGTTTTAATCTAATTACTAATGAACTCCCACTTAATACAACATCCCTCATAGTTGTTAAGTGGTACACGATCCACATCCACTACACCAAAACCGATCATCACGTGAGATGATATAGCTTCAATGGTGAACATCAACATGTTGATCATATCATCCATATGACTCGTGTTCAACCTTTCGGTTTCCGTTGTCCCGAGGCCATGTCGTACATGCTAGGCTCGTCAAGCAAACCCAAGTATTCCGCGTGTATGTGAACGTTGAATCTATCACATCCGATCATCACGAGATGCTTCGAAACGACGAACTGTACAACGGTGCATACGAGGGGAGAACACTTTATTATCTTGATATTAATGTGAGGGATCATCTTATAATGCTACCGTCGCGATCTAAGCAAAATAAGATGCATGAAGGATTAACATCACATGCAGTTCATATGTGATATGATATGGCCCTTTTGTCTTTGCGCCTTTGATCTTCATCTCCAAAGCACGGACATGATCTCCATCATCTTCGGGCATGATCTCCATCATCGTCGGCGTAGCGTCAAGGTCCATGGCGCCGTCTTCATGGTTGTTCACCTCATGTAGTAACTATTACAACTACTTTGAAATACTACTCAACATGAAATTTAAAGACAACCATAAGGCTCCTGCCGGTTGCCACAATACAATAATGATCATCTCATACATATTCATCATCACATTATGGCCATATCACATCACCAAACCCTGCAAAAACAAGTTAGACGTCTCTAATTTGGTTTGCATATTTTACGTGGTTTAGGGTTTTCGAGAGAGATCTAATCTACCTACGAACATGAACCACAACGGTGATACTAATGTTGTCAATAGAAGA
Organism: Lolium multiflorum; assembly: GCA_030979885.1. Lineage (NCBI taxonomy): Eukaryota > Viridiplantae > Streptophyta > Magnoliopsida > Poales > Poaceae > Lolium > Lolium multiflorum. The sequence goes on from CM061753.1 coordinate 63,454,564, forward strand.
GTAAATTGAATCTTCACTATAGTAGGAGAGACAGACACCCGCAAAGCCTCTTATGCAATACAAGTTGCATGTCGAACGAGGAACAAGTCTCATGAACGCGGTCATGTAAAGTTAGTCCGAGCCGCTTCATCCCACTATGCCACAAAGATGCAAAGTACTCGAACTAAAGATAACAAGAGCATCAACGCCCACAAAACCATTGTGTTCTACTCGTGCAACCATCTATGCATAAACCTGGCTCTGATACCACTGTAGGATAACGTTGCATAGAAAACAAAAAATTCCTACCGCGAACACGCAATCCAAGCCAAGATGCAATCTAGAAGACGGTAGCAACGAGGGGTATCGAGTCTCACCCTTGAAGAGATTCCAAAGCCTACAAGATGAAGCTCTTGTTGCTGCGGTAGACGTTCACTTGCCGCTTGCAAAAGCGCGTAGAAGATCTTGATCACGATCACTTCCGGCGCCACGAACGGGCAGCACCTCCGTACTCGGTCACACGTTCGGTTGTTGATGAAGACGACGTCCACCTCCCGTTCCAGCGGGCAGCGGAAGTAGTAGCTCCTCTTGAATCCAACAGCACGACGGCGTGGTGTCGGTGGTGGTGGAGAAATCCGGCGGAGCTTTGCTTAGCGTGCGGGATGTGGTGGAGGAGAGAGACCGCTAGGGTTTGGGGAGAGAGGGGGGTTGGGCGCCGGCCCTCTAAGGGGTGCGGCCAAGGCTGAGGCTTGAAGTGGTCAGCCCCCTCTCCTATGCCCCTCATTATATAGGTGGAAGCCCCAAGAGTTGTAGTCCAAGTCTTCGAATAAGAACCCAACACTAAAACCTCCCATATGTGGGAAACCTACTCAAGGAGGGAGTCCCACTCAAGGTGGGACTCCCACCTTTCCTTGAGGTGGGGTGGCCGGCCACCTCTAGGTGGAGCCCACCTGGGACTCTTCCTTTAGGGTTTGGCTGGTCAAGCTTGTGGAGTCCTTCCGGGACTCCACCTTCCATAGTGCGTTTCTTCCGGACTTTTCTAGAACCTTCTAGAACCTGCCATAAATGCACCGGATCATTTCCAAACTTGGAATATGACTTCCTATATATGAATCTTATTCTCCGGACCATTCCGGAACTCCTCGTGATGTCCGGGATCTCATCCGGGACTCCGAACAAATATTCGAACTCCATTCCATATTCAAGTTCTACCATTTCAACATCCAACTTTAAGTGTGTCACCCTACGGTTCGTGAACTATGCGGACATGGTTGAGTACTCACTCCGACCAATAACCAATAGCGGGATCTGGAGATCCATAATGGCTCCCACATATTCAACGATGACTTTAGTGATCGAATGAACCATTCACATACGATACCAATTCCCTTTGTCACGCGATATTTTACTTGTCCGAGGTTTGATCTTCGGTATCACTCTATACCTTGCTCAACCTTGTCTCCTGACAAGTACTCTTTACTCGTACCGTGGTATGTGGTCTCTTATGAACTCATTCATATGCTTGCAAGACATTAGACGACATTCCACCGAGAGGGCCCAGAGTATATCTATCCGTCATCGGGATGGACAAATCCCACTATTGATCCATATGCCTCAACTCATACTTTCCGGATACTTAATCCCACCTTTATAACCACCCATTTACGCAGTGGCGTTTGGTGTAATCAAAGTACCTTTCCGGTATAAGTGATTTACATGATCTCATGGTCATAAGGACTAGGTAACTATGTATCGAAAGCTTATAGCAAATAACTTAATGACGAGATCTTATGCTACGCTTAATTGGGTGTGTCCATTACATCATTCATATAATGATATAACCTTGTTATTAATAACATCCAATGTTCATGATTATGAAACTAATCATCCATTAATCAACAAGCTAGTTAAGAGGCATACTAGGGACTTCTTTGTTTGTCTACATATCACACATGTACTAATGTTTCGGTTAATACAATTATAGCATGATATATAAACATTTATCATAAACATAAAGATATAAATAATAACCACTTTATTATTGCCTCTAGGGCATATCTCCTTCATATCGAGCATAAATACCCCCTCTTGGAGTCACAAGTATCAACTTGGTCAGAGCCTCTACTAGCAACGGAGAGCATGCAAGATCATAAACAACTCATATATGATAGATCAATAATCAACTTGACATAGTATTCCATATTCATCGGATCCCAACAAACACAACATGTAGCATTACAAATAGATGATCTTGATCATGATAGGCAGCTCACAAGATCTAAACATGATAGCACAAGAGGAGAAGACAACCATCTAGCTACTGATATGGACCCATAGTCCAAGGATGAACTACTCACACATCAGTCCGGAGGCGATCATGGTGATGTAAAGTCCTCCGGGTGATGATTCCCCTCTCCGGTAGGGTGCCAAGGGCGATCTCCTGAATCCCCTGAGATGGGATTGGTGGCGGCGTCTCTGGAACTTTTCTCGTATCGTGGCTCTCCGTGATAGGGTTTTCGTCACGGAGAGAATATATAGGCGAAGGGGCAGAGTCGGGAGAGGCTCGAGGGGCCCACACCCTAGGGCGGCGCGCCCCCTCCTTGGCCGCGCCGCCAGGTGGTGTGGGGCCACCTCGGCTCTTCTTCGTTTCCTCTTCGGACTTCTGGAAGGCTCCGTGGAAAATAAGACCCTGGGCTTTTGTTTCGTCCAATTCCGAGAATATTTCTGTGTAGGATTTCTGAAACCAAAAACAGCAGAAAACAGGAACTGGCGCTTCGGCATCTTGTTAATAGGTTAGTGCCGGAAAATGCATATAAATGATATAAGTGTATATAAAACATGTGAGTATTGTCATAAAACTAGCATGGAACATAAGAAATTATAGATACGTTTGAGACGTATCAGCAATCCTACTACCTCTGTCCAAAAATAAGTGTCTTAGTGAAAGGCTAAGGATGCGACAAGAAGGGGGGTTGAATAGGAGCTACCAAGTTTTTATCTTTTTCAATTTTATATTGGTTGCGGAAACGTAAAGGCAATTGCAGAATAGTAAAGATGATCCTAAATGCAATGCAAGCACAAACAAGGAAACACAAGATGCAAGACAAGTAAGAAGGGAAGAGGTACGACGGGGAAGCGCGAAGACGAAAGAGACATGGTATGTTTTCCGTAGTTCCTCCAAAAAGGAGAAACGTCTACGTTGCAGAGGTGTGGCACCACAAATGTGCCAACCGTCACAAAGGCATCACCTTACTCCTCATAGGCACACCACAAAGGCTTACCTACTTCTCCACTAAGAAATGTCAGTCGAGGTGGCTAGCCTTCACACAAGGTTGGGGCGAACTCCACAAAGGACGGAGGCTCCTAACAACATCAAGATCTAGTCACAACAAGATGTAGAACTAGATGCTCTTCCAACAACAAGGATGCCCACAAAGGAGATCTAGGGTTTCCAAGTCCACAAAGGATGAGTAGGGGAATCATGAAATTTCTTGGGTAGATAGGTAGATCTAGCCTTCCTCCTTCGATTCCCCAAGATTGGGGGGGTTGGTTGGCTAAGGAGGGAGATCCGCACGTTTGAAGCCAAGATCTATGGAGGAGAGAGAAACTCTTCATGTTGGTCAGATCTAAACTGGGGATGAAGAAGGTTTCTCCTTTTATAGCCCGTACCGGACTTCTAGCCATTGAAGAGCCCGAGGGGGTGGATGATCCAGCTTTATTTACATCGGATGGTCCGGCCTTCGTTTGTACTGCGCTTGGGGTGGATGATCCCCCCACCCCGGATATTGGGAACTTCAGGGGGGTGTGATTTTATTGCGCCCCTCATTGTAAGTCCGATATACCGATCGTTTTCTCACCACGCGATGGTTAACGCACGGTGTAGGGGGCGGATGAAAATACCATCCGGTCCCAAACTTCCAGCCCAACTTCCTACCAAACGCGATGTCGTGGTTGACCTCCAGAAAGGGGGCGGGTGGAGTTTTCGTCCGGCCCCAAGGAAAACCAGCACCATCTTCAGTTCACCCTAAGAATAAATCCTCTGCTCAATGTTGGAGATATGCCCAAGAGGCAATAATAAAAGTGGTTATTATATATCTTTATGTTTATGATAAATGTTTATATACCATGCTATAATTGTATTAACCGAAACATTGATACATGTGTGATATGTAAACAACAAAGAGTCCCTAGTTTGCCTCTTAACTAGCTTGTTGATTAATGGATGATTAGTTTCATAATCATGAACATTGGATGTTATTAATAACAAGGTTATATCATTATATGAATGATGTAATGGACACACCCAATTAAGCGTAGCATAAGATCACATCATTAAGTTATTTGCTATAAGCTTTCGATACATAGTTACCTAGTCCTTATGACCATGAGATCAAATAAATCACGTATACCGGAAAGGTACTTTGATTACATCAAACGCCACTGAGTAAATGGGTGGTTATAAAGGTGGGATTAAGTATCCGGAAAGTATGAGTTGAGGCATATGGATCAACAGTGGGATTTGTCCATCCCGATGACGGATAGATATACTCTGGGCCCTCTCGGTGGAATGTCGTCTAATGTCTTGCAAGCATATGAATAAGTTCATAAGAGACCACATACCACGGTACGAGTAAAGAGTACTTGTCGAGACGAGGTTGAACAAGGTATAGAGTGATACCGATGATCAAACCTCGGACAAGTAAAATATCGCGTGACAAAGGGAATTGGTATCGTATGTGAATGGTTCATTCGATCACTAAAGTCATCGTTGAATATGTGGGAGCCATTATGGATCTCTAGATCCCGCTATTGGTTATTGGTCGGAGAGAGTACTCAACCATGTCCACATAGTTCGCGAACAGTAGGGTGACACACTTAAGGTTTGATGTTGTAATGGTAGAACTTGAATATGAAATGGAGTTCGGAGTATTGTTCGAAGTCACGGATGAGATCCCGGACATCACGAGGAGTTCCGGAATGGTCCGGAGAATAAGATTCATATCTAGGAAGTCATTTTATAAGATTTAAAATAATTCGGAAGATTTTATGGAAGGTTCTAGAAGGTTCTAGAAAAGTCCGGAAGAAATTAATTTGGAAGGCGGAGTCCCGAAGGGACTCCACCTCCCATGGCCGGCAAACCCTAGAGGTCCAAGGTGGACTCCACCTAGGTGGCCGGCCACCCCCCCTCATGGAAGGGTGGGAATCCCACTTGGGTGGGAGTCCCACCTTGGGTAGCTTTCCCTACACATCGAAGGTTTTGGGTTGGGGTCTTATTCGAAGACTTGTAGTCCAACACTTGGGGGTTCCACCTATATAATGAGGAGCAAGGGGAGGGGCCGGCCACACCAAAGCCATTGTGGCCGCACCCCTCATAGTGGCCGGCCACCTCCCCTTTACCAAACCCTAGCCGCCCCTCTCCTCCACCTCTCCCAACGCTTAGCGAAGCTCCGCCGGAGTTCTCAATCGCCACCGCCACCATGCCGTCGTGCTGCCGGATTCAAGGAGGAGCTACTACTTCTGCTGGAAACGAGGAGAAGGACGTCGTCTTCATCAACACCGAACGTGTGACCGAGTACAGGTGCTGCCCGATCGTGGCACCGTGATCAAGATCTTCTACGCGCTTTGCAGCGGCAAGTGATCGTCTACCGCAGCAATAAGAGCCTACTCTTATAGGCTTTGGAAATCTTCAAGGGTGAGTCTCGATCATCCCCTCGTTGCTCCCGTCTTCTAGATTGCATCTTGGCTTGGATTGCGTTCTCGCGGTAGGAAATTTTTGTTTTCTATGCAACGAATCCCTACAGTGGTATCAGAGCCGTGTCTATGCATAGATGGTTGCACGAGTAGAACACAATGGTTTTGTGGGCGTTGATGCTCTTGTTGTCTTTAGTTTGAGTACTTTGCATCTTTGTGGCATAGTGGGATGAAGCGGCTCGGACTAACTTTACATGACCGCGTTCATGAGACTTGTTCCTCGTTCGACATGCAACTTGTATTGCATAAGAGGCTTTGCGGGTGTCTGTCTCTCCTACTATAGTGAAGATTCAATTTACTCTTCTATTGACAACATTAGTATCACCGTTGTGGTTCATGTTCGTAGGTAGATTAGATCTCTCTCGAAAACCCTAAACCACGTAAAATATGCAAACCAAATTAGAGACGTCTAACTTGTTTTTGCAGGGTTTGGTGATGTGATATGGCCATAATGTGATGATGAATATGTATGAGATGATCATTATTGTATTGTGGCAACCGGCAGGAGCCTTATGGTTGTCTTTAAATTTTCATGTTGAGTAGTATTTCAAAGTAGTTGTAATAGTTGCTACATGAGGTGAACAACCATGAAGACGGCGCCATGGACCTTGACGCTACGCCGACGATGATGGAGATCATGCCCGAAGATGATGGAGATCATGTCCATGCTTTGGAGATAAAGATCAAAGGCGCAAAGACAAAAGGGCCATATCATATCACATATGAACTGCATGTGATGTTAATCCTTTTATGCATCTTATTTTGCTTAGATCGCGACGGTAGCATTATAAGATGATCCCTCTCACTAAAATTTCAAGATAATAAAGTGTTCATCCTTAGTAGCACCGTTGCCAAGACTTGTCGTTTAGAAGCATCTCGTGATGATCGGATGTGATAGAATCAACAAGTGCATACAACGGGTGCAAGTTTGCACATGCGGATACTAAGGTGGCCTTGACGAGCCTAGCATGTACAGACATGGTCTCGGAACACGTGATACCGAAAGGTAGAGCAAGAATCATATGATTGATATGATGAATACTTTGAGTGTTCGCCATTGAAATTACACCTTGTCTCGTGATGATCGGACTTAGGTGTGGTGGATTTGGTTCGTGTGATCACTAAGACAATGCGAGGGATATTGTTTTGAGTGGGAGTTCACCTAGATTTTTAATTATGTTGAATTAAAATTTGAACTCAATTTGTCATAGACTTAGTCTAAACTATTGCAAATATATGTTGTAGAGATGGCGTCCCCAATCAATTTTAACCAGTTCCTAGAGAAAGAAAAGCTTAAGAGCAATGGTAGCAACTTCACCGACTGGTTCCGTCATGTGAGGATCTTCCTCTCTGCGGAAATCTGCAATATGTGCTTGATGCACCGCTAGGTGACCCTCCTGCAGAAACTGAAACCGATGAAGTAAAGAATGTTTACGCGACTCGAAAGCTCGGTACTCTCAAGTTCGGTGTGCCATCCTGTGCAGTCCGGAAGCCGATCTTCAAAAACGATTTGAGCACCACGATCCTCATGAGTTGGTCAATGAGCTGAAAGCTATATTTGAAACTCATGCGGCCGTGGAATGCTATGAAGCATCGAAACACTTCTTCGTTGCATGATGGAAGAAGGCAGCTCCGTTAGTGAGCACATGCTCGCCATGACCGGGCATGTGAAGAAACTCTGACTTGGGAATAGTGATTCCTAACAGGGGATTAATCGTGTCCTTCAATCACCGCCACCAAGTTACAAGAACTTTGTGATGAACTACAATATGCAGAACATGAACAAAGAGTTACTGAACTCTTTGGCATGCTAAAAGCTGCTGAGATTGAGATCAAGAAAGAGCACCAAGTGTTGATGGTCAACAAGACCACTAGTTTCAAGAAACAGGGCAAGTCTAAGGAAAATTCAAGAAGGGTGGCAAGAAAGCTGCCACGCCTCCTATGAAACCTAAGAACGGCCCTAAGCCGATGCTGAGTGCTATTGCAAGGAGAAGGGACACTGGGCGTAATTGCTCCAAGTATCTGGCTGATCTGAAGAGCCTTGTCAAGAAGAAGAAAGAAGGTATATCGATATACATGTTATAGATGTTTATCTCACTGGTTCTCGTACTAGTATATTTGATACTGGTTCGGTTGCTCATATTTGTAACTCGAAACAGGAACTAAATAATAAACGACCGAAAGATGAAGTGACGATGCGCGTTGGAAACGGATCCAAAGTCGATGTGATCGCCTGTCGGCACACTTCCTCTACATCTACCTTCGGGATTAGTTTTAAGCCTAAATAATTATTATTTTGTACCCGCGTTGAGCATGAACATTATATCTGGATCTTGTTTAATGCAAGACGGTTATTCATTCAAGTCTGAGAATAATGGTTGTTCTATTTTTATGAATAATATCTTTTATGGTCGAGCACAAAAGAATGGCTTATTTCTGTTAGATCTCGATAGTAGTGATACGCATATACATAACATTGATGCTAAGCGAATTAAATTGAATGATAATTCTAATTATATGTGGCACTGTCGTCTTGGTCATATTGGAGTGAAACGCATGAAGAAACTCCATACCGATGGATTACTTGAATCACTTGACTTTGAGTCACTTGATAGATGCGAAGCATGTCTAATGGGAAAAATGACTAAGACTCCATTTTCTGGTATGATGGAGCGAGCTACTGACTATTGGAAATCATACATACCGATGTGTGCGGACCAATGAGTGTAGCATCGCGCGGTGGTTATCGTTATGTTCTAACCTTCACAGATGATCTGAGTAGATATGGGTATATCTATTTCATGAAACATAAATCCGAAACTTTCGAGAAGTTTAAGGAATTCCAAAGTGAAGTAGAAAATCAACGTAACAAGAAGATTAAATTTCTACGATCTGATCGCGGAGGTGAATATCCGAGTTATGAGTTTGGAATGCATTTAAAGAAATGCGGAATACTTTCACAATTGACACCGCCGGGAACACCACAACGAAACGGTGTGTCCGAACATCGTAATCGAACTCTCTTAGATATGGTTCGTTCTATCATGTCTCTTACTGATTTGCCGTTACCATTTTGGAGTTATGCATTAGAGACAGCCGCATTCACTTTAAATAGAGCACCATCAAAATCCGTAGAAACGATACCGTATGAATTATGGTTTAATAAGAAACCTAAGTGTCGTTCCTTAAAGTTTGGGGTTGCGAAGCCTATGTAAAGAAGTTACAACCGGACAAGCTAGAACCCAAATCGGAGAAATGCGTCTTCATAGGATACCCTAAGGAAACTATAGGGTACACTTTCTATCACAGATCCGAAGGCAAAATCTTTGTTGCTAAGAACGGAACCTTTCTTGAGAAAGAATTTCTCACTAAAGAAGTGACTGGAAGAAAAGTAGAACTCGATGAGATTGATGAATCTTTACTCGTTGATCGAGTAGCGCATACCGAAAGTTTCTGTACCGCCTACACCGGCAATAGATGAAGCTAATGATAATGATCATGAAACTTCGAACGAGGAAACTACTGAACCTCGTAGATCGACAAGGGAACGTGCCACTGATTGGTATGATCCTTGTCTAAATGTCATGATTGTGGACAACAATGATGAGGACCCTGCGACATATGAAGAAGCGATGATGAGCCCAGATTCCAACAAATGGCAAGAAGCCATGAAATCCGAAATGGGATCCATGTATGATAACAAAGTGTGAACTTTGGTAGACTTACCTGATAGCCGCAAGGCTGTCGAGAATAAATGGATCTTCAAGAGAAAAATAGATGCTGATGGTAATATTACTGTCTATAAAGCTCGACTTGTCGCAAAGGGTTTCCGACAAATTTAATGAGTTGACTACGATGAGACTTTCTCACCTGTAGCGAAGCTAAAATCTGTGAGGATTTTATTAGCAATAGCTGCATTTTTCGATTATGAGATTTGGTAGATGGATGTCAAAACGGCTTTCCTTAATGGAGACATTGAGGAAGAGTTGTATATGGTACAACCCAAAGGTTTTATCAATCCTAAAAATGTTGACAAAGTATGCAAACTTCAGCGTTCAATCTATGGACTGAAGCAAGCATCGAGAAGTTGGAACCGACGCTTTGATAAGGTGATCAAAGACTTCGGGTTTATACAGTGTCATGGAGAGGCCTGTATTTACAAGAAAGTGAGTGGGAGCTCTTTAGCATTCCTGATATTATATGTAGATGACATATTATTGATTGGGAATGATATAGAACTATTAAGCGGTGTAAAAGGTTATTTGAATAATAGTTTTTCAATGAAAGACCTTGGTGAAGCATCGTATATATTAGGCATCAAGATTTATAGAGATAGATCAAGACGTCTAATAGGGCTATCACAGAGTACATACCTGGACAAGATTCTAAAGAAGTTTAGAATGGACGAAAGTAAGAAAGGGTTCTTACCTATGTTACCAGCAAGGTCTTGAGTAAGACTCAAGGACCGGCTACGGCAGAAGAAAGAGAAAGGATGAGTCAGATCCCCTATGCCTCGGCAGTAGGCTCTATTATGTATGCCATGCTATGTACTAGACCGGATATAGCACATGCTGTTAGTTTGACTAGCAGATATCAAAGTGATCCAGGAATGGAACACTAGACAGCGGTCAAGAATATCCTGAAGTACTTGAAAAGAACTAAGGATATGTTTCTTTGTTATGGAGGTGACCAAGAGCTCGTTGTAACAAGTTACACCGATGCAAGTTGGAACACCGATCTCTAAGTCACAGTCTGGGTACGTGTTTATATTGAATGGTGCTCGATGTGGGCAAGCTCGAAGCAGCATGGTGGCGAAGTCTTCAACAGAATCGAGTACATAGCGGCTTGAGGCTTCATCGAAGCGGTATGGATGAAGAGGTTCATTGTAGAGCTTGGTGTGGTTCCTAGTGCATTGGACTCACTAGTCATCTACTGTGACAACATGGGTGCCATCGCCAATGCACAAGAACCAAGGTCACACAAGAGGAAGCATATCAAGCTGCGTTACCACTCGATTCGCGAGTACATCGAAGATGGAGAAGTAAAGATTTGCAAAGTACACACTGATCTGAATGTAGCAGATCCGTTGACTAAAGCTCTCCCAAGGGCAAAGCATGACCAACACCAGAATGCCATGGGTGTTAGGTACATTACAATGTAATCTAGATTATTGACTCTAGTGCAAGTGGGAGACTATTGAAGATATGCCCAAGAGGCAATAATAAAAGTGGTTATTATATATCTTTATGTTTATGATAAATGTTTATATACCATGCTATAATTGTATTAACCGAAACATTGATACATGTGTGATATGTAAACAACAAAGAGTCCCTAGTTTGCCTCTTAACTAGCTTGTTGATTAATGGATGATTAGTTTCATAATCATGAACATTGGATGTTATTAATAACAAGGTTATATCATTATATGAATGATGTAATGGACACACCCAATTAAGCGTAGCATAAGATCACGTCATTAAGTTATTTGCTATAAGCTTTCGATACATAGTTACCTAGTCCTTATGACCATGAGATCAAATAAATCACGTATACCGGAAAGGTACTTTGATTACATCAAACGCCAGAGTAAATGGGTGGTTATAAAGGAGGGATTAAGTATCCGGAAAGTATGAGTTGAGGCATATGGATCAACGGTGGGATTTGTCCATCCCGATGACGGATAGATATACTCGGGCCTCTCGGTGGAATGTCGTCTAATGTCTTGCAAGCATATGAATAAGTTCATAAGAGACCACATACCACGGTACGAGTAAAGAGTACTTGTCGGAGACGAGGTTGAACAAGGTATAGAGTGATACCGATGATCAAACCTCGGACAAGTAAAATATCGCGTGACAAAGGGAATTGGTATCGTATGTGAATGGTTCATTCGATCACTAAAGTCACCGTTGAATATGTGGGAGCCATTATGGATCTCCAGATCCCGCTATTGGTTATTGGTCGGAGAGAGTACTCAACCATGTCCACATAGTTCGCGAACCGTAGGGTGACACACTTAAGGTTTGATGTTGTAATGGTAGAACTTGAATATGGAATGGAGTTCGGAGTATTGTTCGAAGTCACGGATGAGATCCCGGACATCACGAGGAGTTCCGGAATGGTCCGGAGAATAAGATTCATATCTAGGAAGTCATTTTATAAGATTTAAAATAATTCGGAAGATTTTATGGAAGGTTCTAGAAGGTTCTAGAAAAGTCCGGAAGAAATCAATTTGGAAGGCGGAGTCCGAGGGACTCCACCTCCCATGGCCGGCAAACCCTAGAGGGGAGTCCAAGGTGGACTCCACCTAGGTGGTCGGCCACCCCCCCCTCATGGAAGGGTGGGAATCCCACTTGGGTGAGTCCCACCTTGGGTAGGTTTCCCTACACATGGAAGGTTTTGGGTTGGGGTCTTATTCGAAGACTTGTAGTCCAACACTTGGGGTTGCACCTATATAATGAGGAGCAAGGGGAGGGGCTGGCCACACCAAAGCCATTGTGGCCGCACCCTCATAGTGGCCGGCCACCTCCCTTTACCAAACCCTAGCCGCCTCTCCTCCACCTCTCCCGCAACGCTAGCGAAGCTCCGCCGAGTTCTCCATCGCCACCGCCACCACGCCGTCGTGCTGCCGGATTCAAGGAGGAGCTACTACCGCTGCCCGCTGGAACGGGGAGAAGGACGTCATCTTCATCAACACCGAACGTGTAACCAAGTACGGAGGTGCTGTCTGATCGTGGCACCGTGATCAAGATCTTCTACGCACTTTTGCAAGAGGCAAGTGATCGTCTACCGCAGCAATAAGAGCCTACTCTTATAGGCTTTGGAAATCTTCAAGGGTGAGTCTCGATCATCCCCTCGTTGCTCTCGTCTTCTAGATTGCATCTTGGCTTGGATTGCGTTCTCGCGGTAGGAAATTTTTTGTTTTCTATGCAACGAATCCCTACACTCAACATGATCACATCCACCAATAGTAAAGATCATATACCCAATTCAAAAGAACTAGATGTAGGATCAAAACAAAAAGGTGGGTCATCATCCGTAGTGCTAAAATTTATTCCTACAAACTTGAGCACATACGGTAGAATTCATATTCAAGTGTTGTGATCAAACACACAAAACTTTAGAGATAGAGCATGCTCTTTCACTTAGTTTTGTCTAGGTACGCATGCATCTGAAAATATTTTACTTATAGATACATTTGTATATAGAAAAACTTGACGCACTTATTTTAGAACGGATACAGTATATGACAGCGTAAAAGCAATCACACATGGTAAACTAGCTACAAGAAGAACAAGTAGTAAAGGATAGAAGTAATCACAATGGAAGCACTCAGAGACACAAGGGTTAATACTGGTAGTTCATTCCTTTTGAGTGGGATTAGGAGTATGTTGGAGAGGTGTGGCACCACAAAGGCCTCATCATATTCTACGGTTAGCAAATCAACAAGGTTAGCTCACGCTCCACTACTCGGTGGTATTCGAGGTCGCAATGAAACCTTTACAACAAGGTTGGGGCAATCTCCACAACTCAACAGAGGCTCCGAACATTGACCACGAAGCTTCACAACACCAAGCACGAACTTTGGGATGACCTTTTCCATCTAAGGCACCAAGGAACCCAAGGGTAACAAGATCTACTATGGCTTACTAGGGGATCACGTTTCCTTTTGGTGGGAATGTAGATTTAGGTATTCTCTTCCAAAATCTTCAAGTCTGAGATGATTTGAGTGCGTAGGTAGAGAGGCATAAGGCATTGAAGCTTGAAATTAATGCAGGAGGAAAGAAAAGTTGGACGAGAACTCTTGGGGAAGAAGCTCTCTTGTTTATATGGTCTCCCAAAATATAATCTTTGCATATGAGTGTGGCATTTTGGAGGCCAAGCTATATGTAGCTCTTTATTTTTCAAAAACTCAAAATTCATATTTTGAAGTTTTTAAAAAATCTATAAAAAAATCCTAGAGGTAGCTAATGAAGTATGCTACAAATGGTGCAAAATCTTAATGCAAACTGATTTGTATTATAGGCTACACATAATTGATAAAATTTGACAAATGAGTAGTCTTGAAATATGTACTATTCACTATAAAATTTGTCATAATTTATCATTTTTGTGTAGCCTAGAATATAAAGTATTTTGTATTGAGATTTTACACCATTTGTAGCATCCATCATTGACTATTCACTATAAGCAGATTTTTTTGAAACTTTGGAATACAAATTCTGAGTGTTTGAAAATAAAGGGCTACATGTAGCTCAGCCTCCGTTTGAAGTTTTCCCTTTGCATACTCGACATAAGCGGTAGTTCCGCTTAGCGTGTCAACAGTTTCTTTATAATAGGTGGGAATTCGTGATAGCCCGTACTACCGGGCGCAAAACGGTAGTATTGGCGCACTCAGATTAATTGAGTAAGGTCGGTAGTTCGAAGGCATTGCCAGATTGATGCCACACGGATATTTCATCGTGGAAACGCCTTATGAGGTTGTCGAGCGGTAGCGAGGCCAGTAGTACCACTCCTGGAGGAGAACGGAAATGTCGCCCACAGTAAATCGATCACTCATACCATCGCCGTGCCCAGCGGTAGTGCCACTCCTTGGAGGTAAGGGGTACTACTGCTCCATCAGAAAACAAGGAACAATGAATTTTTTGTTGTTTCTCTCGGCCATGAATAGGGTGGTTGATAATTGTAAGAACACAAATCAATTGTAGCTAGTTTCAAAATAAGAGTATCGAACCACGAGGAGCTACTAGTTAGGGTCTTAATGCCCCTTGCTACTACCTATTAAAGATTACTTGTAAATTGTTTTCTAATATCAAAATGTTTTAAGGGGATGGTTGTAATTGGTTGAAATAAAGTAAATAAAGCAGTAAAAAGCGTTATAAGAAACAGGTTGAAACTTAATAAGATAAAGTGTTCTATTAGATTATTGGATCCACCTCTAGCATTAAGATTCATGTTAATCAAAATGAAGTATCCTTTTAATCATATTGTGTGTGGGAGAGCTCCGTAATAAGATGTGCCCAGAAAACCATCGGTCATCGCATCTCTAAATAACCATAATAGCTAGTCTTATGCAAGCCACATATTGACTATTCCTATTAAGGGTTTTACCCTGTGGTTATCGATATGAGCTTTTGGTGAGTCCCTCTTTATCCCCCTCATCCATGTGTTAAAGTACCGATATGGTAATGTCACTTCTCGTCGTTCACTTTACCACACTTCAAAGGGTAGTTCCCTCTCGAGATCATAAGGCAAATATTACATGGTGCACAACACATAATATCAAGAGAGAGAACTAACACACATTAATACTTAAAACCATAAATCTTCTTAGATTCATCTCATATTCATGTTAGGGTTTCTTCATTTCCCCAAGAACTAAAGGAACTACTCACACATGGAAGCAATCAAGAACATCATCATAATCTTATGGAGGGGATGAAAGAAATGGAATGAATTTGAACACAAAGCCATAATAGTAATCAAGATTACAACTATGGTTGGAGGTGAATGGTATTGGTGATGCAGCAGTTGATGATGAAGGGGATGATGCCTTCTCCTCCAAGGATCCACGTAGCAGCCCGGATGTTGTCTTCTCCAAAGTTCCTTCTCTAGATCTGATCAGCGGCGGTGTTTCTCTGTTTTGCGGAGTTGTATGTCTCGGATCTCTATGTCGTCTGCGCGAGATGAAAGTATTTGACGAGGCGGTGGTCCTGACACACCGTACATGCGGATGGTACGGGTGGGCTCCCTCGTACCGATGCCCGCTTAACTTACTGGAAGTTGTCCTCGCATCCTCCTTTCGCCCAGGTGCATAATTAAGTGGTAAAATGATTTTTATCACATTAAAATGCTAGAAAATGGCAGTTTTTTTTAATATTTCATCATTGCCTTATCTTTCTATTCTTAATAGGTGATCCCATTTTCCTGCACATGCAAGGTATCCACCTCATCAAGCCTCTAATTGGTCCACATCATTACTCCTTTTAAACCATGTCATCAGTACACCACGTCATTAGCTAGAAAAAAAACACTAGCTGGCCGGCCGATTGATATGAACTTTTGGTTTATCCACCAAATTATTCCTATTGGTAACGGAAACCCACTCCCGAGAAAGGCACTTCCTCTTCACGGCAGAGCAACAGCCTCATTAGCTTACTCAGTTAATCTCCCGTTAATGGATTCGCCCCTTCATCTTCACCTTCTGTTGTTCTGCACCAACACATCTTATTCATCCTGCGCCCACTATTGATTTTCACATGTAACTGAAGAATTTGTATTCCTCATCTTCCCCACTGAGGCACCGTAGGAAGAGTTTATGTCCTATTTATATGGCGCTGCTTCTGCGTCCCCGTCCTCAGCTGCCCCTACTCTATAGCTTCTCCGTTCCCATCCTCGTGAGTCGTGACACCTCAAGCCCGCGTCCTCGGTGGATTTTTTTAGGCCCGACTCAATCCGTCAGTCGACATTGATCTCCTGTTGGTGCAGACCGTTCTGGTAGGCATCGTTGACGAGCATCTTCCCCATGAGTGTGCCCTGCCAGCCACCCTTCGAAGGTTCTCATCCAGCGACCTGGGCGCTCTCTCTGCCCAGCAATTTCACATCTGGAGTTGAGAGTTGGTGTATGTGAGGCACAGAGGCAGTGTGCAAAATAAGATTTTGTCCACTACGCATGCATTTTCTTTTGGTCTTTTCTTTCTCCTTGCATATCTGATCGATGTGATCCTCCATAGTCTAGGTAAGAGTAAGATATTGGCTATTCAAATTATGTCCTTACACTGCAGGGGGTGTGAATCAAGCAAGACTAAACCTTTGGGGTCCCAAGATGGTTAAGGTATTACGGATTTACGGTCAATATACCCGATTTTATTCCTCATTCAAAATATGTCCATTTTTATTCCCGATTCTGGAGTGCTCAGAGGGACACACATTCACTCAGGAATTCAAGTCTGCAACTAGAGGTTATATATTATTATGAAGATGAAAATTGGCTGCTCGGTCTGTTAATGCTATTTTACATTTCTTCATTTACCATTGTGGGCACATACATCATCAGTAGTTGCAATTCTACGGCCTTTTCAGCATCTCATGTTAACAGTTTCAGAAAATGCGTAGTACATTTCGTTGCCATTTGTGTTTTGACGGTTGAAAGGTTTCAACCAATTTACAGATCTTGGAGAGCGATAGATACAAGATGCCCTTGATCTCAAATTTTAGACTCCTGCATAGTTGCGTGGGACATGGGCTTTAATTCCAGTGTATAAGTTAAACAGTATACATTGTTTAATTCTATGCATATACGAATGACTTTTCAGACAGCAGGGCTCTTGCCCTTTTTTTCAACATAATATGGACCTACAAAAATTATCCAATGTTTCAAAGGTTATGTTGAAACGTCTGTCCTAAATTTTCTTGAGTATTTGTCAAATTATGGGTTTCGAAAAAACATTTTTTAAATTATATTTTCCTTACCCGGATAAGTCTCTATATAGAGTCAATCACCCCGCAACAATGTGCGGGGTATCATCTAGTTATTTCAAGATCCTGTGTACAAGCATAAAAGGACGGGGTAGTGCGGTAAAATACAAAAATCCTACCACTCAATGATAACTTAATGAACTAACTGTGTAAAAACATGCTAACTATGCACTCATCTGTGGTTGTGGAGCTGCATTTGGCCCTGAGAACCAGATGCTTGATCAAAAAATGTAGATAAGCAGGTGTTCCATAGCGAGTTTTGGAATATTTTTAACTGTTTTTTTATCTTCTGTTCTCAAATTAGAGAAAGGTCCATGTACAGATGTCTTCTGGCTATATGTTTGCACTGACCCATGCACATGGATAGATCCGTACAACCAACGACACATTGCATTGGTTATCTATATTTTGATATAAGTTTACATCGTGACGCATCATCTCCAGCCCGGAATCACCTTATGTTTCGCACAAGTTTCAGGCACAACTCTTGTCGCGCCACTCTCAAAGAGTCGGCAGGGCAAAATTTGAAAATATTTAGCGACACCTTGCTTAAAACGCTATAGCGCTGCTATTGCGACGTTATAGCACCCTACTTAAAACCACGACTTAAACTGAACACTGGTACCCATAGTTGGAAGCTTGGAAGTTCTTGAATTCACGTGGTTTCTATGTTTTTTTACACCAAAACTAGTTGTGGCGGGCCCTCGCCAATAGGAGGATATCATTTTTTAGTGGATCGAGAGTGTCTAAGGAAGTAAGAAACAAAATAATGGTTTTACGGATATCGAATTTTATAATTAAGAACCAGTTGTGTTCTTTAAAAAATTATGTTAAATAAAGTATTACGTATGTGAGTAACAACTTTAATCGACGTGTTGGCTAATGATTACTGCTTCATCTCTGAAAACAGCCTTGAGTGTTATTTGTAAGCATTATTTAGCTCATAGTAATCACGCTAGATCACTCTGTGATTTAATTAACATTGATAGGTTTTCTTGATAAACTTAAAGCAAAATATTTCGTCATCGCTAATAGGTGGACCAATTAGACTTTTACCATTGTTACATCTGTCCATTTTTTTCTTCCTCACAGTTACTTACGCCGTTTTAAAATGTGTGACTATTTGGACCGCGGTTTTTATGGTGAAACTTTAATCATTATTTTCTATACTAATATGATCCTAAAGATTAAGATAAATCAACAAAGAACATTATTTTAATAGTATTATTTTTCTATTTGGTTTATTAAAAAAATGTGTTCTTTTAATGCGAGTCAAAGTTAGGGAGGTGTGACTCGGTTTTTTTTATAATATCGGCTATTTTTAAATAGTGATTTTTCTATTGTTTTTATTGCATGTTATATGGATCTTTGGTTCAATGTTTATACACACTCAGTCACAAGTATTAGTTGTTCCATATAACATTACTACATGATTTGGATTACATAGTTCCAACCTCTTTGAAAGTCTGAGTATGCGACTAGAGGGGGTGCATGGGCGCTAACAATATTATAGATCTTTCCAGTTTTAGTCTTGACAAGAATAGAGATTGTCTAGATAGACAACTATGTGGACAATCCTATATAACAAGGTACAAGCTCACAAAGTAAACAAGATGCAAAAAAGAACAAGTAGTAAGGGGTCGAAGTAACCGCGATGGAAGCACCGGGAGACACAAGGGTTGATTAGTATTGTTCGTTCCATCTAAAGGTATAATTGCTGCAGCCCCATGGGGCTCTCTGAGGCTATCCACGCCAAGCACGTCGCTTGCTCGGGTTGGGTCGCTCGCCTCGCTAGCTTTCCGTCGATTGGGCCACGCGTCATGCAGCGGTTGGACGTGGAGTCGTGCGAGGAGAGACAAAAGGAGTGCCCACGCCAAACCCTATCCTAATCCTCCCCAATCCCGCAGCCACAGCCTCCCCAGCTCCCGCAGCCGCCTCCTCCCTAGCTCCCGCTCTCCTCCACTGGTCTCCTCTCCGGCTGGCATCACCGGCCGCGTCCTCCCAGCACGGCCGTCGCTGGACGGGCAGGTGGTGGCCGGCGGGAGCAGCGTCGCCGCCACGCGTTATGCCGTTGCTGGGAGGAGCTGGTGCACATCGTGCCGTCACAGAGAAGAGATTTGATTTGTCTCATATTTGTTTGCTCTTGTGTTGTATTTCGTCCCAGATTTGAGATTCTATAAAAATTTCTTTTGTTTTCTCTATGATCTGCTCGTTCTTCTGTTCTATTTCGTCCCAGATTTGAGATTCTATGAGATTTCCTTTTGGTTTGTCTGAGATTTGTTCCTTCTGGTGTTCTATTTCGTTCCAGATTTGTTCTATATTTTTGTTTTTTGATTCTTCCTTTTGATTGCCCTTTAATTTACATCAAATTTTTATTCATCTCAGCCCCTTCATGTGCATCCTCGTGCCTTTTCCAGGGGTCACCTTGGTGGTGCTCAGCAGCAGACACCGGTGTGAACTAGGAGGAGTAAGAGGACGGAAAGAAAAAAGATGGAGCAGCAAGACTACAAAAGTGGAGTAGGCATAGATGTGGAGGAGCCAGAAACATTGTGTCTTGGTTCTCTCTTGTGAGGTCCCCTCTCACAAGGGAAGTAGGGGCACTTTTTAAGTACATCGTGTGATTGGTGCTCTTCTGTCCTCCCTCTCACTCCCCACATCTCAGTTTTGCAATTTGTGTAGTGAAGAAAATTAGAAGTTTCTAATTCATATTTACCTTGTGGCCTCTCTTTTTGTTTCTCTAAAATTTCATTACTACAAGATTGCATCAGTATTTTTTTAGCTAGCTAGCTTCATTCTTCAGTGGCATAGATCTCATTTTTCTCAAAATGGTACATGCTAAAGATGATGTTATGTTGCTTTGTACAGGTGGCATGGGAAACCAACGAGAAAAGCACACTTCTTGACGCGATGCTCCAATATCACGGGGTAAGTGATTCTTCTCTTTTGCTTCTTCAAATACTCCTTATTTCTTTTAGTTTAGGACAGGGGAGGAATATATGTTGCTGCGATGGTAGTGGTCCAATGATCGAAATGATTTTCAAAGGGAATGCTTCATGTCATATTTAGATTTAGAAATCGATGATATGCATGGCAATTTTATTATGAGGAAAACATAGCATTTTCCTAATTCTAATTTATATGCAATACCTCCTACGCAATCAGAAATCGTGTGCTTGATGTACTATATACTATATATATATGTCCATAATGGAACTTTGTTAGCTTTTGAGTTGCATGGTTTAATTTTAACTGCACCCAAAAAATGTGAAAGCTTATAGGAGAGAATTTTAACATAGTTCTTACCTATTTTCATAAGATTGCCTTTTTTTTTGTTTCTCCATGCCCCTTTTTCAGGCTTCAGTAGGCTATTTCGTTTAGGTAATTGAATGGTTTAGAAGAAACAATAATATCAAATGGAGTATTTTAATCTTGGCGGACTTTTCTTGTTGCAATTTCTTTCAGGTCTTGGGTCCGCTCAATGAATAGAAATGAAAATATTCCTCCACTAGGTGATTTGAGCTTACATAGTATCATAATATTTCCAGTGTTAGTACTTTTTTATTTTCTCCAGTGTTCCTTTTCTTTCTTGTGTGTTCATGTATTGTTTGGTTGGTCTGCTGCAGCAAGTGAGAACCGGAGGGGAAGATGAAGATGCCTAGAGGGAGATTGAAAGGAGGAGAATATAGTCCAAGCGAGGAGGAAGAGGAGACCTGCTGTGGCGGGGAGCATCACCGGCTGATGATTGTGATAAGAGAATCACACCCAGATAATAGCCTCTAGCTACATTCCATTCGGCTCCTAAGTTGTCTACTTAGTTTCTTATTTATTCCACAGGTAGCAAATCGGTAGAAAGTTTGGTTCAATGATTTATGTGAGCTGCAAAGATAACATCACTGTTCGTTTCTTATTCGTTGCTTATGCTAAGGGGGGTAACCATATAAAGGAAAACTGGGTGTCTATTATTGGCTGAGTAAAATCCAACTTACTTAGGTGCTGCTGGGGTGCCACACACATTTACATCTCACCATACTTTGGCCACTGACTCCAAGCAGCTATTATTCTTGGTGGTGAAATAGTCTTTGATAAATGCAGTGAAGAACCTATTTTGTCATTTCAAATACCATTTTGTGTACATTATGCAGTACAGTACTCTGACCTGAAATCGATGGCTTTAGCACTGAATAAGCTTATATTTGCAATAATCTCTTCATGTGTACAGAAAATATCTTCTCTAGCCATTGCCAAGTGCCTATACTGATTCAAATCTTGTGTAAAACATTTATAGGCGCAGGCCACTGTCCCAGAAAACTAAGGGAGATGCACAACCCAATAAGAAAAGGAACTCAATCAGGAACAATTATACTGTATCTTCCCTTCCCGTATTCACATGCATCAGAATAGCAGTTTATTCTTTGTCTCAGTGGAATGGTTCTATGGAACATTTCAAAGATGGATATCTTCTCTAGCTATTGCCAAGTGCCTATACTGATTCAAATCTTGTGTAAAACATTTATAGGCGCAGGCCACTGTCCCAGAAAACTAAGGGAGATGCACAACCCAATAAGAAAAGGAACTCAATCAGGAACAATTATACTGTATCTTCCCTTCCCGTATTCACATGCATCAGAATAGCAGTTTATTCTTTGTCTCAGTGGAATGGTTCTATGGAACATTTCAAAGATGGATACTGGTTTTTGTGGTTTTACTCGCCGATCTTCCCTAGATGCTAAATCAGGGCTTGCTTATTTTAATTCCTATTTCTTTTGAGAAATATCATAACATCGTTATTTGTAAGAATTTGTAGTCGGCAGTTCTCAATTTCTTGATATCCCAACATATTATTACACAAATATTGAAATTATATTGGTTTCTCAATATAAGCTCTTTGTTTTCTTTAGTTTTACCTTAATATGCTATGAAAATAAGAATCAACAATGTAGCTTGTTTCTTGATTAACTGATTAGAGTAACTATTGTAAAAAGGGCGGCCAGTGCAATTGTCATCGCTCGCTTACACTATATCAGCCGAGTGACCAGGCCAGATTTGAAAATATAATTATGTACTTAACTAGACAAGTTCCATATTTATATTTTCAGGTTTTTGGCAGTGCCTTATTTGGTTCTTCTCAGTTGAACTGATTAACATGAGCTTTGGTTAAGCGAATTTCTGTCATGGCATGCTGAGAGCTGGAGGGGCTGGATCTGGAGCATAGCGTAGTATCGTAAGTATCCATGATTACCCTCTTCCAAAATCGTTTTAGATTCCGTTTCATGGCTTCTTATTGATTTATATTTGTGTGCTTATTTGTGAGAAGGAGTTGCAGGTGACACGTGCATCGTTTTAGATTCTGTTTGCTGGTGATCAACAATAGTCACTAATTAATAACTAAATTTTTGGCTTATTCACCTTTGTAAATAGTTATGCCTTTATTTTATTAATAAATCATATATTTTCGTTTCAAGTTTTTTACTTCGGTTGAATATGCACTGCAGATGAAAGATGAAAGGACGATGGATTACTGGTTGGCTGGGATGTATTTCTTCTGGATGCACAGGTCACCTTCACTCAAGCCAGAGTGTATTGGTAACGTTTTCATGGTATTTCTACTTAAAGATTGTTCCGATTGGTTTTAGTTCATGGTATTAGTCTACAAATTTCCTCACTATCTTATGCAACTTTAGCATTAGAGGAGAGTGCTAAGGGTTGTGAAAAAACCATGCACCCTTCATATTGCTCACCTGGGCTCAACAACATAAATTTGATTTCATCTTAGGATGACCGCCCATAGGTCACATTTGGTATCATAAGGTGTGCACCTTCCTAGATGAATCATAAGTTGTGCTCTTTCTTATCACTTATCAGCACCATTTTATGATGTAGTTTCGCTAGGATTGTTGCTTCCTATTTCCGCCCATAGTTCACATTTGGTATCATAAGGTGTGCACCTTCCCAGATGAATCATAAGGTATGCTCTTTCTTATCACTTATCAGCACCATTTTATGATGTAGTTTCGGTATGATTGTTTCTTCCTTTTCTGATCTAGAGGGGAAATAAGCTTCAGTGTTGCGCAACATAAAGCTTAGAGCCTTAGTTTTGGACGCTGCAAATTGTAGTAAAGTACTACTTGGCAATCTATTTTGTATAGAAAGGCAATGATGTCATGAGTTCATGAGTATGCAAGGTACATACAAGTGACCATGAAGTGGGGTTTATCAATTGAATTTAACTATGGCTTCTTAAAAAACGGTAGACGAATTTTCTGGTGTCTATCTGATCATGCGTTTACAAGCTGGATCTGTCAGGTATAAAATGCTATATGTTTGGTACCCATCATCAACCATTGCACTTACGTATACAAATTTATTGGGGAGTACCTTAACTGAGGGTGGCCCTACTATGACGCATGTGCTTCAATGCTTTTTTTTGTTTGCTACTATGATACTATTTTTCCGAAACCATGTAAATATTAGAGTCGATCTACTTTAATTTTCTTGCGTTTAGTTTTTGCAGTGTGCTATCGAGCGAAATGCTTGATTAGCAATACAACCAAACGAAAAAAAGTTCTTGCGTTGTGCTTGATTTTTAACCATTCTTTCAAATCTATATATTGAATGACAAGTTTACTACTTGTGTACATACGTGATATCGATGAGCCAATGAGGCGATGTTGATAAGTTAAATAAACTCTTAATGAGCGACACTCAGCAAAATTCTGAATATAGCATAAGTGAGAAAATCTGCATCTTGAAGAGTAAAATTGGAAGCTCACTCATGTCTTTTTATTCACTTTTTGTTTAGAATTTTCTCCAATTTAACGATTCTTCTCTCTACAGATCCAAAATTCTTCAGATTTTGGGGATTGTAAATTCCCGACATACCAAGAACAATAGCAGGGAATGATATTGCTAAAAAAAGTCGTTCCTTGCAGTTCCTGAATATAGTGGTTTACAAGAGGATCTATGTGGTATATGCGGCCGTTCTTGCGGATACGGATTGAAGAAGTTTATACTTTAGAGCTTTTATTGGAGGTATGCAGCGATGACATACTAGAAACTCTTGTGTTTCTCTCATCGATATTGGCACCCGTGATGCATGCATGATTAATACCTATGTCCTATGTTGCACATTTGTTCCTTAGATTTTTTAGATTAAACCATCCCAATGATGTGCTGTCTATAATTTCTGACTGCAGTATTTGTATGCACAGGAACATTGTTTGTATGTCAGAAGTACACGCGGCCTTTGATTCACCATTTTCCCAGCTAAATCAAACTGAGGGAGATCTGAGGGGAAGAAAAAAGATGCACCTGATTTTGATGCCAACCTGGTACAACAGCACGCCGGCGAGGTGGAAGGCCCTCAACCATTGTCGCCAGCGACCCAGTCTTGCTGCGGTCAAGGCGCTATGTGATGCAGGGAGGGCGGTTGAGCACTCAGCAACATCAATTTGTGAAGAGATGTGAAGAATCAGGAAATGTCTGCTGACCATCGACGAAGGGAAGGGGATAAGAGGAGAAAGTAAGACATGAGCCAGACAGAGCCAAAATGGCTACAGAGGGGCAGTGAGATAAGTTCTAAGTGTGTGGTGTGTGTGTGACCCTATGTCACCTGTGTGTGCGTCGGTGGTCAGAGCTGGGCCGAATAGTGTATTTCATAAAACATTTCTGAGGTCCTGATTGTGTCATGTTGATTTGTGCACATGATTTTTTTCATTCTATCACCAACCAGTAAAATATACAGAGAAAATCTCTTTTACCGAGACATATTATCGTTTTTCTAACATGATTTTCTTCCGTTATTCAAAATGTAGGCCAGTGTGAAAGCCGGGAGTAAGAGCAACTCTAACATGGACCATGTAAACAAGCAAACTGAAAAAGCATAGTAGAGGCGACTGAAAACGAAATTTTCTGGTTTGAATTCGTTTGCGCATATCGGAGGCGGTAAACTGAAACTGAACATTTGAAATTTTGCACTCGTGGCAAAATCAGATTTAATTTACACACAAATGCAGCGATCGAGAAGCTACGCTAACACATATAAGCTACGGAGGAGCGCGGCCACGACTTAGACCAAAATCAAGCTTCCTGTAAAAGTGCACCTAGGTCCAGGGGATTTAACAACTGATGACGGTGTCTGCGGCAGAAGTGTTTCAGAACCAGCCTGTTTATAAGATAATATAAATAAGCAAAGGATCCAACAAAAATAGTAAGCAACAACGCAAATAGAATTATTCGGAGGGAGGAACATAATAATAGGTACCGGGACAACCAAATCAGATACCAAGAACACAGAGAACAAATAGAAATTTAAGCATTCTACTTGATGAAATGGCTAAGCATAAACACAAATGGTAAAGAACATGTTTTCAGGCACTCACCACAGTAGAACCTAGGACCTAGGTCAGTAGGCACCGGATCATCAGAAAGATCAGCAGTCGTGTGCAAAGAGTTGTTCTCACCAAGTACAGTCTCTTCAGCCAAAGCTTCACAAATGGAATTTAATCCACTATCAGCAAAGCTGGATGATGCGAACGCTAAACCATGCTTACAATGGGAAGCAGAGGATTGTCAGCCAATCCTTTTGTGTTGCAAATTAGACACCCAAGCAATTTGCACCATCTATGCAATTCTTAAACACTACATACCGTCACCTGATTGTTTTCTGTGTACCGCGGCTTCTAAAGACCATGATATGAGCAAGCTTGTGTTGATATTGTTTTTGTTGTTCCTTATTTCTATTGGTTTTTTTTAAGAAAAGAGTGTTAGTTATTGTAATATATGTCCCTATTTTTCTGATTGTATATAAGTGTTTACTGCTTTCTACGTGATTTGGTGTGTTTTATCATAATTTCATCAAATTAAATTTATTTTGCAAAAAACTGAAAAATGTATTATAATCTACCAACCTGATTTATTATTGTTGCTACTGGTGCAAATTTCACGGGATCGTGCGCCAAGGCGCACATCTAAATCTAGTTTGAGGGTAATTACAACTACATTGGAGAGGTATGGCATCAGAAAGGCATCACGCTATTCTCTGTTGAGAAAACCACCAAGGTTAGCTCACGCTCCACGCGATGGTATTCGAGGTGGCAATTGAAACCTTTACAAGAAGGTTGGGTAAATCTCCACAAGTCAACAAAGGCTCCAAACATCGACCACGAAGCTTCATAACACCAAGAATAAGTTATGGGACGATCTTTTTCCGTCTAGGGCATCAAGGAATCCAAGGGTAACGAGATCTACTATGGATTACTAGGGGAATCAAGTTTCCTTTTGGTGGGATTGTACATCTAAGTATTCTCTTCGAAATCCTCAAGTATGTGATGATTTGAGTGAGTAGGTAGAGAGGTATAGGGCATTGAAGCTTGAAATTAATGCAGGAGCAAGGAAAAGTCGAGGAGAACTCTTGGGTAAGAAGCTCTCCTGTTTATATGGTCTCCTAAAATATGGGCTTTGCATATTCGACATAAGAGGTAGTAGGTAGTACCGCTTAGCGTGTCGACGGTTTCTTCAGAACCAGAGCGAATTTGTGCCACGCCGGTACTACCGGGCGTAACATCGGTAGTACTAGCTAACTCAAATTACTTGAGTGAGGCCAGTACTTCGAGTGCATTGCCGGATTGATACCCCACGGGTTATTGATCGTGGAAACGCCTTATGAGGTAGTGGAGCAGTAGCGAGACCGGTACTTCAAGGGCATTGCCGGATTGAGAACGCACGTGTTATTGACTGTGGAAACGCCTTATGAGGTAGTGGAGCGGCAGCGAGGACGATACTACCACTGCTGGAGGAGAACGGAAATGCCGCCCACAATACATTGACCACTAGTACCATTGGCATGCCCAGCGGTAGTGACACTCCTTGGAGCTAAGGGGTACTACCGCTTAGCACACAGGTACTCCCGCTCGAGTAGACAAACAAGCAACAGATAAATTTTTGGTGTTTCTCTCGGCCATGATTAGGGTGGTTGTGGAGGTGCATTTACCCAAACGCACCATGTGAACCAGAAGCTTAAACCAAAACAAAGTACATAATCAGGTGTTCCATTGAATATTTTAGTAAACCAAGGTTCGAAATATTTTTACCGTTTTGGGACAGGAATTTGGTGTACATGGACACTAGTG
This sequence comes from Lolium multiflorum, assembly GCA_030979885.1. Lineage (NCBI taxonomy): Eukaryota > Viridiplantae > Streptophyta > Magnoliopsida > Poales > Poaceae > Lolium > Lolium multiflorum. The sequence goes on from CM061753.1 coordinate 63,481,902, forward strand.
CTCACTCCACTTTTAGCTTTTTGAAAATTTTAAAACCTCACACTTTTTGTTTTTCAAAAATATGAAGTTAAAAATGTAGATAGATATGTTCATCAAAAGCGTATGCAAAAAAGTCCCGGTAAAAAATACTTTAAATTTTGGGAAATACAAAAAAACAAATTTCTGACAAAGGGGTACACTATTGTAATACTATTTTACTACCATTTACTGTCAGAAAATTTTCTTGTTTATATTGTTTTAAATAAAAAAGTATTTTTAACGGAATTTTTTGCATACACTTCACCCGTATATATCTATCTATATATTCATTGTCATAATTTTTTGAGACTTCAAAATTTGAGATTTTAAAATTTTCAAAAATCTGAAAGGGAGGAGAGCAGTGGTGCCCATGTGTCAAAGACACTTTCTCACCGTTTTGTATATTTTGTTCTCAAATTAGAGAAGCGTCCATGTACGGATGTCTTCTGGCTATATGTTTGCACTCACCCATGCACATGGATAGATCAGTACAACCAACGACACATTGAGTTGGTCCTCTATATTTTTGATATAAGTTTACGTCGTGGCACATCATCTCCGGCTCGGAATCACGTTATGCTTCGCACAAGTTTCAGGGACAACTCTTGTGGCGCCACTCTCAGAGAGTTGGCAGGGCAAAATTTGAATTGTGGTGGTTGACCCTGCAACTAATAGATAGTGAAAGCTACTAGTACATCGGGCAGTACAATGAAGAGTTGACCTTCATAATGTGATGTGTGTCTTGTTTGTCATACGCTGAAGTCATGACGTGGACTTTTGAATTAGAAAAAATAGCACAAATGCCCGTGCGTTGCTACGGGTTAATTTTAAAATTCAACTACTTTGCGTAATTTGGTGTCGCTCGTATTTCCCACGATGCATGGCTAGTGCCTTCAGTGTTGGAAGTGACACCCGTATCTTCTAGGGTAAGAAGTGAGCCTAGCTTACTTGGTTAGGAAAGTGGTTGTACAAACCCAACTACCCAGATTCAAATCTCCAGAGATGCAGATTTGGTTTCTTATTATTTCAAAAATAAAATTAATGTAGAGGCTTCTCCACATATTCCTTTAAAAAAATATTGCAGGGCCACTATCGAAAGACGGTGTGTTGATACTTCTTAAGAAAATAAAATTACCATTATGTTGCTATGGATTGATTTTATTTAATGAATATTATTTAGGAAAAAATAATTGTACTATTGGATATGAGTTTATATTTGATGCGGTAACGGAGGCACAAGTATAATGTAGATAAATTGGCTTGATTTTGTTTGGGTCGTGTCATCCTAAGATATTTTTCTTTGGCGGTTCTCCTCCTACCATCAAGAATGGTGGTTTTCATTCAAATACGGAAGCTGCATAGCAATGATTTTTTTTTGGCAACGGTACTACAAGGGACAAGGGCTCCGACGGTTATAAAACCGAGGCACATGTCTAATTGCCGCGTTCGTGCTAGGTTGGCAAAAATCGCCAAAATAACTACGCAGAGAGAGAGTGCATACGTGGTTTTTTTTTCGCTTGACACATGGTAATCCGTCCGGTATGTTGTGTTCCATTATAGGCCGGCACAACCTTGGTGTCGTGGGTGTACACCCTCAATTTTAAAGTAGTTACATAAAAGATGGATATGTATCGACACAATAAACATGTGTAGATATATTTTTCTCGTTTAGGGTGAAGTAGGACCAAGCTCATGAGCTTTATTTGTAGACAATTATTTTAAACCGGAAAAAGCATTTAACTTTTGGAATATCATTTTTTTGGAAATATCATGAGCTTTATTAATCAGAAAACACCAAGTTACAATCAGCCTCTAGGCTGTGGACAAAAAAATGTGGACACTCCGTCAGCCATATTTGCGACATTGTTGCAAGCATACTTAGCACAATTGTCCATATCATTTTATCGGATGTCCCCTTAGGTGTGATTCGTCTCATTAAAGATTGTAGAGTTTGATGTAAAAAATGAAAAATAAGGCATTATAAGTTGTGTAGGATGTGGCTAGGTTGGAGAGGTAGTTGTGCGCTTTGCTCAGTCAGGGAGTCGTGCGTCTTTTAGCTTGCTCACTTCCGATCCTAACCCCTGCTTTAGGATAGGACGCGAGACGGCGGAAGCTGGAGGCGAGACGCGGCTTCTTCACCGTGATTCCCCTCGTCCGTCTCTTCGTGCCGGGCCGCCAGGAAGCTCCCAGGCCTGGTAGGATCGAGCTCTGGGCGACCCTCGCTGATCCATGAGTTGTAAACTTGAACCTGGAATGTTTTAATAAAAAGGCTGTGTGCATCAACCGATGCAGAGGCCGGGGAATACCCCATTTCGAAAAAAAAAACTCCCCCCACGCTTTGCGATGACGGATCGAGCTCTAGTTCATCTCTTGGCGCCAACGAGCCGCGTCCTCTTGCCCGGCTCCCTAATGGTCAATTTCCCCCACCTTTCTTGTTAACCTTCCATCACTCTGTCTCTCTTTCCCCATTCCTCAAATTCATCTCATCGGAGATCATGTCTGCCTGCAATTCTTCAATTCTAGACAACAGTTCTGCAGGTTGATATATTGGGATAGCTCGCTGATAATCCAGGAAATTTGTAAGCATATAAACCGACAAAAGTTGGTATTAGCGAGCGAGGTGGGACAAAAATATCAATACATCATGTCGATTTCTTTATCATACTGATCGGCGCGTGATCCCTCTAGGCCCATGGGCCAATTTACTGGTACGACGCGGTTGACGGACGCACCACCCTGTGGAAGGGATCACCAGGACGCAGTGGGGCGACCTGCGCGGGGCGCTGGCTGCGGGGGTTCTGTACAGTTGGTTTGTTCGGGATGAAAAAAAATAGAACGAACCTAAATATACTACTTGAAGTGTTGGCGTTAATGAAAATCAAGTGTTGGCGTTACCTAAATTTTTGCCCCAAACACCCTACTTAAACCAATCTTAGTTCGCTTCTTCGTAGTGCCTATGTGTTGCAAAAGCTGTAAAATACACCCAACATATTTCAATTTTAATGCATGCCTTCCTTTTTATTTTATATCATTGTATATACTACTTGAAGTATGATGGGTTTCACCCAAATTTTAATCCTCATACATGTTTCGCTATTCAACAATCCATCTCGAAGTTAATGAAAAACATGCGACTTCCTTTCCAATCTTCTCTATATCATGTATATCAAAAAGTATGAAAATGTCATGCAAAGTTAGTTGTCATTAAATTACTTGGGATCTCTAAATAAAATGATTTTTTGATTAATCCCCAAAAATAATTGCTCACAGGAAAAATCATTGCTGAGAACATCTCAGCAGGCTGCACATTCGAAAATTCCCATCATATGGTCGTACACAGATGTTTTTCTTAATAGCTTAGCTTGATTGTGGATCTAAGCATAGGAGCTACTGAGCATAAACTTTCTCATGTATGTACATATAAATAATTTTTATACGGCAATTACACATACAACATGTGGATACAAACCCATAGATTTTACGTAAGTGCACTTGCTGTTACACAGCCTGAGCCAACAAAGACTTGCAAGATTCCTCCCGGTAGGAGTTCCTCCGGTACTCGGGTGGCGCCGTCGACGTCTGTGGATGGCAAATAAATAGCATAGCTACCAAAAATACACGATCAACAGTATCAGCCGATGCACATATTATCTGCTATCCTCCTGATCGATTTATCAATCGATCATACGTTCTGGCTGGCTTTGAATTTCAGGTTTAGCCACGCGACCAACAGCACCGGCCAGCAAAAAATCAATCAGCCCTCAGGAAGCATAGCATGCAAGTTGTACTTGTCAATGATGGCTGCGCGCTTGCGGTTTTCTCTGCTTCAGCCATATCCGTCTCGTAAGTCTCCTCACGTCAAAGATCTTACCATCTTTTGTATAAAACGCTGCAGGGTGGCCTCTATCCAAATTGACTCACATCATGTCGAAATTTCCGACGAAATCAGTCGAATTTGTCTCGGAAGTCAGAATACCCAAACGAGCCAGCTAGCGGCCGCCAGTTTGGCAACGAAAGATTTGCTATCGCCAGATTGGGGACAACTCTCGCTGGCAGCACGTAATCTGGGACGTATCAAGGCCACTGCAGGCCGCTCCGTAGGCCGTTCCTTTACGACGGAAAAAAACCACTTCGATCAGATTTTTCTTTGTCGACGAACGAAGTAAAACCGATCGGACCTCGAAGTATAAAATCTTGTCTCTGGTATGGCCATGGCGAAACCCTGCGTCGCTTCCTGCAGCAGCCCCCCGTTGGCAGCGAAGATCGAGCGCCCCGTCTGGCAACGGCACGATGCTGGCGTCCCCGATTTTGATGGAGCGACGTGTTGGGCGCCGAGTCGGGCGCTTTGACGGCCGCGCTTATATATAGGCTAATTTGGGATTGGTACGAGGACAGCTAATTCGGATAGGACTCTGTATGTGTTAAGGTGGACAATGGACCGGGCAACGTATACCAGGAAAAGAAGCGACGTACGGGTCCAACATACTTGATTCAATCTGATTGGGGTTGGTACGTAGACTGGATCGATCGCACGAACAGATTTTATCTCGGACGACGGACGAAACCTGGACGAGGGAGACATACGGACCAAACCACGGAAACACTTCTCTCTTTATTATTAAGTATAGATCAGGACTGATGCGTGGATGACCGTGGAGTAGGTGAAGAGAAACGCACCGAGACAGAAACGAATCAACCGCAAAGCTAGATCACGCAATGCATCGCATCATATTCCTACGATGATGATGAGGATGAGGCCAATAATAATATAGTGATAGCAGTAGAGAACTTGTCGTCTGGGTACGGTACACGACCGATTCCATTTCCCGCCATTTTTTACAGGAAAGGATCGGCATCCGTCACGCACGCACACAGACAGACGAATAGCAATAGTTCGAGCAGGCCCATCGCAGCCCACAGAAAACACGGGCCTCCCAACCAGACCTTGACGAAGCCCATCAGTCGTCGTTGCCGGCCTGTGGCAGGCTGGGGTGGGCTGAGAAGTAGGCGAGGAGCGGGAGCAGCGGCGCGTTCATGTAGGTGGTCGGCTCGGACTGCTGGAAGACGGCCCTGGCGTCAGGGAAGGCGTCGGTGACGTTGCTTGGCCCGCCGACGACGGCGCCGACGAGCAGGTTGGGGTTGGGCGCGGTGCTGCCGTAGTAGGCGGCGCCGGCCTTGCAGCCGATCTTCGCCGGGTGAGCGGCCACCGACGGGATGGAGCTGCCGCGGTGGTGGATGCGCTGCGGGAAGCGGGCGCCGTAGCCGACCATGTAGGACATGCGCAGCGGGTTGTCGCCCAGGATGTAGTCCACCTGGCGCTTGGCGACGCGGCGGAGCACGACGGGTGAGGCGGCGGCGGCGGCGCCGCCGCAGGGGACGTGGGCGTTGGCGTGGCTGAGGTAGCTGGAGTAGGCGAGGAGGAGGAAGGAGATGGACGTCACGTGCTGCATGTTGCTGTTGCCCACCTTGAAGAGCAGCCCGCCTGGCGAGTAGTCGACGTGGTCTTGGCTGGAGATGCCCGGGAGCAGGGTGCAGATGAAGTCGTCGGCGTTCTGGCGGAAGGACGTGAAGAAGGAGTCCTTGCCCATCAGCACCTCCTGCAGATCATCCAAGCACATTCACATCATTAGCGATCGAGCTTGATTAACCGAGCAATTAGTAGTAGTTCAATAGTATAAGTATAAAATGACAGTGTGGTACGAGACTCGTGATCGAGGCCGTGAGCACGAAGTAGTGAAAAGTCGCAAACGGCGGCGCAGTGCCCGATCCCTGCCTCCCCTGTTTTACTCGCAGCAGGGCGCAGGAACCCGTGGGTAGACCAGACTGAGACCACCGGACCAGGGTCACTGCCACTGATGACAGACAAACATGCTCGCCTGACGCCTACTTTGATTCACTAACCAGCCTATCACCGCTGCCAGCACGGATTAAAGTATTTGCTTAGATGTTGTTGATTAATCTATCCGATCCAGATAGAATCTGGGCCACGGATGGCCCAGCACCAGCAACGTGCTGTGCGAATCTAGGATATGCTCCGAGTAGTAGCAGCCAATAATTTGGTACGTACACATGGTGAGTGTGTCAATCTAGGCAGGCATGCGAATGTGTCATGAGCACATCACTGGTCATATGCTATCATGTGGAGTAGTACCACATGACAGCCAAGTTAAAGCGGATAGAATCGTTTCAGCTCACATGGTCATCCGCCTAACAAGTTCAGTACTATATTAGCTCGTAATTATCATGTTGTGGAGTAGTGTGAGAACAAAGGCATGTTGCATTAGCTGGTAATTATCAAATGATGAACCCGGGCAGGATAACGCAAAACCTAATCCAAACAAACATGGACAAGGGCATGTGTACACGAGATGGAATATATGGTGATGTAGACATGACGTGCAACGTTTGCTAGTATTATATCCTCTACACTAGTAACATGCTGTCTAGCCAAACCTTTCTTTTTAGAAAGAGATTTGCTCTTGGGCCAGCCTAGTAATAGTACACGCCCCGCTACACATTTGCTGAGCAAAAAAAGAGCCACATCGCGCGTGCAAAGGTTCCCCATGGGAAGCAGCAATCTTGCCCATGCCCCAGTGTGTAATTGTATTACCAGCTAAATCATTTGCGTTTTGGGTAGCCATAGTAATCGCTGTCAGGGAGCCGCAACATGCCGATATGGCAATCACAGCTGGCCGTCGATACTGGGAGAAAAGGCGGCTAACGCGCCGCCGAGCGCAAGTGCCCGCTCGCCGGCCGTCAGATGCACGCTAGCGTTTCATTGGTATATTGTGTGTACGCAAACCGAGCAGATGAATGGCACGACAAGACGCCAAGATGGGTCAGATATCCGTAGCTAGTACCTAGTAGTAGGCCGGTGCAGCTGAGTGACGGGCATAGCTCGTCAGCACGTCAATGTGCAAGAAAATAGGACAGTAGGTTTTTTACTTTTACCGGCGGTGCTTTGAGCTAGTGATTTTACCTTTGAGATGAGGATGTTGATCCCTGCGTGCTTGTTGTCCCACCCGAACTCGTTGATGGAGTCGCTGGCGCCCAGCGCCACCTCGTTCTTCTTGATGTAGTCGCGGTACACCCGCCGGCGCGACGCCTTGTGCAGCCACGCCGCGCCCCACAGCAGCTCGTCCTGGTACCCGTCGTAGTCGCAGTAGCACGGGCACACCGCGTCGTGGAGGCTGCTGCTGTAAGCTCCCCGGTACTTATCGGCGAACTCGAACACCTTGGCAGAGGAACAGAGGCAGTTTAGCTAATCGCTTGGGTACGTGGTGTCAATGGAGAAACGGGGTAGGAGTGGCGGCTTACGGCGACTGCGCGGTCGAGGAGGCGCGTGGAGTAAGCGGGGTCGGCCTCCCGGAACACGATGGAGGCGGCGGCGAGCGCGGCGGCGGTCTCGGCGGCGACGTCGGACCCCGGGTGCGCGGTGTCCACCTTGTAGACCGTCCGGGGAGTGTCCATGTCCTCTGGCCGCTCCCAGCACGAGTGGTCCCGGAACGCGTCCCCGACCTGCACGTACACCGTGTTGGGCGTGGCGGTGGCCTTGAGCAGGTAGTCCGTCGCCCACCGCAGCGCCTCCCGGGCCTCCCTCTCCTGCGGGCCGTAGGTCCTGCCGAAGTCGATGAGGCCCCACGACATGAGCGTCGCCGTGAACGCCATCGGGAAGCCGAACTTCACGTTGTCGCCAGCGTCGTAGTACCCGCCGCTCAGGTCCACCCCGGCGGTGGCGCCGTCGGTAAGCGCGGAGTCGCGCCGCCAGCGCACGCGCTGGCCGGGGGGCAGGCGGCCGGACCGCTGGCCCTCGAAGAAGAGGATGCTCTTGCGGAGGGCGTCGCCGTAGTCGTGCTGCTGGGCCGTGGACACGGCCGCCGTCGACAGGAGCAGCAGCAGCGCCACCATTGCCCTCGCCGGCGACGCCATTGGGAAGGAGAAGCTAGCACCAAACTCAGAGCTCGCGGTATTGATGGTGGCAGTTTTGTTGGTTGGCGCTGTGCTGTGTGTGCGGCGGTTCGGACGCTGCTGGGACTTGGACTTGCCGCTGCAGTGGGGAGGATTTAATAGCGGGGCACGGCCGGGGTGGCATGTGAGGCTACGCCGGAGACATGGGGACGCTGGGGCCGGAGCCAATGGAGCGGCGACACGTGCGCGTCCCAGCGTTGCGGCGCACGGCGCGAAAACGAGGGCAGCGATCACCGTGCTTGGTGGAGCTGGTCCTGCTCACCGTCGCTTCTGGCGCCAACGAATGGGCAACTGCTAATTTGGGAGCACAAAAGTGGTGCACCAAACTCGCGAAAATGTCTTCCTGACTAGGGACCAATTGATTGGTTTATTAAATGTTCTTCAATATTTCAACAAACGCCACGAGTACTTACACACAAGGAAAACGAATTGTTTAACACATTTATATACTTATTTGTGCAGGACGGCAAGCCAAGTACCGAAATTTCACACGAAGCAGAGAGTGTGTTGCAATAATAGACCAACTACGGCGGCGCATAGAAGCACAACCGACCACTTCAAATTACTTGATCTGACTTAATGCAACCGACCACTGGTCTCTAAAGAAACATCAAAATTTAAAATCCTTCGAGATATGCAAATATTATGTTATGCACTTGTAAGGAAAAATAAGAAACAAGAATTTTGATATATTTTGTAAAATGGCGCCGTGTTCGATAAAATAGCTAAGGATTTTGCATACCATCTCCAACGGAAAAGTTTATTTACATGAAAATGTAACTACATAAAAAATACATCAAAATTCAACCGTCTACGGCTGTTTACCGGGTTTTTTTAGATTTCTCAAAATTAAGGAGATTGGAGTTTTCGGAGGTTTTAGATTTTGATGAAAAAAATTAAAGAAAAAATAGTCACCGTTGAAAAAGTTGCACCCACTAACCTTCCTATAAATTGGAAACCAACCGGCGGCTTCTTCTCCTTTCTCACTTTCTCCCCTTCTTTTAATCCTCCTTATTTTCCTCTTCTTCTTCCCCTTCCTCCTTTTCTCCTCTTCTATTCCTCTTCTCTCTTCTTACCTCTTCGTCTACCACGACCTCCTCATCCACCTGCACCAGACGGCCTCCTATTCCTCTCCTGCATCGACGACCTCCTCCTACTCATCCTCCTGCACCAACGACCCGAGCCTCATTCTCCTCCGGCATCCTCCAACTGCCGCACTAATGACCTCCTATTCCTACACCAATCGATCGAGCCTCCTTCTCCTCCGGCCTCCTCTTGCACCGACAGCCTCGACCACCTACTCCTCCAGCTACACCACACTGATGGCCTCCGCCTGCACCTCCTACACCGACAACGACGACATCAGGGTCGAGGGGGACGACCCATAGCCACGGTTCTCGAGCTAGATCTAGATCTATATCAGTTTTTTTATTCTGAAAAAGAATACTACCGGCACACCATCGGCGAGAAATCGTGTTACCGCCGGCGATAAATCATGTTACCGCCAGCAGATTGGGCCGGTGCATCAGCAATAAACCATTATCATTGGCGAGTGTTGGTGCACCGGTCGTAACCATTTTTGGTCTGCCGGCGGCAGGCTTTTTCCTAGTAGTGTGGACGGTGGAGGGGTATAGGGAGCGACGGCATGTGCTTGACACATCAACCAATTGACAGGTGGATACACTGGCGATGGAAGCATGGTCGATGACAAGGTTGGCCGACACAAGTTTCATGCAATCTTTGCGATCTTATCACGTGGATCTTATCACGTGTGAGCTTCGATAGAGGTATTACTATCTGATAACCCCCAAGTGCACAGGATCACCGCAGTACAATTCGATAAGTATTTGAGTGTAGAACCCACGAGGAGCTGAAGGTAAACTATCTATTATCTAAAGCCCTATAAACCACTTATATGGCTTTCTATGCAAAGCTAGGAGATATGATGTGCGTGTGTGAAGAGGTTTTACTATGAAACTACAAGTGCTGAAATTAAAATGCAATGAGTAATACTAATGCAAGAAAGTGAAGTGCAATAGAGTAATATGAGATGAAGTGGAGTGAAGTGGAGTAACTCGAGGGAGTAACTGTTCTAACAAATTGCTACTTCATTTGTGTTGTCTTAATTAGTGAAGCACAAAGATATTCTTATTATTGTTTCTTCTAGAGAGGAGCCATAGATAGGTGTAGACATGGGATATGAGAAAATACACCCCTAATGATTGATCCCTAGGCCAGTTAAGAGCAAAGAAGGGAATTATTAAGACATAAAGTCTAACCACCACTGTATGTTTAAAGGTCCTGATGTCTACGGGTGCTTCTATTCTTGTAGACAGTGTTGGGCCTCCAAGAGCAGAGGTTTGTAGAACAGCAGCAAGTTTTCCCTTAAGTGGATCACCCAAGGTTTATCGAACTCAGGGAGGAAGAGGTCAAAGATATCCCTCTCAAGCAACCCTGCAACCACAAAGCAAGAAGTCTCTTGTGTCCCCACACCTAATAGGTGCACTAGTTCGCGAAGAGATAGTGAAATACAAGTGGTATGAATGAATATGAGCGAGTAGTACGGCGCGAGAAAATAGCTTGGCGTGCGATTGATGGTAGTAATATTGCCGGAAGTAAACATGCGTAGTAACGCAGTAAAACTAACAAGCAGCGATAGCGATATTTAGGAACAAGGCCTAGGGATTAGACTTTCACTAGTGGACACTCTCAACTTTGATCACATAACAGAATAGATAAATGCATACTCTACACTCTCTTGTTGGATGATGAACACATTGCGTAGGATTACACGAACCCTCAATGCCGGAGTTAACAAGCTCCACAATTCAATGTTCATATTTAAATAACCTTAGAGTGCATGAAAGATCGACACGACTAAACCAAGTACTAACATAGCATGCACACTGTCACCTTCACACCATGTAGGAGGAATAGATCACATCAATACCATCATAGCAATAGTTAACTTCATAATCTACAAGAGATCATAATCATAGCCTACGCCAAGTACTAACACGGATGCACACACTGTCACCATTACACCGTGCGGGAGGAATAAAACTACTTTAATAACATCACTAGAGTAGCACATAGATAAATTGTGATACAAAACACATTGCAATCATAAAGGGATATAAATAAGCACTTCACTACGCCATTCATAACGGTGAATAAGTATTCTGTGAAATATAGCCTAAGAGACCCACACGGTGCACACACTGTCACCTTTACACACGTGGGACAAGGAGTCTCCGGAGATCACATAAGTAAAACCCACTTGACTAGCATAATGACATCTAGATTACAAGCATCATCATATGGATCTCAATCATGTAAGGCAGCTCATGAGATTATTGTATTGAACTACATAGGAGAGAGATGAACCACATAGCTACTACAGCCCGAGCCTCGATGGAGAACTACTCCCTCTTCATGGGAGCAGCAGGCGTTGATGAAGATGGCGGTGGAGATGGCAGCGGTGTCGATGGAGGAGCCTTCGGGGGCACTTCCCCGGCGGCGTGCGCGAACGAGACTCTGTCCCCCGATCTTGGCTTCGCGATGGCGGCGGCTCTGGAAGGTTTCGCGTACCGTGGCTTATTCGTATCGAAGATTTAGGTCGGGACCTTTAAATAGGCGAAGAGGCGGAGTCGGAGGGGCGACGCGACGACACAATAGGGGGCGCGGGCCCCCCCCCGCGCCGGGTCATGTGTGGTGGGCTGTGGTCCCCCGGTCCTTCTCGGGTGCTCGGAAGCTTCCGGTGAAAATAGGAACACAGGCGTTGATTTCGTCCAATTCCGAGAATATTTCGTTACTAGGATTTCGAAACCAAAAACAGAAAACAGGAACGGCACTTCGGCATCTTGTTAATAGGTTAGTTCCAGAAAATGCACGAATATGACATAAAGTGTGCATAAAACATGTAGGTATCATCAATAAAGTAGCATGGAACATAAGAAATTATCGATACGTCGGAGACGTATCAGCATCCCCAAGCTTAGTTCCTCGTCCCGAGCAGGTAAAACGATAACAAAGATAATTTCTGAAGTGACATGCCATCATAACCTTGATCATACTATTTGTAAACATATGTAATGAATGCAGCGATCAAAACAATGGTAATGACATGAGTAAACAAGTGAATCATAAAGCAAAGACTTTTCATGAATAGTACTTCAAGACAAGCATCAATAAGTCTTGCATAAGAGTTAACTCATAAAGCAATAAATCAAAGTAAAGGTATTGAAGCAACACAAAGGAAGATTAAGTTTCAGCGGTTGCTTTCAACTTATAACATGTATATCTCATGGATAGTTGTCGATGCAAAGTAATATAACAAGTGCAATATGCAAGTATGTAGGAATCAATGCACAGTTCACAAGTGTTTGCTTCTTGAGGTGGAGAGAGATAGGTAAACTGACTCAACAATAAAAGTAGAAGAATTGTCCTTCGACGAGGGAAGCATCGATTGCTATATTTGTGCTAGAGCTTTTATTTTAAAAACATAAAGAGAGCATAAAAATAAAGTTTTGAGAGGTGTTTGTTGTTGTCAACGAATGGTAGCGGGTACTCTAACCCCCTTGCCGGACAAACCTTCAAAGAGCGGCTCCCATTTTATTTTTATTTTTGGGTGGCACTCCTTCCAACCTTTCTTTCACAAACCATGGCTAACCGAATCCTCGGGTGCCTGCCAACAATCTCATACCATGAAGGAGTGCCTTTTTATTTTAGTTTTATTTAGATGACACTCCTCCCCACCTTTGCTTTCTCAAGCCATGGCTAACCGAATCCTTCGGGTGCCGTCCAACAATCACATACCATGGAGGAGTGTCTATTTTTGTTAATTAATTTGGGACTGGGAATCCCATTGCCAGCTCTTTTTGCAAAATTATTGGATAAGCGGATGAAGCCACTAGTCCATTGGTGAAAGTTGCCCAACAAGATTGAAAGATAAACACCACATACTTCCTCATGAGCTATTAAACATTGACACAAATAAGAGGTGATAAATTTTGAATTGTTTAAAGGTAGCACTCAAGCAATTTACTTTGGAATGGCGGAAAAATACCATGTAGTAGGTAGGTATGGTGGACACAAATGGCATAGTGGTTGGCTCAAGGATTTTGGATGCATGAGAAGTATTCCCTCTCGATACAAGGTTTAGGCTAGCAAGGTTTATTTGAAACAAACACAAGGATGAACCGGTGCAGCAAAACTCACATAAAAGACATATTGTAAACATTATAAGACTCTACACCATCTTCCTTGTTGTTCAAACTCAATACTAGAAATTATCTAGACCTTAGAGAGACCAATTATGCAAACCAAATTTTAGCATGCTCTATGTATTTCTTCACTAATAGGTGCAAAGTATATGATGCAAGAGCTTAAACATGAGCACAACAATTGCCAAGTATCACATTATCCAAGAAATTTTACCAATTACTACATGTAGCATTTTAGCAATTCCAACCATATAACAATTTAACAAAGAGGAAACTTCGCCATGAATATTATGAGCTAAGAACACATGTGTTCATACGAACCAGCGGAGCATGTCTCTCTCCCACACAAGGATGAACTTATTCAGAGAGAACTAAGATAACAAAACAAAAATAAAAGCACACACATACGCTCCAAGTAAAGTACATAAGATGTGACCGAATAAAAATATAGTTTCAAGAGAAGGAACCTGATACTTTGTCGATGAAGAAGGGGATGCCTTGGGCATCCCCAAGCTTAGACGCTTGAGTCTTCTTAGAATATGCAGGGGTGAACCAAGGGGGCATCCCCAAGCTTAGAGCTTTCACTCCTCTTGATCATAGTATATCATACTCCTCTCTTGACCCTTGAAAACTTCCTTCACACCAAACTTCAAGCAAACTCATTAGAGGGTTAGTGCATAATAAAAAATTCACATGTTCAGAGGTGAAACAATCATTCTTTACACTTCTGGACATTGCATAAAGCTACTGGACATTAATGGATCAAAGAAATTCATCCAACATAGCAAAAGAGGCAATGCGAAATAAAAGGCAGAATCTGTCAAAACAGAACAGTTCGTAAAGACGAATTTTAAAATGGCACCAGACTTGCTCAAATGGAAAAACTCAAAACTAATGAAAGTTGCGTACATATCTGAGGATCACTCACGTAAATTGGCATAATTTTCTGAGTTTCCTACAGAGAATTAGGCCCAGATTCGTGACAGCAAAGAAATCTGTCTCTGCGCAGTAATCCAAATCTAGTATGAACCTTACTATAGAGACTTTACTTGGCACAAAAACATGATAAGGAGAGGTTGCTACAGTAGTAAACAACTTCCAAGACCCAAATATAAAACAAAGTACTGTAGTAAAAAACACATGGGTTATCTCCCAAGAAGTTCTTTCTTTATAGCCATTAAGATGGGCTCAGTAATTTCAATGATGCACTCCCAAGAGATAGTAGTTGAAGCAAAAGAGAGCATCAAAAAGAAAATTCAAAACAAATTTAAGCCTAACATGCTTCCTATGAAAATGAATCTTGTACACAAGTAAATTCATGAGGAGCAAAGTAACAAGCATAGGAAGAATAAACAAGAGTAACTTCAAAAATTTCAGCATATAGAGAGGTGTTTTAGTAACATGAAAATTTTTACAACCATATTTTCCTCTCATAATAACTTTCAGTAGCAACATGAGCAAACTCAACAATATAACTATCACATAAAGCATTCTTATCATGAGTCTCATGCATAAAATTATTACTCTCCACATAGGCATAATCAATTTTATTAGTTGTAGTGGGAGCAAATTCAACAAAGTAGCTATCATTATTATTTTCATCATCAAATATAGGAGGCAAAGTATCATCAAAGTAAATTTTCTCCTCAATGCTTGGGGGACTAAAAATATCATGCTCATCAAAGCCAGCTTCCCCAAGCTTAGAATTTTCCATAGCATTAGCAACAATAGTGTTCAAAGCATTCATATTAATATGTTCCATGGGTTTTTTAATTTTCGCATCAAACCATCCATGTCTTAAATTAGGAAATAGAATAAGAAGGTCATTGTTGTCCATTATGCCTAACTAGTGAAAATAAAAACAAGAAACAAAAAGATGCAATTGCAGGATCTAAAGGAAATAGCTTCGAGTACTTACAATGGCACCGGAAAATAGCTTAGTAGCCGAGATCCGGAGTGTGAGTACCTTTTACCTTTCATCCCCGACAACGGCGCCGGAAAATAGCTTGATGTCTACGGGTGCTTCTATTCTTGTAGACAGTGTTGGGCCTCCAAGAGCAGAGGTTTGTAGAACAGCAGCAAGTTTTCCTTAAGTGGATCACCCAAGGTTTATCGAACTCAGGGAGGAAGAGGTCAAAGATATCCCTCTCAAGCAACCATGCAACCACAAAGCAAGAAGTCTCTTGTGTCCCCAACACACCTAATAGGTGCACTAGTTCGAGCGAAGAGATAGTGAAATACAAGTGGTATGAATGAATATGAGCAGTAGTACGCGCGAGAAAATAGCTTGCAGCGTGCTTGATGGTAGTAATATTAGGAAGTAAACATGCGGTAGTAACGCAGCAGTAACGCAGTAAAACAGTAACAAGCGCGATAGCGATATTTAGGAACAAGGCCTAGGGATTAGACTTTCACTAGTGGACACTCTCAACTTTGATCACATAACAGAATAGATAAATGCATACTCTACACTCTCTTGTTGGATGATGAACACATTGCGTAGGATTACACGAACCCTCAATGCCGGAGTTAACAAGCTCCACAATTCAATGTTCATATTTAAATAACCTTAGAGTGCATGAAAGATCGACACGACTAAACCAAGTACTAACATAGCATGCACACTGTCACCTTCACACCATGTAGGAGGAATAGATCACATCAATACCATCATAGCAATAGTTAACTTCATAATCTACAAGAGATCATAATCATAGCCTACGCCAAGTACTAACACGGATGCACACACTGTCACCATTACACCGTGCAGGAGGAATAAAACTACTTTAATAACATCACTAGAGTAGCACATAGATAAATTGTGATACAAAACACATTGCAATCATAAAGGGATATAAATAAGCACTTCACTACGCCATTCATAACAGTGAATAAGTATTCTGTGAAATATAGCCTAAGAGACCCACACGGTGCACACACTGTCACCTTTACACACGTGGGACAAGGAGTCTCCGGAGATCACATAAGTAAAACCCACTTGACTAGCATAATGACATCTAGATTACAAGCATCATCATATGGATCTCAATCATGTAAGGCAGCTCATGAGATTATTGTATTGAACTACATAGGAGAGAGATGAACCACATAGCTACCGGTACAGCCCCGAGCCTCGATGGAGAACTACTCCCTCTTCATGGAGCAGCAGCGTTGATGAAGATGGCGGGAGATGGCAGCGGTGTCGATGGAGGAGCCTTCGGGCACTTCCCCGTCCGGCGGCGTGCCGAACAGAGACTCCTGTCCCCGGATCTTGGCTTCGCGATGGCGGCGGCCTGGAAGGTTTCGCGTACCGTGGCTTATTCGTATCGAAGATTTAGGTCGGGACCTTTAAATAGGCGAAGAAGCGGAGTCGGAGGGCGACGACACAATAGGGGCCCCCCCTTGGCCGCGCCAGGGTCATGTGTGGTGGGCCTGTGGTCCCCCTCTGGTCCTTCGGGTGCTGGAAGCTTCCGGTGAAAATAGGAACCAGGCGTTGATTTCGTCCAATTCTGAGAATATTTCGTTACTAGGATTTCAAACCAAAAAGCATAAAACAGAACGGCACTTCGGCATCTTGTTAATAGGTTAGTTCCAGAAAATGCACGAATATGACATAAAGTGTGCATAAAACATGTAGGTATCATCAATAAAGTAGCATGGAACATAAGAAATTATCGATACGTCGGAGACGTATCAGGTCCCCATAATGAAAACCCCATGTTTGATTAATCATGATTAGTACAACATGCATCTAAGAATTAGGACAAGGTTTCTGTCAACTCCCGCTATCCCTCTCCCTATCAACATGCAACAGTGACACCCGTATGCATCCCCCGACACTGTGTGCACTCATATATCAGCACAAAAGATTATTATAGAAGATAACAAATACTTATATGCAACCATCACAAAGTATCTTACAATTTCCATGAACAAGTCACTACACAAACAAAGACATAGATGTATAATACATGATGGGAAAATGATAGATTGCCTCACACACCATGTTTGCCAAGAGATTATAACGGGTAGATGTAGATGGTGTTGTTGTAGATGATGCTGAAGGTGATGAAGATGGTGTTGATGCCTTCACCGGAGGGGGTGGAGTCCACCGGAGGCGATTCCGGCAGCGCCTCCCTCCTCCGACCTCCGCCAATGGCAGTCTGCTGACTCTTTATTTATGCCGTCGTATCCTCGACGAAACCCTTAGGGGCATATATATAGTGGTTTTTAGGTCAAAACAAGTCGGTGGGCGCAAGATTGAGTCGAATCGGACAGACGAGCTGGGAAAGGACCCGAGTGGCGCGCCCAAAGGGGTGGGCGACCTGCCCTTTTTCCCAGCCCGTTGACCTCCTGGTGGCCAACTTTAGATCATTTTGTTCGTCTCAAAATTTCTGAAGCGTGGCCCCTGACCTTGCCCTTTTTGGAGCCCCGTAGCGTTTTCTGCCAAATAGAATTATAACCGGAAGAGAGGGGATTCTTTAGAAAATCCCCTAAAACATCATAAAATGTGGGAATGACATTATATAAGATGCAAATAAGTGGTAATATGTTGCAAAAAAGTGCAAAGTTCATGTATGCATTTACATGCATCAACATCCCCAGGCTTAACATATGCTCGTCCTCGAGCATAAAGGTGATAAAGCTAACATGGACTTTGGATTTTATTGCAATAATTATAAAATACTTTGACAAGAACTTTGCTCTATACATGCATAACAATTTAACATGGCAAATATCTGAAGCATAGCTTGATTAATGAAATAGCAAAGTGCTAATAAAGATCCACTATTTTGGTGTGATGCTAATAAAGATAACATATGGCAACATTACTTGGACAAAATTAATTGATAGTAGCAACAAATAGAGTTCTAACATCGCACTTGATTGAATCATGATCAAGGTTTTTAAGACCTTTGATTCGTTCAATTATTGAAAAGAAATTCATCATGCTTACATTGCAAACCAAATAATGCGCGGATGTCGTATCCCTCTAGTCTTTTAACATTCGTCTCATAGAAGAATCATACATGAGTAAGTAACTAGTATCTTTAGTTGACCATAAAGTGGAATTGAAATGGTTCAGGTGTTCGCTTCTTAGCTTTTAACTTTATATGAGTGGCTGGGGTACTTCCCCTTTGATTTCCCTTTGGGCACCGACTCATTGGTTTTTAACTCCTCTTCTCTTTTTTCCTCTCTCTTTTTTTCTTTCCTTTTTATTTTCTTTATTTTCTCTCCTTTTTTCGTTTTATCTTTATCTTTATTTTTTTCTTTTTCTTTTCTTTCTAAGTGGTGGATCGTTGGTTCAAAGCTAGGTTGGTCAACTAAAGATACTATCAACTGACTTACATACGCTTCAACGATGAGGTTCACCATTTAAAAGACTGGACTAACACACAGACATCAACCTTCATATTTTAAAGACACATAGGAATATGTTTATTCCTCCGGAAATTCTTAGTTTTGGCCCATTAATTCTTTGATATAATAATTATTTAACATTGAACATGTGCCAAGTTCACAATAGCAGGCATAATGGGATGCATAGACTTTTATTCAAAGCTACTATCTCTCAATCAAGTATAAGTAATGTTACTTAATAATATTTCATTTGCATCAAATATAGCGAGGAGAACACAAGGATAATAAACATCTAATATCACTTCCCCAAATATTGATAAAACTATGCACAAGTATTTGCTATGGTTAAAGTGCACACATAAATATAGCAAAGGTGTCATACTTTCCTTTATCATAATAATATCTCATTTGCATCAAATATAGCGAGGAGAACACAAAGATAGTAAACATCTAATATCACTTCCCCAAATATTGATAAAACTATGCACAAGTGTTTGCTATGGTTAAAGTGCACACATAAATATAGCAAAGGCGTCATACTTTCTTTTATCAATTCCCACATAAGCATGCAAATTATTTTCATTAAGATCTTTAAGAATATGATAATTTACTTCAGTATCTCCTTCATAATCATTCAAGGCATTTTTCATCATGATAAAGTTTATTTCAAAGCAAAACTAGACACAAAACTAATAAAGGACACTCCAAATTTTTGCGATCATTCTATGTTGCTCAAAAAAAAAGTTTAGAAGTGTGCAAACCGAGAGATTTAATATGAGTTCAGTAGGGTGCCTTATGCATCCCAAAGTTTATGGTCTTCACCATTCTTGAATTGCTCTTGGTGTGGTGTTCTTTCATTCTCTGTGAAAAAACTTCAACCCAAAACTTTCTTCCCCTTCTTTTCTATGGGGTGATGTTAGTGGAACAATATGGTTGTTGTCATTATCTTCAAAGATAAAGTATTTCCTTTGTGTAACATAGAACAAATAAAGTTCTATAAATTCTCCTCAATTTAAAAGATTGAAGAAAAATCATTTTTGAAATCAAAAGAATAGAGCAAACATAATAAGACAGAATCTCTCAAAAAATTGACAGCAGCAAAACTTAACTTTCTCGGCCACTTAGACATGTCAGGAATTTTGCCAATTTTTTTTTTGCATATAGAGGATGCAAAGTTGTGATTACTGTGAATTGTTCGTGATTTTAGGAGTTACCAAAAAATTCAGAAAAATCATGCACTAAAAAGTGCAGTGCCAGAAAACAACAACTTCCACTTTTATTTTGCAACTTTTAACATCCAAATGGGTAAAAACTTGGTACTTTATTTTAGAAGCCAGAGAGTAAACAAAAATAAAACTACCATGCTACAGGAAGCATGCATATGAAAAACCCAAAACAAACAAAGATAAATAAGAACATGGTCCCCGCAAACATTCAAAGGGATCATGAAGATAAAATTAGAACATGAGTTTGATATGATTACTTGAGATATTTGAAAGAAGAGAGAGGGTGCATGGACATACCCAAGATTATGATATTACTACTTCTGGTCCTCTACTTCTTCCTAATAATAGCATGTTACTCATCTCAAACAAAGAAATATTTTCATCTCCATGATACTCCAATGTCTGCAAAATTGTTAGTTCTCCAAACAAATGATATGATAATTTCTACCAAGATGGGAACTATAGGAATCCTTGGGAAACCATTTTATTCAAGAAGCTAACATATATATAAATAAAGGAAACACTCTTTTTATTTTGTTTTAATGTAGGAAGAGTTTTAGTGATATAGACTTTGAAGTGGTTCCATGGCATGAACAACACATGCTCAAGGTCGACCCCAACTTCTCCATTGCTCATCCTACTCATTTACTCTTCAGTACTTTATTTTTATTTTATTAAAACTTATGAACTCATTGCTATGTAATAATAAGTAAAGCTATTTAACAAATACATAAAGGTGTGCTTAAATTAAAAGTTACTTGAAAGCATATGGAGCACACCACAAGATTTAAAACCATTAACTTTTAAGTCTCACCCTCTTCCTATGCATTGGCATTTTATATATGAATAAATAACAACAAATAAATGGTAGCCAATGCATATAATGACCAGTAGCTTGCATTTTAAATAACATGAATACATAAAGAGGGATCTTATCTATTCCTCTTTCATAATATTTGCAAGCATCAAGAGTAAACTCAATAACATAGTTGTGAACAAAATCGCCACATAAAGAGAAATCATCTAATTATCTTATGGTATCATCTATTTATTTTAAATCATCATGATCCTACCATAAATTAGACAAACTTATTTTACATGGAGGATCATCATCAATATTATAATAAGGGGTGTTACCATTGTTGGGAGTTAGAGATAGGTAGCTACTCCATTCTTCCTCCTCTTGTTCTTCTTCATGCTCTTATTGGGGTTGCATCGGCATCCCAAAGCTTATGCTTTTGTCATCCTCCTTCTTTTGTTATTCTTTATTTTCCTCGTGGGCATGCATGGGCATCCCCAAGCTTATGCTTTTGTCATCCTCCTTCTTTTGTTATTCTTTGTTTTCCTCGTGGGCATGCATGGGCATCCCCAAGCTTATGCTTTCATCATCTTCTTCCTGCAAAATATTAGTTCTCTCTTGGGCAGCCGTGCCCCTCTTTTTAAATTCAACAACATAGATATTTTCAATGTAGTTGGTTTTACAATAATTAAGGATAGAAATGATCAAACTTTTAAATTTGGAAGCTACAGGGCAAGTTTCATGTTCATAAATTAAGTTGTCTAATTCAGAGGCTGCCATATAAATCACAAATTTCCCTAATTGTTCCATCCCTAAATGAGCATAATCTTCTCCATGGGATCTACATATTTTCTGTGGGATCTACATTGAAA
This sequence comes from Lolium multiflorum, assembly GCA_030979885.1. Taxonomy (NCBI): domain Eukaryota; kingdom Viridiplantae; phylum Streptophyta; class Magnoliopsida; order Poales; family Poaceae; genus Lolium; species Lolium multiflorum. The sequence continues at coordinate 63,503,371 of CM061753.1, forward strand.
TTCAGAGCAACAATTTTTATCTTCATGATAGTCAATAACACATATGATAAGATGCAATAGCATATTCTCCGTGGGATCTACATTGAAATTTAGAGCAACAATTTTTATCTTCATGATAGTCAAGCAACCCAATAGCAATACAATTTAAATTCTCAAGCAATGTTCTAATATTACCCTTCTTGTCATTCTCTATGTTTCTTAGCAATCTCAGCAGCATTCAAGTACATAAGCAAAGTGTCATTGATATTCATACTTATGCTCATAAGATGAGTATTTTTGGTATTTTACATTTTCTGAAATAAAGTTACTAAAAGTAAACTAGCAATGTAAGCAAGAATAGCCTAGCGCTACGCTCCCCGGCAACGACGCCAGAAAAGTATCTTGATAAACCCCAAGTGCAGGGGATCACAGCAGTATAATTTGATAAGTATTTGAGTGTCGAACCCACGAGGAGCTGAAGGTAAACTATCTATTCTCTAAAGCCCTATAACCCACTTATATGGCCTTCTATGCAAAGCTAGGAGATATGATGTGCGTGTGTGAAGAGGTTTTTACTATGAAACTACAAGTGTTGAAATTAAAATGCAATGAGTAATACTAATGCAAGAAAAGTAAAAGTGCAATAACGTAATATGAGATGAAGTGAAGTGAAGTGAAGTGGAGTAACTCGAGGGAGTAATGCTTCTAATTAACAAATTGCTACTTTATTTGTGTGGTTGTCATAACTAGTGAAGAACAAATATATTCTTATTATTGTTTTTTCTAGAAAGGAGCCATAGATAGGTGTAGCCATGGATATGAGCAAATACACCCCTAGTGATTGATCCTAAGGCTAATTAAGAGCAAACAAGGGAATTATTAAGACATAAAGTCCAACCACCGTTGTAAGTTTAAAAGTCCCCATAATGAAACCCCCGTTTGATTAATCATGTGTAATGCAACATGCATCTAAGAATTAGGACAAGGTTTCTGTCAACTCCTGTTGTCCTTCTCCCTATCAACATGCAATGGTACCAACCTTATTCACCCCCGACATATGTGTGCACTCATATATCAGTACATAATATCATTATAGAAGATAAAAAAATACTTATACGTACCCATCACAAAGTATCTAACAATTTTCATGAAAAAGTCACTAGTTAACTACTCAAACAAAGACATAGAGGTACAATACATCATGGAAATAAGTATAGATTGCCTCACACATCATGTTTGCCAAGAGATTACAATGGGTAGATGAAGATGGTGATCCTGAAGATGATGCTGAATATGATGAAGATGTTGTTGATGCCTTCACCAGAGGGGGGTGGAGTCCACCGAAGGTGATTCCGGCAGCGTTTCCCCCTCCGATCTCCGCCGGCGGCGGCCTTCTGACTCTCTTTTTATGTGTTTTTATCTCCGCCGCCGTATCCTTGACGAAACCCCTGGGGGTCGTATAGTTGTTTTGAGGTCAAAGCAAGTCGGTGGGCGCAAGATTGAGTCGAATCTGACGGACGAGGTGGGAAGACCCAAGTGGTGTGCCCAAAGGGGGTGGGCGCGCCACCTGCCCTCTTTCCGAGCATGTTTATCTCATTTTGTTTGTCTCAAAATTTCCAAAGTGTGGCCCCTGACCTTGCCCTTTTTGGAGTCTCATAGCTCCGGTAATGTCAAAAACTCTAAAAAGGAGACGTTTTCTGACATACAGAAATAGAACCGGAGGAGAGGGGATTATTTAGAAAATCCTGTAAAACATCATAAAATATGGGAATAACATTATATAAGATGAAAATAGGTGGTAATATGTTGCGATAAAGTGCAAAGTTCATAAATGCATTTTACATGCATCACTATCGTGTAACTCTCTACCACACAAATTTATAGTTCGACTCAAGAGAAATACAAGAATACCAGTAAGACTTTAGAAATAGAGGCATCACTCTCAACCACACCTATGTATTAATATTCTCAAAAATAAAATGGTGATTGCAATAGTTGAATCACAGCAGTAAAACAAAATAGTAAACAATAGTAGCAGATTTCCAGTTTTCACTGGAAGTAGTGAACATGTAACTTCAGTGGCTAAAAGTGTAGACATGATGTGATAGCGGGGTGTTGCATGAAAAATATTGATCATATAGTGTAAAAATATACATAGTGTTCATCTCTAACTCCGTTGTGTGTAGATATGTGTTTCGAATATAGTTATGTGTACTAACCAGGAGAATTTGCACAACATCTATTGTCCTGGCTGCGCATGTCATCGGGGCCAACTTGGAAATACATGTAGTTAAGGTCTATCCTTTAGAATAGCATGGAACAATGCATTAATTAGCACTTCATGAACACACAATATCCTCAAAGTACCACATACTTCATGAATAGCAGGTTCAACATAATAATAGGCAATACACTTTGCAGATACATATCAAACTCATATATATGATGGGTTAATAAAAGTTATGTACTAAAATCATGTCACTCGGGCCCTAGCAACAAGCGGTACTGCTATGTGTAGTGGTCGATCGTCGGGCCGGGAGAAATCCATGCTTTATGTAGACGACGACAGCACCCGTGGGTGCCGTCTCCCTCCTTGGAGGCGTCGTTGCGGTGCTGATTAGTCTTCCCCGCCTCGAGCATCGAGAGAAACCCTAGGTCCGGCTGGTCGGATCAGGCGACGGCGGCGGCACTACTATGTCGCTCCCTTTTTGAAGGCGTCGGCTTGGTTGCTCATGGAGTCCCTGTAACTATGGGTGGTGTCAGTGTTGGTAGTTGCTTAGAGCATGAGCCTCAGGGGCGCAATTTACACCATTGTTGGTGCTTCTTGGTCGGAACTTCCCCAGGACTGAGCCTCAGTGTGCATTACGTTCATTCAGGCGTCTCTGTTGTTCTTCTATTGAGGTCTCCATCTTCGGGCGTGACACCGTTATGGGGTATTGTGCCCTGCCCCTCGCCATTCTTGGCGAGTGATGGTGCAAGGCGAGCCTCCATAGTCATGTGTCATTGGGTTTGCGTTGCAAGCCGTGTATCGTGTGATGTTGAGTGGAGTTGTACCCATTCGTGGCGTTGTATTGTTTATATTGGCCTTTCTTCTATGCGATTGATACATTTTTCATGGTGTATTCTCGAGAAATCATACATTGATTATCTTCAGTTCGTGATTGCTCTCTGGCAGGGATGGTGATCGGCTAAATAAAGAATATGGCCTTGAGTTTTAAATCATGTTCCTTCAAGTTCTCCACCACAATGTTCGTTGCAAGATAGAAGATACTATGAGCCTACACATACTGTAGCTCGTAACTCTTCGATTCCAGTTTGTAATATTTTGGTTGGTGTGATCCCGGGGTATAATTGGGTTAAACTATGTAATAATGTTGCTTAATCAATAACATGCAAGCATTGTTGACAAAAAAAGTCTCATTGAAAGCATGGAAAATACAAATCATGCTGTGCATAATAGTAGAAAAACAGATCATGCACAGATCCAGCAGTCTTAGAGCATCTCCACCGGCGCCTCCCAAATAGTTGCCGCTAGAGGCGCCGACACTTTCGTATGGGAGGCGCTAGCACTGCGTCCACCTATTTGGGGAGCTGTTCCCACACCAGAGCTCCCAAACAGGTGGTCCCGATAAAAGTTATTTTTACATAAACTACATATTTATACTTAGAGTTTCATTTTAATGTCATTCAGGATCGATCGATGAATGAATAACAAATCTAAGTAAAAAATTATTCACTGATCGACCCAGGATGACATTTGAAACCTACTTATCTCTAGCCTACTACCTACTGGCCACCCGGCTCTGTGGAGGTGGACGATCGTCCAGAGCTCTCTTCCCTGGTCTCTCCGCTGCTCCTCCGTCGTCGATCCCCCGCTGCTCTCCCCGCCACAAACGTCAAGTAGGCGGCTCTATCCGCGGCCACCGCTTCCTGACGCAACTGCTGCTCCAGCTCCTCCTGCCGTCGACGGTGATCCAAATCCTGCCTTTGTAGCCGGAGCTGCATCTCCGCCAAACGTTGTCCCTCGTAGACTTCATCCTGACGCTGCATCTCCTCCCGCTGCAATCGCCGCAGCACAAGCTCCTCCCACCCCTTCTTTTGGCGCGCCTCCCACCGGCGCTGGCTCAGCGCCTCCCGTCGCCGCCGCGCCTCCAGGAACTCCAGCCTCTCCGCCTCCTTCCGCTGCCGCTGCTCCGCCTCCTCCCGCTGCCGCTGCTCCGCCTCATGTGCGGTGACCCAGCATACCACTGCATATTGTAGTATACAAGTCGTTGATATGATCTTCATGAAGGTACTTCTTCACAAATATCACATTCCTCAGAGTGGTACAACAGAAACATTGCAGATCATAACTGTGAGAACCCAAAATTTAGAGAGATTAATTTATTTAAGATGAAAAATAATTAGTTTCTAATAAGTTTGATTTGGCTAATTTCCAGCATTTAAATTGGGTTCTAATTTTTGCATGCAATAAAAATTAGATATTGTGAGTTTAGAACCTAATATGTTTGTTCATCTCAACCAGTAGTAGTACTATTGCATGCCTCGGCTAAGTAGAAGTAAGGTAGTAGTACTGGACATTTATTTAAGAAGATGGAGCTAGCTAGCGTGGCTTGTTTCTGGAACAAGGTTGGACATGCCGGCAACGGCCGACTATTGCGTGGACTTGTGCATGGTAGTTAGCCTATGAACCATTGACACGCGGACTGGGCTGATATTTTGCTCACACGAGGGACAGCACCTGGGCGTTTTCATCCAGTCGGCAAAGCGGTACGCGGTAGCTAGATATTTTGGTTACTAAACCGTCATAGCCCAGCTATAAATAGGCAACGTCCTCAACCGGGAGCACTGCACTTTACACACAACTCCACATGTTAATTAGGTCGAGAGAGTGAGCTAGCTAGAGCAACTCAGTGAGTGAGTCTGAGAAATGCAGAAAGAGAGAAAGAGAGAGAGAGAGAGAGTTGCTGCGAGGAATACGCATACATGTCGACGAGTGGAAAATCTAGGAGGAGGCATTGTTAGATCGTGAGGAATACGCATACATGTCGACGAGTGGAAAATCTAGGAGGAGGCATTGTTAGATCGTGCGTAGAGGAGAGCCGATGTATAATTTTGGAGAGTAGTAGTATCTCTACTGCTACTGGTTTTCTTTGATGCCGACAAATATTGATCTGTTGAAGTATATTTGGTATAGATAATTCCCTGACAGATGATTGTCGATTCAGGTAAGCTGATTTATACTCTTTCATATACTTATGTAGAATATACTTTGCTGTTTAATTTGATGATAGATTAATTGGTAGTGATGTGAATATTTCCGTTGAAATATTTGTGACTGATGTGCCGGTGTCAGTATACGGTGATGGATCCGGTGTGAGCCACCGATACGAGCCGGGCATTAGAAATGAGTATCGATTGGAAAGTGAACATCAGGAAAAATACATGTTTTTATAAGAGCAAACTTGGAGCTACGAAGGTAAACATATTGTACCGGTCACAGTTCAGGTATGGGACTGTCTGTGTTCTCCGCTGGGGACGGCCCTGTTGTGGAACGTGTCGATGATGGATCCGTAGGAGCGATCGACATCAGTATGTTCAGGTGTCCGGGTTCTAGTGGGCTAAAGGGCTCTGCTCCTCTAGCGCCTGTGTGGTGCTAGTTGAGGCTGTTGATGTCGGAGTACCCCTCTGCAGAGTGTAAAAGTGTGAATTTCACCCATGTGATTCCCGGGTAGGGAAACTTACTTTCATGTGTGGCACCATGTGTTTTAAATTGCCTAATACCTTAACCACATGTTGTTGTTTTTGAAAAGCATTTATGTTTTACAATTTATATGATTGTGTATAATCGGTTTGCTGAGTATGACTTGTCGTACTCATCAGCTCCCCTATGTTTTTTTTAGACACAGATGTCGTCATCGAAGAAGACCTCGTCGGCGGAGGTTTAGGCACGACCAGCGGGTGGGAAGCGATGTAGAGAATCTAGTTGTAGTTCTTGTGTAATTGTAAATAAATTTATAAAGATGTTGAATAGTTAAGCTTCTCGAGATCCACTGTGCTGGTTATTGCCTGCATTTTTAGCCTTGCGCGAGTATAAGCCTCTCGGTTTATAGGCGCGCGGCGGCTGTCTCGTCCAGGCCCGGTCTCGGGGCGTGACAATAACACTTGATATAATATTACAATCATGGTCTTAAGAAGTTGGCATTCTCACAGGTCCGATGAGAACACCCTAAGATAACTTAAGTACTGTTACAAACCAACATTGATATAAAAGAGAGCTCAGCAACTTATTTAAGTATGCCACTACGCTGCTCGGCTCTAAGCTAACTATAGTAAACTACTACTCCTCGACTTCTATGTTGTCTGCTCCGTAGACTATCCCATAGTCTACGCCTTCCACCCCTCCGGACAGGTCAGGTTCCTCGTAGACCAGCTCGTAGCGTCCTTCCGGTGCTCCGTTGTTGGTCTCCACTTCCATGTCACAGTCTAGAAAGGGTGTCGAAAGAAAGTGAGTACAGAGGTACTCAGCAAGCTCAAAAGGAAAAATGTGTATGATGCACTAGCTACGACCATCGATCAGAAAATCTTTGGTCAATGCATGTTTCGAAAACATTTCTTCAAAAGATTGATTTTATTCTGAAAACTATGCCCGCCAGTCTTCACAGGTTGAGCAGAACTTCACGGAGTTCCTTTCCTGCCGTTCGTAGTTCCTAGAACCGGGAGTGACAAGCCACAATTTGATACACTCTGCAGAGGTGCGTTACTTTTCCCATAAGAGATCTTATCCTTTTTGCCAGCCGCAGACTTGCCCCCGTTCACACTTCCTTGGTGTGAGGCCTATGAAGATCCAAGCCCACACCGCCTTCTCCGCGACCTCGCAGACCCACCCTTTTGTAAGTCTGTCCTCTCCTATATCTATGGGTAGACCGACCCAGGCCTTTGTTCTCACCTTTACCATTAAGGTAGACCGTTCCGAACAACTTATGTGCCCTGTCCTATACACCATAGATAGATCGATCTGGACAACCCTTACAATCCTTCATAGACCAATAATAAGTTTACCCTCTCCTGTATCTAATGGTAGACCGTGACGGACCACATGTCCCCACCTTTACCAAAGATAGACCGATACGGGCAACCCTTATCACCAGTCCGTTGGCATGCGAGAGGAAAAAGATACAGCTGGCTGTGGACTTGCCTGTGGACTGCGAGATAATGCAGTTCGATGCATTGAATGGAACCTGGACCTCGGGTTCTGTAAAGAAGCATCATTGTCCGGTAAGGACAATGTTATAAAATCCAAATAATGCATGCATGGATGTATTATTTTATATTGAATCCCTTACCCTTATATTTTATTAAGATTTAGGGTTGAATTAAGATTTGTGCCTTTGGAAGTAATTTGCAATTACTTGTAATTATGAAAACACTTATATTTCATAAAGAAATACTTTTAAAAGTAATACAATTTTCCTTTTTGGAAAATATTTATATCAAAAATAATTGGAAATAATAGAGTTTTCTCTATATTTTTGGAATAAGAATAATAGGATATCTTTCTTTAAAAGAAATGACTTGGAATAATAGAATTTCATTTTTAAATATTTGAAAATAAATATTTAAACTCATTTGAAATCTCTCCTTGATTTATAAATACAAGGAGATAATAATTTAAGATTCCAAGTTTTAATTTTAAATTCAGAAAATTCCAAAATTTGCATTTGTTTCCTAAATTCCATTTCTTATTTTATTCATGTTAAGAATAATTTATGATTCATAATATTATTTTTCTTGGTTTTTTAGAGGTTCAAATAATTTGTTTTGAATTTTGTAAAATTCAGTGTTATTTAAAATAGTGAAATTACCAAAATAACCCTGGCCCAACTAAATTAAATAACTGGGCCCGTTTGGGTCGGCCCATTTTGCCGAGCCAAACCCTCTCCTGGTGGAGACCGACCCCCTCGGCCCACCCACTTACCTCTCTCGCTCTCTCTCGTGACCTAACCCTAGCTCGCAGGCGATTACAAGGCGATGGCGTCGCTCCGGCCACCTCCGGGCTCCCCTGACGCCGCCATCGGCACCATCTGAACCGCCGTGAGAAGATCTATCGATCTACCCGCACGGTTTCGCCGATCTCTTCCTCTTCTGCCAGATCGCCTCCTCTCTGGATCTCGCGGAGAATCGCCTCCGACGATTGGCGATCACCGGCGAGCCGTGAACCTCGCCATTGATGCTAGCGCTGCTCTGGGACCGACCTGGCGCAGGTGCTGCCTTGGTAGCACCTGTGCCGTCGTCCCCGTGTTGCGGTGCTGTGTTGTTCGTGTGTTCGTCGGCGTAACGCCGACGTCTTCCCTGGACTTGCAGCTGCTACGGCCGCGCGGGCACGGCCTCGCCATGTCGTGGCTTCTGCTTCCAGGCGCTGGTAAGCTTCACCTGCTTCCTCTCCTTCTCAACACCAAGTCTGTGCGCCCCCATGCTTATGTGCTTCTTCCTTCTCTGTCGCTCAAGCTTCCTGATGATCCATGATCATACAGGGTAGTGCTGCTGCTGCTTATGCACCTATGCCTCCTCTCTGCAAGCCCTGACCAATTCACCAAGCTCTGGTTACTGACCAAGTGTGTACTGCTTGTTGTTCATTGCCATTGTTGCTATCTCATACTGTTTCTATCCCGCCATGCATTGTTATGCCATGCTATACATGATTATGGTGCTACTTATGCTTACTGGCATCCTATCCTTGCTTGTCTAGGTGTATAACTATGCATGTGCTTGCTGGTGATGCTCAGTACCATGTGCATGATCCAATTGATCCCTTGGATCATCAGATATGCCTGGTTATTGTTGGATTCCTTTGCTAAATGGATGATTTGCTTGCTGATGCTGCTACTCAAGCATGCTTATGCTACTGTGTGTGTGTGTTGCTCTTCATAGCTCTCTAGACTTGACCCAGTAGCTAGGGTTCATGGATACATGCTTGTGTTGCCTCACAGTGTGCTACTGTATAAATATTTCATGGATTTGTTATATATTCATGCCTGGATGGATTAATTATGGATGAACTGCTTATGCAGTATTGATTAAATGACTTGCTAAGCATGATTTGGTACTTCCATGATTAATTTGGAAATAAATAGAATCTGAATCCATTACTGGATAGTGATGATTTAATGTTTGGCTTTACTTTGGATGGTTCTATGTTTGTTGTGACCTCAGTAGCCTTGCTACTGACTGGTTGCTCACATAGCTGGCTAGATCTATTGGCTCCTCATCTTTGTTTGCATATTAGGGAATCATAATTAATATGAATGCCAATATGCTTGCCTGTGAACAAATCTAGGGTTTTCCTGATGGTTACTGGCTTAGGATCACTCTGGATAGTTCTGGGTAGCTGATATTCCTAGTAATCCATCTACTGGTGCTATATGTGCATGTGTGCTTGCTTGTGTGCACATCTGTACATGTGTTCTAGTCTCAATGCACAAGATTGTATCTGGGTGGCTCTAATTCTAGTGGTTGTCCTCTTCTGCCAGTGATCCTTGGTGAAAACCAAGTGATGATCACCCCTTGAGCATCTGCTCAACCCATGACATGTGTCATGCATGAATGATGGATTGGATCCACTGGATCAACTCCAGGAACTAGGTATACCTTGTTCCAGCTCCTAGAAAGATATTTTGTGTTGATGCAGACTTCTGGTTGATTTATGTGCACAGCCGTTCACCTCCAGTGCTTGGTTGATCTCCTCCTTAAGTCACCATGCTTCTCTGATGGTTTACTTGTTGGTTTTTGGATGGATAGTTGGGTTCTATGGTAGATGGTGCTGTTCTTGAGCAAGAACATGATGAACTCTATCAATTCCCCTATCTGATTACCTGGTGAATCCTTATCTGGTCGACTATGTATTGTTTCTAGGGTTTGTGCTTATTTATACCCGGCCTGCTTCTCCTCTGGTTATGCCACACAAGCCTGGCTTGGCTTGATGACTAGGCCATTGCATTGCCTTGTTGTTGCTTGCACAGCAACACATGAGCAGTGTGCTCATACGCTGAAACTTGAGCCCCTGAGTGTGCTCAGGTTTGGTCTGCTCCATCTTATCCTGGTGTTGTCCATTGTTTTGGACAAGCACAAGTGTGCATGACACTTGGTTTCTATCCAAACTGAATATATGTTGATTACTTAACCCCTGGCTAGTATTGCTGCTTTGTTTTGCAGGTTTTGAAGAGGAATATGACCACAGAAGTAATTCTTCAAAGTCATTAGTCTAGGATTTTAGTTTAGGATCAATTGATGTAATCTTAGTTTTATTTCTGTTTATTTACCATTAAATTATTGTAGCAAGAATATTGTAAAGACAATGTATATGTGTGTATATATCAATAAAGCTCAAGTTTTCTCTATGAGCTTGGTTGTATTTGTAATAATACTATTTATAAATAGCATGTTGTATTCATAATTCAATTTGAAATTCAAAGTCATTTGAATTTATGAGTTGTATTTAAATTATGAATTTCTTTTCCATATTCACTATTGCTTATTGTTTATTCTTGAGTTATTGATCCAATATTACTTGTCAAATGAAATCAAATCCCAAAATCAACAAGATACAAAAGAGGTCATGTCAAAATTCATAACTCAAATTGCATAACCCTAATTGCATTTTAGAGAGAACCTTGATCCCTCTTAGGTTTAGTTGCAATAAAGCGCGAAAATTTCCCCCGTTTTGCGATGAAATGCACATCCCTTTCCTAAATCTACCCTTTGTTGTTCCTATGTTCTGGTTATTACAGCCTCTCCCCCTTAACAGAAACTTCGTCCCGAAGTTAAGATTGATACCTGAATAGCTCGGGGTACGACTTCCTGAGCTCCGCTTCCGTCTCCCATGTTGCTTCTCGTTCAGGATGATGTTGCAATTGAATCTTGCAGTATTTGATTGCCCTATTCCTTAACTTCTTCCACTGTACCTCCAAGATCCTTTCAGGCTTCTCCACGTAAGTTAGATCTGATTGTAGCTCTATTTCTTCATGTGTGACGGGATCATCTGGTGCCTTCAAACACTTTCTAAGTTGTGATACATGGAATACATTGTGAATCAGACTTAATTGCTTAGGTAACTCCAATTCAAAAGTTGTTCCTCGATTCTGACTGAGTATCTTGAATGGTCCTTGATGTCTACGCACGCTTCTATTCCTGTAGACAGTGTTGGGCCTCCAAGAGCGGAGGTTTGTAGAACAGCAGCAAGTTTCCCTTAAGTGGATCACCCAAGGTTTATCAAACTCAGGGAGGTAGAGGTCAAAGATATCCCTCTCAAGCAACCCTGCAATTAAGATACAAGAAGTCTCTTGTGTCCCCAACACACCTAATACACTTGTCGGATAGGTGCACTAGTTCGGCGAAGAGATAGTGAAATACAAGTAATATGGATGATTATAAGTAGTAATTGCAATCTGAAATAAAAATGGCAGCAAGCGAACATGTAGTAGAACTTGTTGGAAACGGTGTTTCAATGCTTAGAAACAAGGCCTAGGGATCATACTTTCACTAGTGGACACTCTCAACAATGATCACATAATTGAATAAGTAAATGCTACTCTCAAACACTCTCTTGTTGGATAACAAACACCATTCATTGTGTAGGGCTGCAAGAGCACACCTCAAGCCGGAGTAAACAAGCTCCACAACGTCATAAAGGAATCACACACGATGCGCACACTGTCACCATCGCACCGTGGAGAGTGACTCCGGAGTTCAAATTAAAGTAACCTCTAGAGTGCATAATAGACAAGAGTAACATCTACATATTCAACTAGATTACAAAGCTCATGATCACATAAAGATCACACCATGGGAGAGATGAACCACATAGCTACCGGTAGAGCCCTCAGCCTCGGGGAGAACTACTCCTCATCATGGGAGACAGCAACGGCGATGAATATGGCGGTGGTGTCGATGGAGATGATTCCGGGGGCACTTCCCCATCCCCGGCGTCGGGAGACTTCTGTCCCAAAACTTGGCTTCGCGATGGCGGCGGCTACGTAACTTTTCGTGGAGGAAGACCGATCTCCCTAGGGTTTTTACTTCTGGGAGAATATATAGGCGGAAGGGCGGCCTCGGAGGAGTCTCGAGGGGCCAACCCCATAGGGCGGCGCGCCATGAGGTGGGGCCGCGCCCCCCTATGGTGTGGCCGCCTCGTGGCCCCCCTTCTCCTCTCCTCTTTCTGGAAGACTCCGTGGGGCGTGGGCTTTTGTTTCGTCCAATTCCGAGAATATTTGTAAACTAACTTTTCTGAAATAAAAACAGCAGAAAACAGGAACTGGCACTTCGGCATCTTGTTAATAGGTTAGTTCCAGAAAATGCATAAAAATGATATAAAGTGTGAACAAAACATGTAGGTATTGTCATAAAACTAGCATGGAACATCGGAAATTATAGATACGTTGGAGACGTATCAGTCCTATGTATCGAGGACTTAATTTTCCTTTTACTCCGAATCTCTTGAGTCCTTTCATTGGGCTCACCTTCAGATATACCATGTCTCCCACTTTTGGTTCCCACACTCTTCTCTTCTGGTCAGCATAACTCTTTTGTCGACTCTGAGCTATTTTTAGTCTATCCCTGATAACCTCGATGACTCCTTGTCTCTCCTTGATGTAGTCCGGTGTAAACTCCTTGTTCTCTCCTGTTTCAAACCAACAGATTGGAGATCTACACTTCCTCCCGTACAATGCTTCATACGGTGCCATCTGTATGCTACTTTGATAGCTATTGTTGTAGGAGAATTCTGCTAATGCTAGATGGTCTTCCCATGAGCCCCCGAAATCTAAAGCACAAGCTCTCAGCATGTCTTCCAATATCTGATTGGTTCGTTTGGTTTGTCCTCCGGTTTGCGGTTGATATGCCGTGCTAAAATCCAGCTTGGATCCCAAAGCTTCTTGGAGTTGTTTCCAAAATGCTGATGTGAATATCGAACCTCTATCTGAGACTATCTTCTTTGGTACTCCATGTTTACTAACTATTTCCTTGACATATATATCCACAAGCTTTTCCGAAGTATCCTTCTGGTTTATGGCTATGAAATGAGCACTCTTGGTAAGTCTATCCACCATTACCCATATCATATCCTCTTTTACTAGTCATTGGTAGACCAGTAACAAAATCCATTCCGGTTTCATCCCATTTCCACTCTGGTATCTCCAGTGGTTTTAGTAATCCAGCAGGACTCTGATGTTCTGCTTTCACTCGTTGACATGTATGGCATTCTAAAACATATTGAGCTATCTCTCTTTTCATGTTATTCCACCAGAACATTTCCTTCAAATCCATATACATCTTAGTACTTCCCGGGTGTATTGAATAAGGGGTTTCATGTGCTTCCTTTAATATGATTGACTTTACTTCCGGATCATCCGGTACACACATCCTCTTCTGAAAGTATAGAGAATCAAACTCTCCGAGATTGAATTCGGATGGTTTACCTTCTCCAATCCTTTTGATTTCTTCTTGGATAAATTGATCATCCACTTGCTTTCTAATGATCTCATATTTCAAGTCTGAATACATCTCATCCATAATCCTCATGGTTGCTATACTTCCCACTGTATCACCTTGAATAAACAAAATCTGGGCTTCTTCTAGCTCTTTCCGAAGTTCTTTTGGAATTTCCCATTCCGTAGGTTGATTCTCGGTACTCTTCCTGCTTAAAGCATCTGCTACTACATTGGCCTTGCATGGTGTATAGTTGATTGTCAGTTCATAGTACTTAATCAACTCTAACCATCTCTTCTGTCTCATGTTTAATTCCTTTTGGGTAAAGAAATACTTCAAACTCTTTTGATCCGTGTATAACTCACATTTGGATCCATAGAGAAATTGCCTCCAACTCTTCAAAGCATACACAACTGCCGCCAATTCTAAGTCATGTACTGGGTAATTATGTTCATGTGGCTTTAGTTGTCTTGATCCGTAAGCTATAACTTTACGATCTTGCATTAGAACACATCCAAGTCCATTCTTGGAAGCATCACAATACACCGTGTAATCCTTTCCGGGTTCCGGAACTGCTAACACCGGTGCTGTGGTTAACTTCTCCTTGAGTGTTTGGAAACTGGCTTCACACTCATCAGTCCACACAAATGGGGTATTTTTCTTAAGTAACTTGGTCATTGGTCCTGCAATCTTCGAAAATCCTTCAATGAACCTCCGATAATAACCTGCCATACCAAGGAATCCTTTTATTTCCTTAGCATTTTTAGGTGACTTCCATTCCAATACTGACTGAACTTTGCTTGGATTCACCGCTATTCCTTCTTTGGTTATGACATGTCCAAGAAATTCAACACTATCTAACCAAAATTTGCACTTGCTGAACTTTGCATCTAGCTGATGTTCTCTTAAAATTTGCAAAACTATCTTCAAATGCTTTGCATGTTCTTCTTTAATTATCTTTGGAGTAGATTAAAATATCATCTATGAACACTATCACGAACTTGTCCAAGTACTTCATGAATATCTTGTTCATCAAATTCATGAAAATAGCTGGTGCATTTGTTAGTCCAAATGGTACAACCAAGTATTCATGGTGTCCATACCTTGATACAAACGCTGTTTTTGGTACATCTTCCTTCTTGATCTTGATTTGATGGTATCCTGACCTTAAATCTATCTTCGAGAAGACTCTAGCTCCTTGAACTTGATCAAAAAGGTCTTGTATCCTTGGTAAAGGGTACTTGTTCTTGATTGTTACATTGTTAAGATTTCTGTAATCTCCACACATTCTCTTACCTCCATCTCTTTTATCCACAAAAATAACTGGTGTACCCCATGGTGACACACTTTCTTGGATGAATCCTTTCTGTTACAGTTCATCAATCTGAGCCTTCAGTTCTACTAGCTCCTTTGGTCCCATCTTATATGGTGGTTGAGCTATTGGTGATGTGCCTGCAATCAGATCTATTGTAAACTCTATCTCTCTACCGGGTGGCATTCCCGGTAGTTCCTTGGGAAACACATCTGGAAACTCATTTACTATAGGGATATCTTCAATCTTCACCTCCTTCAGACTATTAAGCTCCAATCCTATCTCCAACTGAGTGTATTTGTCTCCTTGGAACACTATCTGACCTCCCATAGAATTGCGAAGTGACACTGTTTTATCTCCATAGTTGATCACTGCTCCATTCTCCGTCAACCATTCCATCCCTAGAATCACTGATATATCCTTCATAGAAATGATGAATAGGTCCGCGAAATACACACAGTCACAAATGGTTATGACCTGTGCTTCTTTCACGTGGGTTACTAAGATCGTTCCCCTCGCAGATAAGACTGTTATGGGTTTTTCTAACTTGGAACATCTAAGCCCGTATTTTTCCACAAACTCCCGTGCAAGAAATGATGTGGTTTCCCCAGTATCAAATAATACTTTGCCAGGATGAGTAAGAATGCTGAGCGTACCTAGGACTGCTTGATCCGACTCTCCCACTTGCTCCAAAGTTGTGCAATTCAGCTTTCCATACGGCTTGCCCCTCTTGTTGTTGTTGTAGTTGCTATTGTTGTTGTTGTTGTTATTGCCACCTCCTCCTCGTCCTCCTGAGTTTTGTCCACTCCATGAAGCCTTATTAGGACAATCAGGCTTCATGTGTCCTTCCTGTCCACAACCATAGCAGATGATCCTGGGTTTCTGACACTCCTTTCGGACGTGTCCCCTCTGCCCACAGTTGTTACAGATGATCTGGGACTTAGGATTCTGACTTGGGCCTCCATGGTTGTTTTGATTACCGGTAGGCCGGTATCGTGGTTTGAAACTCCGATCTGGGGTTGGTTTGGTAATTGGGTACTTCCTTGGCTCGATACGAGCCCTCTTCCTTCTATCTTCCAGAACCTGCCTGTAATCATCCTCGAAAGTAATTGCCGAGTCAATCAGTTCCTAGAATTCTGCGGTCCTTGTCAGCCTCAGTTGCATCTTCATGTAAGGATTCATGCCTTTCATGAACCTCTTCTTTCGCTTCTCATCTGTGTCCACCTCATCTGGCGCATACCTAGCCAAACGATTGAAATCCCGAACATACTGCATTATAGGTGCAGTATTCTGTTGAAGCTCTTCAAACTCCCTCTTCTTCAACCACTGGAACATTCCCGGAACTTCTTCTTGAACTCTTCCCATGTGAACACCTTTTCTGGAGGATGTACCGCCACAAGGTTCTCCCACCATGATGCCGCTTGTCCTGACAACAGATAAGTGGCATACCGAATCTTCTCCTCATCGTTGCATCCAACGGTCCTTAACTTTCTTTCTGTATCCATTAGCCAGTCTTCTACATCCATTGGTTCTGGAGCTGATGCAAAAGGTAGTGGTCTTGCATTCTGGAAGTCTGATAAGGTTACTCCCTTGCCTTCATTACCCCTATCGTTGATGACGTGGGTAAAGAAATCTTGCATGTTCTTGTTTTGACTTTCCTGGTACCTCCTCCTATCTTCTTCCATTGCTCTCATGTACTGTTGGAAATCTGGATGCATCATTGGGTGTGGTGGCATTCTCCGCTCTAGGCCGTCGCATCCGCTCCTGCTTTCTTTGCTTCGCTCTCTTCGAGCATCTTCGGTTTCGACTAACGCCATTCCCCCTAGTCCTGTGATGCGCGTAGATGTACACGTCCGTTGGGAACCCCAAGAGGAAGGTGTGATGCGCACATCAGCAAGTTTTCCTCAGAAATAAACCAAGGTTATCGAACCAGAGGGAGCCAAGCACGTGAAGGTTGTTGGTGGAGGAGTGTAGTGCGGCGCAACACCAAGAAACCGGCGCCAACGTGGAACCCGTACAACACAATCAAAGTACTTTGCCCAACGTAATTGAGGTTGTCAATCTCACCGGCTTTCGAAAAACAAAGGGATTAAGCGTACGAGTGGGAAAATGGTGTTTGTTTGCAAAGAACAGTAAAAACAGTAGAATGTATTCAGTATAAAAGAATGGACCGGGGTCCATAGTTCACTAGAGGTGTCTCTCCAATAAGATAACTAACATGCTGGGTGAACAAATTACAGGTGGCAATTGACAAATAAAGATTCAATACATATCAATGATGATTACTATGTGATTTAATCAGGGCATTACGACAAAGTACATAGACCGCTTATCCAGATGCATCTATGCCTAAATAATCCACCTTCAGGTTATCATCCAACCCCTCCAGTATTAAGTTGTAAACAACAGATAATTGCATTAAGTATGGTGTGTAATGTAATCAACACAAATATCCTTAGACAAAGCATTGATGTTTTATCCCTAGTAGCAACAACACATCCACAACCTTAGAACCTACTGTCACGATCCCAGATTCAATGGAGGCATGAACCCACTATCAAGCATAATTACTCCCTCTTGGAGTTACAAGTATCAACTTGGCCAGAGCCTCTACTAGCAACGGAGAGCATGCAAGAACATAAACAACACATATATGATAGATTGATAATCAACTTAACATAATATTCTATATTCATTGGATCCCGCCAAACACAACATGTAGCATTATAGATGATCTTGATCATGTTAGGCAGCTCACAAGATCTAAACAATGATAGCACAAGCGGAGAAGACAACCATCTAGCTACCGCTATGGACCCATAGTCCAAGGATAAACTACTCACGCATCAATCGCGGCGGATGGATGTAGAGCCCCTCGGTGATGATTCGATGCCATTGTGGCGGCGCAGAAGCGATCTCCGCCCCCGAGATGGGATTCGCGACGGCCGATGCGCGTAGATGTACACGTCCGTTGGGAACCCCAAGAGGAAGGTATGATGCGCACAACGGCAAGTTTTCCCTCATAAAGAAACCAAGGTTATCGAATCCGCAGGGAGCCAAGAAGCACGTGAAGGTTGTTGGTGGAGGAATGTAGTGCGGCGCAACACCAGGAAACCGGCGCCAACGTGGAACCTGCACAACACAATCAAAGTACTTTGTCCCAACGTAACAGTGAGGTTGTCAATCTCACCGGCTTGCTGAAAACAAAGGATTAAGCGTATCGAGTGGAAGATGGTGTTTGTTTGCAAAGAATAGTAAAAAGCAGTAGAATGTATTCAGATGTAAAAGAATGGACCGGGTCCACAGTTACACTAGAGGTGTCTCTCCAATAAGATAACATCATGTGGGTGAACAAATTACAAAGGGCACTTGACAAATAAAGATTCAATACATATCAACGATGATTACTATGATTTAATCAGGGCATTACGACAAAGTAAATAGACCGCTATCCAAATGCATCTATGCCTAAATAATCCACCTTCAGGTTAGCATCCGCACCCCTTCCAGTATTAAGTTGTAAACAACAGATAATTGCATTAAGTATGGTGCGTAATGTAATCAACACAAATATCCTTAGATAAAGCATCAATGTTTTATCCCTAGTAGCAACATCACATCCACAACCTTAGAACTTTCCCACATTAAATGGAGGCATGAACCCACTATCGATATAATTCCCTCTTGGAGTTACAAGTATCAACTTGGCCAGAGCCTCTACTAGCAACGGAGAGCATGCAAGAACATAAACAACACATATATGATAGATTGATAATCAACATAACATAATATTCTATATTCATCGGATCCCACCAAACACAACATGTAGCATTACAAATAGATGATCTTGATCATGTTAGGCAGCTCACAAGATCTATAACAATGAAAGCACAAGCGGAGAAGACAACCATCTAGCTACTGCTATGGACCCATAGTCCAAGGATGAACTACTCACGCATCAATCCGGAGGCGGGCATGATGATGTAGAGCCTCCGGTGATGATTCCCCTCTCCGCAGGGTGCCGGAGGCGATCTCCGAATCCCCCGAGATGGGACGGCGGCGGCTCCTCGCAATGTTCTCCGTACGTGGCTCCTCGTGCAGGGGGTTTCCGCATGAGGCTTTAAGTAGGCGGAAGGGTAGGTCGGGGGACGCGAGGGGCCAGACAACAGGGCCGCGCGGCCAGGGCCTGGCCGCCGCCGGTGTCCGGCCACCCGTGGCCCCACTCGTCTCCCTCGGCCTTCTGGAAGCTTCGTGTAAAAATAGGCCCCGGGCGTTGATTTCGTCCAATTCCGAGAATATTTCCTTACTAGGATTTCTGAAACAAAAATGCTAAAAACAGGAACTGCACTTCGGCATCTTGTTAATAGGTTAGTGCCGGAAATGTATAATAATGCTGTAAAGTATGTATAAAACATTCAAGTATTGTAATAAAAGTAGCATGGAACATAAGAAATTATAGATACGTTTGAGACGTATCGCTCTCGAAGGTTTCCGTATCGTGGCTCTCGGTACAGGGGTTTCGCGACGAAGGCTATATGTAGGCGGAAGGGTAGGTCAGGGCCACACGAGGGTCCCACAACAAAGCCGGCGCGGCCAGCCCGGGACGCGCCGCCTAGTGTGTGGCCGCCGTGGCCCCACTTCGTCTCCCCTTCGGTCTTCTGGAAGCTTCGTGTAAAAATAGGACCCTGGGCGTTGATTTCGTCCAATTCCGAGAATATTTCCTTACTAGGATTTCTGAAACCAAAAACAGCAGAAAACAGGAACTGGCACTTCGGCATCTTGTTAATAGGTTAGTGCCGGAAAATGTATAATAATGCTGTAAAGTATGTATAAAACATTCAAGTATTGTCATAAAAGTAGCATGGAACATAAGAAATTATAGATACGTTTGAGACGTATCACATCCCAGCTTAGTTCCTACTGCCTCAGTAGAGGCATAACACAAATAATTTCTGAAGTGACATGCTACCAACATAATCTTGATCAACATTATTGTAAAGCATATGAGATGAATGGAGTGATCTGAACAAAAGATTGCTAACAAAGATAATGACTAAACAAATGAATCATATAGCAAAACTTTTCATGAATAGTACTTTCAAACAAGTATCAATAAGACTTGCATAAGAGCTAACTCATAAGCAATAAATTCTAAGTAGAATGCATTGAAGCAACACAAAGGATGATTAAGTTTCAGCAATCACTTTCAACTTGTAACATGTATATCTCATGGATATTTGTCAACATAGAGTAATATAACAGGTGCAATAAGTAAACATGTAAGAATCAATGCACACAGTTAACACAAGTGTTTGCTTCTGAGATAGAAAGGAGTGGGTAAAGTGACTCAACATAAAGTAAAAGAATGGCCCTTCGCAGAGGGAAGCATGGATTACTATTTTTGTGCTAGAGCTTTTGTTTTGAAAACATAGAAACAATTTTGTCAACGGTAGTAATAATTCATATGTGCTATGCATAATACTTCCTACAAGTTGCAAGTCTCATGCATAGAGTACTAATAGTGCTCGCACCTTGTCCTACTTAGCTCGGAAAACACGGATTATCATTGCATAACATATGTTTCAACCAAGTGTCACAAAGGGGTACCTCTATGCCGCCTGTACAAATGTGTAAGGAGAAATCACGCATTGGATTTCTCGCTTTTGATTATTCTCAACTTAGACATCCACTACAAGAAAATAGATAATGGACTCCTCTTTTAATGCTTAAGCATTCAACAACAGTTAATATTCTCATAAGAGATTGAGGTTGTATGTCCAAACTGAAACTTCCACCATGATACATGGCTTTAGTTAGCGGCCCAATGTTCTTCTCTAACATATGCATACTCAAACCATTTGATCATGAAATCGCACTTACTTCAGACAAGACGAACATGCATAGCATCTCACATGATATCCAACAAAGGTAAAAGTTGATGGCGTCCCCTAAACATGGTTACCGCTCAACAAGCAACTTATAAGAACTAAGACACATAACTACATATTCATCACCACAATAGTTTTTAAGCTATTTTTCCCATGAGCTATAATGCAAAGATAAAGGAATGAAATTTTAAAGGTAGCACTCAAGTAATTTACTTTGGAATGGCAGAAAAATACCACATAGTAGGTAGATATGGTGGACACAAATGGCATGGGTTTTGGCTCAAGGTGTTTGGATGCACGAGAAGCATTTCCTCTCAGTACAAGGTTTGGGCTAGCAAGGTTGTTTGAAGCAAACACAAGTATGAACAGGTACATCAAAACTTACACAAGAACATATTGCAAGCATTATAAGGCTCTACACTGTCTTCCTTGTTGTTCAAACACTTTACCGAAAATATCTAGACTTAGAGAGACCAATCATGCAAACCAAATTAAACAAGCTCTACGGTAGTTCTTCATTAATAGATTAAACTACATGATGCAAGAGCTTAAACATGATCTATGAGAGCTAAAACAATTGCCAAGTTAATCCAAACCATATGCAGCATTTTCTGATTCCAACCAAATAGCAATTTAACGAAGCAATTTCAGCCTTCGCCATGAACATTAAAGCACAATTAAGAACACAAGTGTTCCATATGAAAAAGCGGAGCGTAATATCTCCAATATAAGGATGGTGGGATCCAACTTTATTCAAACCAAAACAAAAATAAAAGCAAATCAGACGCTCCAAGTAAAGAACATAAGATGTGATGGAATAAAAATATAGTTTCACTAGAAGTGACCCGATAATGTTGTCGATGAAGAAGGGATGCCTTGGGCATCCCCAAGCTTAGATTCTTGAGTCTTCTTAAAATATGCAGGGATGAACCACCGGGGCATCCCCAAGCTTAGACCTTTCACTCTTCTTGATCATAGTATATCATCCTCTTCTCTTGACCCTTGAAAACTTCCTCCACAACAAACTTCAAGCAAACTCATTAGACGGTTAGTGCATAATCAAAATTCACATATTCAGAGGTGACACAATCATTCTTAACATTTCTGGACATTGCACAAAGCTTCTGAAAGTTAATGGAACAAAGAAACTCATTCAACATAGCAAAAGCGGCAATGCGAAATAAAAGGCAGAATCTATCTAAAACAGAACAGTCCGTAAAGATGAATCTGGCAAGGGCACTTAACTTGCTCAAATGGAAAAACTCAAAACTAATGAAAGTTGCGTACATATCTGAGGATCACGCTCGTAAATTTGCAGATTTTTTCGATTTTTTACAGAGAGCTCTGCGAGAATTCATGACAGACAGCAATGCTGTTTCTGCGCAGCAATCCCAAATATAGTATCAACTTTAGCATAGAAACTTTACTTGGCACAAAAACATGATAAGGAGATGTTGCTACAGTACTAAACAACTTCCAAGACTCAGCAATACAGTAAATAAAATGAAACTTGGGTTATCTCCCAAGAAGTGCTTTCTTTATAGCCATTAAGATGGGCTCAGTAATTTCGATGATACTTTCACAAGAATTAAGAGCTGAAGAAAAAGAAAGCATCAAGAAGCAAATTCAAAACACATTTAAACCTAACCCACTTCCTATGAAAAGGCAATAAGCATAGAAAGGCAACACAAGCGCAACTTCAAGATTCTCAACATAAAGAGGGGAAACTTAATATTATTAAGATGCATATAACCATGTTTCCCTCTCTCATAATAACTTTCAGTAGCATCATGAACAAACTCAACAATATAACTATCACATAAAGCATTCTTGTCATGAGTTACATGCATAAAATCATTACTCTCCACATAAGCATAATCATTACTATTAATTGTAGTGGGAGCAAATTCAATAAAGTAGCTATCATTATTATTCTCATCACTATAATCATCATATAGGAGGCATATTGTAATCATAATTAATTTTCTCCTCAATAGTAGGTGGACTGAAAAATATCATATTCATCATTGCAAACATCATATATAGGAGGTAAAGTATCATCCAAGTAAATTTTCTCCTCCATGCTTGGGGGACTAAAAATATCACAACCAGCTTCCCCAAGCTTAAATTCTTCCATAGCTTTAGCAATAATGGTGTTCAAAGAGTTCATGCTAATAACATTGCTACAACTATTTTGCAAACAAAGTTCCATGGGTTTTTTAATTTTCTCTTCAAACACATCATGTCCTAACTCAAGATAAATATTATAAAGATCTCTAATTTTTTTGTTGTTTTCCATTAAGCCTAACTAGTGAAAATAAAAACAAGTACAGGACTAGACATGATAAAAAAAAATATGCAAGTAACTAATTTTTTTTGTATTTTTGAAATAGAGAAAAAAGACAGTAAATAAAATAAAGTAAAGCAAGACAAAAACAAAGTAAAGAGATTGGAAGTGGAGACTCCCCTTGCGTGTCTTGATCTCCCGAACGCGCCTGCAAAAGTGGCTTGATGCTGTCAGAGATACACGTCCGTTGGGAATCCCAAGAGGAAGGTGTGATGCGCACAGCAGCAAGCTCGTAAAGAAACCAAGGTTATCGAACTCAATAGGAGCCAAGAAGCTACGTGAAGGCTGTTGTTGGAGGAGTGTAGTGGCGGCGCAACACCAAGGAAACCGGTGCCAACATGGAACATGCACAAATACAATCAGTATTTGCCCCAACGTACAGTTGAGGTTGTCATCTCACCGGCTTGCTGAAAACAAAGATTAAGCGTATCGAGTGGAAAATGGTGTTTGTTTGCAAAGAACAGTAAAAATAGTAGAATGTATTCAGATGTAAAGAATGGACCGGGTCCACTCACTAGAGGTGTCTCTCCAATAAGATAACTAATATGCTGGGTGAACAATTACAGGCGGCAATTGACAAATAAAGATTCAATACATATCAATGATGATTACTATGTGATTTAATCAGGCATTACGACCAAAGTACATAGACCGCTATCCAAACATGCATCTATGCTCTACACATCTTCAGGTTATCATCCGAACTCCCTTCCAAGATATTGTAAACAACAGATAATAGATTCATATGGCGCGTAATGTAATCAACACAAATATCCTTAGACAAAGCATTGATGTTTTATCCCTAGTAGCAACAAGACATCCACAACCTTAGAACCTTACTGTCACGATCCCAGATTAATGGAGGCATGAACCCACTATCGGCATTAACAATTACTCCCTCTTGGAGTTACAGTATCAACTTGGCGTAGCCTCAACTAGCAACGGAGAGCATGCAAGAACATAAACAACACATATATGATAGATTGATAATCAACTTAACATAATATTCTATATTCATCGGATCCCGCCAAACACAACATGTAGCATTACAAATAGATGATCTTGATCATGTTAGGCAGCTCACAAGATCTAAACAATGATAGCACAAGCGAGAAGACAACCATCTAGCTACCGCTATGGACCCATAGTCCAAGGACGAACTACTCACGCATCAATCCGGAGGCGGGCATGATGATGTAGAGCCTCCCGTGATGATTCCCCTCCGGCAGGGTGTCGAGGCGATCTCCCGAATACCCCGAGATGGGATTCGCATGGCGGGCGTCTCGGAAGGTTTTCCGTATCGTGGCTCTCGGTACTGGGTTCGCGGCGAAGGCTATATGTAGGCGGAAGGGTAGGCCAGGGGGCCACACGAGGCCCACACAACAGGCCGGCGCGGCCAGGGCTTGGGCCGCGCCGGCCGTGGCCTGCCGCGCCGCCCGGTGTGTGGCCGCCCGTGGCCCCACTTCGTTTCGGTCTTCTGGAAGCTTCGTGCAAAAAATAGGACCCGGGCGTTGATTTCGTCCAATTCCGAGAATATTTCCTTACTAGGATTTCTGAAACCAGAAAACAGGAACTGGCACCTCGGCATCTTGTTAATAGGTTAGTGCCGGGAAATGTATAATGTCGTAAAGTATGTATAAAACATTCAAGTATTGTCATAAAGTAGCATGGAACATTAGAAATTATAAATACGTTTGAGACGTATCATCCTGTAACAAAGAGCGATTACTCATAATTACACCATGCAAATGTTTTCTGAGCTCAACGCATTGCCCAGAACTAGTCACACAATGAAATCAAGAAGCAAATCCAAAACAAACATTTATTATGTATATACATTGTATATAACATAACTTACACACATATATTACATGTGGTACATATATAACCACTTATTTGGCTCCAAGCCCAAGACAACGGAAATTAAAAATACGTTCTAGTACAATACCACCTATACTACTTTATTCTTCTCCAGAGCTTTACTCCTCATCGTCTTCATTCGCCTCCGCGTACATCCCCGGGGTCCATCTAGTACATCGACTTTTCTTCCGGACACCATCCGGAACAAAGGTCCTTCCAGTGGGTATGTAGTCCGAATCGGACGAAGTGCCGAGACAGAGATCGGTCATGCCTAAGTAACTGATACGTCTCCAACGTATCGATAATTTCTTATGTTCCATGCTACTTTATTGATGATACCTACATGTTTTATGCACATTATATGTCGTATTTACGCATTTTCTGGAACTAACCTATTAACAAGGTGCCGAAGAGCCAGTTGCTGTTTTCTGCTGTTTTTGGTTTCAGAAATCCTAGTAAGGAAATATTCTCGGAATTGGACGAAATCAACGCCATGGTCCTATTTTTGCACGGAGTTTCCAAGACCGAAGAGATAACGAAGTGGGGCGACGAGGCGCGCCACCATAGGGCGCGCGGCCGAGGGGGCCCGCGCCGCCCTATGGTGTGGGCCCTCGTCAGCCGACCTACCCTCGCCTTACTTAAAGCCTCCGTCGCGAAACCCCAAGCACGAGAGCCACACACGGAAAACCTTCAGAGACGCCGCCGCCGAATCCCATCTCGGGGATTCAGAGATCGCTTCTCCCACCTCGCGGAGAGGGGATTCATCTCCCAGAGGACTCTTCATCGCCATGATCGCCTCCGGAGTGATGAGTGAGTAGTTCACCCCTGGACTATGGGTCCATAGCAGTAGATGGTCGTCTTCTCCTAATTGTGCTTCATTGTTGGATCTTGTGAGCTGCTTAACATGATCAAGATCATCTATCTGTAATACTATATGTTGTGTTTGTCGGGATCCGATGGATAGAGAATACTATGTTATGGTGATTATCAATCTATTGTTTATGTGTTGTTTATGATCTTGCATGCTCTCCATTATTAGTAGAGGCTCCGGCCAAGTTTGTACTCTTAACTCCAAGAGGGAGTATTTATGCTCGATAGTGGGTTCATGCCTTCATTGACACCGGGGACAGTGACAGAAAGTTCTAAGGTTGTGATGTGCTGTTGCCACTAGGGATAAAACATTGATTCTATGTCTAAGGATGTAGTTGTCGATTACATTACGCACCATACTTAATGCAATTGTCTGTTGCTTAGCAACTTAATACTGAATGGGGTTCGGATGATAACCTGAAGGTGGACTTTTTAGGCATAGATGCAATTGGATGGCGGTCTATGTACTTTGTCGTAATGCCCGGATTAAATCTCACTATATTTATCATATCATGTACATGCATTGTTATGCCCTTCTCTATTTGTTAATTGCCCGACTGTAATTTGTTCACCCAACATGCTTTTATCTTATGGGAGAGACACCTAGTGAACTGTGGACCCCTGTCCTATTCTTTACATAGCATACAATCTACCGCAATTGTGTTTTACTCTGTTTCTTGCAAACAATCATCTTCCACTCGATACGCTTAATCCTTGTTACAGTAAGCCGTGAGATTGACAACCTCACTGTTTCGCTGGGGCAAAGTACTTTGGTTTTGCAGTGCAGATTCCACGCTGGCGCCGAATCCCCGTTGTTGCGCCGCATCACATTTCGCCACCATCAACCTTCAACGTGCTTCTTGGCTCCTCCCGGTTCGATTAAACCTGGTTTCTTTCTGAGGGAAAACTTGCTACCGTGCGCATCATACCTTCCTCTTGGGGTTCCCAACGAACGTGTGAGTTACACGCCATCAAGCTCTTTTTCTGGCGCCGTTGCCGGGGAGATCAAGACACGCTGCAAGGGGAGTCTCCACTTCTCAATCTCTTTACTTTGTTTTTGTCTTGCTTTATTTTATTTACTACTTTGTTTGCTGCACCTAAACAAAACACAAAAAATAGTTGCTAGTTTTACTTTATTTACTGCCTTGCTCTCTATATCAAAAACACAAAAAAATTAGTTACTTGTCTTTACTTTGTTTGCCTAGTTTACTTTTTGCTTATTGCATCATGTTTCCTTTTAATTTTACCACAAAAGACATACCGGTAGGACGCGGGTCTATAGTTGGGAGAAATAATATAGAAGAATTTTTCAATCATGTTAGTATTACTGAAGATTTTGAAGATAGACACTTGGTAGAACTTGCACCTACCTATGAAATTGCTGTTGCTGCTTTAGTTCGTATGTTGGAAACTAAATTTGTTAATCTCAATCCTATAATCCAACACATGTTTCTTACACTCGGTGATATGGAAGAAGGGGAAAAGAAAGATTTTGTTTTAGAAACCCTTCTTAGAGAATTTGGTGGTCTAGCAAGAGAGGCTAGAAAGGTCTTCGCTAAATTTAATATGCTAGGTTCTCATACTAATTTTGTTGGTCTCCTTGAAAAAATGGACATGGATAGAATAAGGTACACTAATAATATTAATGATGGAGGGGAGATCAAAGCACCAATACCATGTAAACTCCTAGCTATGAATGATGCACTAGAAAATAACTATGCTTGGCTTGTTCCTGAAAATTTGTTCGATGAGAGTAGCAAGCCTAAGACTAATGAAAAGGGAGACGCTAAAACTTATATATCAAATATACTATGCTTGGTTGAGAAAACTCCCAACACCCCTGGTAATGATGTTGATGCTTCTACTCTCATGATACTTGATTTGCACTTTCGCGCCTAGCTGAAAGGCGTTAAAGAAAAGCGCTTATGGGAGACAACCCATGTTTTTACTACAGTACTTTGTTTTTATTTTGAGTCTTGGAAGTTGTTTACTACTGTAGCAACCTCTCCTTATCATGTTTTTGTGCCAAGTAAAGTTTCTATGTTAAAGTTGATGTTATATTTGGGATCGCTGCGCAGAAACAGCATTGCTGTCTCTGTCACGAATCTAGGCACAGGTCTCGTAGAAAATTCGAAAAAATCTGCCAATTTACGAGCGTGATCCTCAGATATGTACGCAACTTTCATTAGTTTTGAGTTTTTCCATTTGAGCAAGTCTGGTGCCATCTTTAAATTCGTCTTTACGGACTGTTCTGTTTTTGACAGATTCTGCCTTTTATTTCGCATTGCCTCTTTTGCTATGTTGGATTCATTTCTTTGATCCATTAATGTCCAGTAGCTTTATGCAATATCCAGAAGTGTAAAGAATGATTGTGCCACCTCTGAACATGTGAATTATTAATTGTGCACTAACCCTCTAATGAGTTTGCTTGAAGTTTGGTGTGAAGGAAGTTTTCAAGGGTCAAGAGAGGAGAATGATATACTATGATCAAGAGGTGTGAAAGCTCTAAGCTTGGGGATGCCCCTGGTTCACCCCTGCATATTCTAAGAAGACTCAAGCTCTAAGCTTGGGGATGCCTAAGGCATCCTTCTTCATCAACAACATTATCAGGGTTCCTCCCCCGAAACTATATTTTTATTCGATCACATCTTGTGTTCTTTACTTGGAGCGCTTTGTTTTTGTTTTTGTTTTTGTTTTTGTTTGAATAAATGGATCCTAGCATTCACTTTGTGGGAGAGACACGCTCCGTTGTTGCATATGGACAAGTATGTCCTTAGGCTTTACTCATAATGTTCAAGGCGAAGTTTCTTCTTCGTTAATTGTTATATGGTTGGAATTGAAAATGCTACATGTAGTAATTCTAAAATGTCTTGGATAATGTGATACTTGGCAATTGTTGTGCTATGTTTAAGCTCTTGCATCATATGCTTTGCACCCATTAATGAAGAAATACATAGAGCTTGCTAAAATTTGGTTTGCATATTTGTTCTCTCTAAGGTCTAGATAATATCTAGTATTGAGTTTTGAACAACAAGGAAGACGGTGTAGAGTCTTATAATGTTTACAATATGTCTTTTATGTGAGTTTTTCTGCACCGGTTCATCCTTGAGTTTGCTTCAAATAACCTTGCTAGCCTAAACCTTGTATCGAGAGGGAATACTTCTCATGCATCCAAAATCCTTGAGCCAACCACTATGCCATTTGTGTCCACCATACCTACCTACTACATGGTATTTCTCCGCCATTCCAAAGTAAATTGCTTGAGTGCTACCTTTTAAAATTCCATCATTCACCTTTGCAATATATAGCTCATGGGACAAAAATAGCTTTAAAAACTATCGTAGTATTGAATATGTACTTATGCACTTTATCTTTTATTAAGTTGCTTGTTGTGCGATAACCATGCTTCTGGGGAACGCCATCAACTATTGTTGAATATCATGTGAGTTGCTATGCATGTCCGTCTTGTCTCGAAGGATCTATCACCTTAGTGGTTGGAGCATGCAAAATTGTTAGAGAAGAACATTGGACCGCTAACTAAAGCCATGAATCATGGTTGAAGTTTCAGTTTTGGACATATATCCTCAATCTCATATGAGAATAATAATTGTTGCTACATGCTTATGCATTTAAGAGGAGTCCATTATCTGTTGTCCATGTTGTCCCGGTATGGATGTCTAAGTTGAGAATAATCAAAAGCGAGAAATCCAAAATGCGAGCTTTCTCCTTAGACCTTTGTACAAGGGCATGGAGGTACCCCTTTGTGACACTTGGTTGAAACATGGCATGCAAAGATCCGGTAGTCCAAGCTAAGTAGGACAAGGTGCGGCACTATTAGTATACTATGCATGAGGCTTGCAACTTGTAAGATATAATTTACATAACTCATATGCTTTATTACTACCGTTGACAAAATTGTTTCATATTTTCAAAATAAAAGCTCTAGCACAAGTACAGCAATCGATGCTTTCCTCTTTGAAGGACCTTTCTTTACTTTTATTGTTGAGTTAGTTTACCTATCTCCTTCCACCTTAAGAAGCAAAATACTTGTGTGAACTGCATTGATTCCTACATACTTGCATATTGCACTTGTTATATTACTTTATGTTGACAATAATGAGATATACATGTTATAAGTTGAAAGCAAACGCTGAAACTTAATCTTCCTTTGTGTTGCTTCAGTACCTTTACTTTGATTTATTGCTTTATGAGTTAACTCTTATGCAAGACTTATTGATGCTTGTCTTGAAGTACTATTCATGAAAAGTCTTTGCTATATGATTCATTTGTTTACTCATGTCATTACCATTGTTTTGATCGCTGCATTCATTACATATGTTTACAAATAGTATGATCAAGATTATGATGGCATGTCACTTCAGAAATTATCTTTGTTATCGTTTTACCTGCTCGGGACGAGCAACTAAAGCTTGGGGATGCCGATACGTCTCAACGTATCGATAATTTCTTATGTTCCATGCTACTTTATTGATGATACCTACATGTTTTATGCACATTATATGTCGTATTACGCATTTTCCGGAACTAACCTATTAACAAGGTGCCGAAGAGCCAATTGCTGTTTTCTGCTGTTTTTGGTTTCAGAAATCCTAGTAAGGAAATATTCTCGGAATTGACGAAATCACCGCTGTCCTATTTTTGCACGGAGCTTCCGAAGACCAAAGAGATAACGAAGTGGGGGCGACGAGGCGCCGCCACCATAGGGCCGCGGCTGCAGGGGGCCCGCCGCCTATGGTGTGGGCCCGGTCAGCCCCCCGACCTACCCGCTACTTAAAGCCTCCGTCAAAACCCCAAACCGAGAGCCACGATACGGAAACCTTCCGAGACGCGCCCGCGAATCCCATCTCTGGGATTCAGGGATCGCCCCGCACCCCTGCCGGAGAGGGGATTCATCTTGAGGACTCTTCATCGCCATGATCGCTCCGAGGATGAGTGAGTAGTTCACCCCTCGGACTATGGGTCCATAGCAACAGCTAGATGGTCGTCTTCTCCTAATTGTGCTTCATTGTTGGATCTTGTGAGCTGCCTAACATGATCAAGATCATCTATCTGTAATACTATATGTTGTGTTTGTCGAGATCCGATGGATAGAGAATACTATGTTATGGTGATTATCAATCTATTGTTTATGTGTTGTTTATGATCTTGCATGCTCTCCGTTATTAGTAGAGGCTCGGGCCAAGTTTGTACTCTTAACTCCAAGAGGGAGTATTTATGCTCGATAGTGGGTTCATGCCTTCATTGACACCTGGGACAGTGACATAAAGTTCTAAGGTTGTGATGTGCTGTTGCCACTAGGGATAAAACATTGATTCTATGTCTAAGGATGTAGTTGTCGATTACATTACGCACCATACTTAATGCAATTGTCTCGTTGCTTAGCAACTTAATACTGAATGGGCTTTGGATGATAACCTGAAGGTGGACTTTTTAGGCATAGATGCAGTTGGATGGCGGTCTATGTACTTTGTCGTAATGCCCGGATTAAATCTCACTATATTTATCATATCATGTACATGCATTGTTATGCCCTTCTCTATTTGTTAATCCCGACCGTAATTTGTTCACCCAACATGCTTTTATCTTATGGGAGAGACACCTCTAGTGAACTGTGGACCCCGGTCCTATTCTTTACATAGCATACAATCTACTGCAATTGTGTTTTACTGTTTTCTTGCAAACAATCATCTTCCACTCGATACGCTTAATCCTTTGTTACAACAAGCCGGTGAGATTGACAACCTCACTGTTTCGTTGGGGCAAAGTACTTTGGTTTTGTTGTGCAGATTCCACGTTGGCGCCGGAACCCCTGTTGTTGCGCCGCATCACATTTCGCCACCATCAACCTTCAACGTGCTTCTTGGCTCCTCCTGGTTCGATTAAACCTTGGTTTCTTTCTGAGGGAAAACTTGCTACTGTGCGCATCATACCTTCCTCTTGGGGTTCCCAACGAACGTGTGAGTTACATGCCATCAGTAACTAGACAATGACTCGTATGTATCCCCAGTAGGATACATACCTCCTTCTTCCGCCATCCATGAAGGGTTTCAATTCACTTGCCCCCTCATCTTCTTCTTCTTCTTCTTCACTCCAGAACTCTCACCTTCCTCGTACTGAGATGGTTTTGATAACCCCATCTCCAAGTCTAAAGAAATGGAGTCAGTACCTTTCTCTTCCTGCACGTAGTGTTGGTTAACGTACTGGTTAACCCCGCCACTTTCATCTCCAGTGTCACATGGAATAGGTTCCTCCTCATCTCCAAAAGGTTCCCCGAAACGCCAACCGGTCGAGTTTTCGATTGGTGACTCGGAGCAGTTTAGGTTCCATGAGTTATCTCCCCCATATCCAGAATCATATGATGCTGACACATGTGGAACAAAGTTGGGTGTAAGTGGATCTCTCTTGGGCAACTGGTCACTCAAATCTACATAGCTGTTTAGGCTAAAGAAGGGTGTTGTATGTTGGGGTTGTGCCCTCAAATCATGCATCCGAGCTTGGACTTTATCAGGGTCCGTGAACTCAGCTAGCATGTGGTCAATCTCACCCACCATCTTCATGTGTAAAAGGTACATCGTAGTCAATAAAGACTTATAGCTATCCATATGCTGCGCTGCAACTTCAGGATGTTTGTTTGCCATCAGCAGATGATTCAGAGTGGGATCCTCATCTTCCTCGGCATGAGGTATATGAGAATACTCTGAACATAGCAGTTCTACTGACTTGTGCTGCCTTATTTCAAGGATTGCCTTGAATATGGCCATGTGAAAGGCTGTGGTAAGGGTTTTGGCTTCTCCGTATGGCATTATACGGCTCATCTCCAGTTGCATAGGTAGTTGAACTGAAACTCTGCACTTGGCTACGATCTCTCCATCATAGTAGATGTACTTGAGAACAGGTATCCGAGTTTCACAATGAAGTTCCTTCAGCATCCCACGCAGGAGATCTGTAAGTGGTCCATCATAATCACCGAGCCAGCCCTCAACCTTCCTCAAAGTCCTCTTGGGAAACGTGTACGCCATTATGGCTGTATACAAAAGCAGAATATTAGTAGTGATAATGCATCATAATAGTGATAATAAAGAATTATCGCACTAAAAGATATGATTTTGCTATTCTCAAGTGAATAAACATCATATTTCTAGAGAATCCTTTACTATTTCTACTTGACTCCTACAGGTTTCTTCCCTATACTAGGTTTTTCCAACCTAAGGTCGCAACATTTGCTCTGATACCAGCTGCGGTGACCCAGTGATACGTCTCCAACATATCTATAATTTCTTATGTTCCATGCTACTTTTATGACAATACTCACATGTTTTATACATACTTTACATCATTATTATGCATTTTCCTCACTAACCTATTAACAAGATGCAAGCGCTAGTTGTTGTTGCTTTTTGGTTTCATAAATCCTACAAAGGAAATATTCTCGAATTGGACTAACAACGCCAGGTCTTATTTTCCACGAAGCTTCGAGAAGACCGGAGGGGATACGAAGTGGGGCCACGAGGGGCCGAGAACATAGGGCGGCGCGGCCTGGCCCTTGGCCGCGCGGCCTATGGTGTGGGGCCCCTGTGCCCCCTCCAACCCTACCCTTCCGCCTACTTATAGCCTTCGTCGCGAAACCCCGTACCGAGAGCTACGATACGGAAATACTTCCTGAGACGCCGCCGCCGCCAATCCCATCTCGGGGGATTCAGGAGATCGGCACCGCCGGAGAGGGGAATCATCACCGGAGGGCTCTACTCATCATGCCCGCCTCCGGATTGATGCGTGAGTAGTTCATCCTTGGACTATGGGTCCATAGCAGTAGCTAGATGGTTGTCTTCTCCTCTTGTGCTATCATGTTTAGATCTTGTGAGCTATCTAACATGATCAAGATCATCTATTTGTAGTGCTACATGTTGTGTTTGGCGGGATCCGATGAATATAGAATATTATGTCAAGTTCATTATCAATCTATCATATATGTGTTGTTTATGATCTTGCATGCTCTCCGTTGCTAGTAGAGGCTCTGGCCAAGTTGATACTTGTAACTCCAAGAGGGGGTATTTATGCTCGATAGTGGGTTCATGCCTCCATTGAATCTGGGACAGGACAGAAAGTTCTAAGGTTGTGGATGTGCGTGCTACTAGGGATAAAACATCAATGCTTTGTCTAAGGATATTTGTGTTGATTACATTACGCACCATACTTAATGCAATTGTCGTTTTTGCAACTTAATACCGGAAGGGGTGGATGCTAATCTGAAGGTGGACTATTTAGGCATAGATGCATGCTATGGCGGTCTATGTTCTTTGTCGTAATGCCCCGATTAAATCTAATAGTGATCATCATGATATGTATTGAATCTTTATTTTCTGTAATTTGTTCACCCAACATGTTATTTATCTTATTGGAGAGACACCACTAGTGAACTGTGGACCCCGGTCCATTCTTTTACATCTGAATACAATCTACTGCAATCATTGTTCTCTACTGTTCTTTGCAAACAAACATCATCTTCCACACTATACGTTTAATACTTTGTTTTCAGCAAGTCGATGAGATTGACAACCTCACTGTTACGTTGGGGCAAAGTATCTTGATTGTGTTGTGCAGGTTCCACGTTGGCGCCGGTTTTACTGGTGTTGCGCCGCACTACACTCCTCTACCAACAACCTTCACGTGTTCCTTGACTCCTACTGGTTCGATAACCTTGGTTTCATACTGAGGGAAACTTGCTTCTATACGCATCACACCTTCCACTTGGGGTTCCTAACGGACGTGTGCTTCACGCGTGTCAAGCCAAATTTCTGGCGCTGTTGGGGAGATCAAGACACGCCGCAAGGTGAGTCTTCCACATCCAATCTCTTTACTTTGTTTTTGTCTTGTTTACTTTATTTTATTTACTTCTTGTTTGCTTTATATCAAAAACACAAAAAATTAGTTGCTTTACTTTCTGTATTGTTTACTTGCTCTATATCAAAACACAAAAAAATTAGTTACTTGCATTTACTTTATTTACCTTTTGTTTATTTCATCATGCTTCCTCCTAAGTTCACTCTGAAAGATATACCGGTAGGGCAAGGGTCTATCATTGGAAGAGATAATATAGAAGAATTTTTCACTCATGTTAGTATAGTTGACGATTTTGAAGATAGATCCTTGGTAGAACTTGCTCCTAATTATGAAATTGCTACTGCTTCCTTAGTACACATGTTGGAGGCTAGATTTGTTAATCTTAATCCAATAATGCAACACATGTTTCTTACACTCTCTGATATGGAGATGGGGGAAAAGAGAGATTTTGTTTTAGAGGTCCTTCTTAGAGAATTTGGTGATATAGCTAAAGAAGCTAGAAAAGTTTTTATTAAGCATAAGAGGCTTGGCTTTTATACTGATTTTGCAAAAACACTTGAAAAGAAGGACATGGATAGATTAAAGTACACTAATAATGTTAATGATGAGGGGGAGATCAAAGTACCAATACCTAGTAAGCTCCTAGGGATGCATGAAGCTTTAGAAAATAACTATGCTTGGATTGTTCCTGAAAATTTGTTTGATGAGAATAGTAAGCCTAAGAGCAATGAAAGAGGAGTTACTTATATAGACCAGATACAATGCATTGTTGAGAAAACTCCCAACTCCCAAGGTAATAATGTTGATGCTTCTTCTCTAGATAATACTTGATTTGCACTTTCTGCGCCTAGCTGAAAGGCGTTAAAGAAAAGCACTTCTTGGGAGATAACCCATGTTTTATTTGACTACTGTATTGTTGAGTCTTGGAAGTTGTTGTTGAAATATTGGGCCCACTTTTAGTGGCCCAAACTAGATTTCAGTTTTCCCTATAAATCTCAAAGCCCACATAGTGGCAGCCTTGTGAGTTTGAGCCCAAGTTGGTGGCAGCTCACTAGTGAGTGGCAAGAGGTGGGAAGTTTAGTCCCACATGGAAAGTTGGGAGGAAGTTAGACCACCTTATAAGGTGGGTTGTTTCACCACTAGTAAGTGAGTGAGAATAGGAGTGCTACACGCGCGCCTCCTCCTCCTCGCCGCTCGTCTCGACTCGACACGACACGACACGTCACGTCACGACGCGCGCGCGCTCGTGGTGAGTGGATTGAGCCTCGAGCCGAGACTTTCCTTACTTTTTGCAACAGAAAACGAACAGAGTTCTAGACGGACGCGCGTTAGTCGGTTCGTCGTCCTGATCGTGGGCTATCTGTAACCGACTCGAAACGTTCGGCGACGTGGGCGTGGCCCACGTTGCCTAGGGTTTCCCGAGCCTATATACTCCTTGCCCGGCTACCGCAGAAATAGACAAAATACACGAGTTAGGGTTTCCACCTCTCTCTGCTTGCGCCGCCATCGTAGTCTACTCCATCCCGCGCGCCGACGTGCATCGGCGAACGGGAGAGCAGGTCTCCGGAACCACTCGTCCTTGCGATCCTGTACGGGAGAGGGCGAATTAGGTTTTTGGGAAGCGCTCTGCGCGACTGCTCAAGCTCTTCATCACGGGTCGCCTTCCGTCCAAGTCGGGCGGTGCTGCCTACCGTCGTCTTCAACGCCGTCTACTTCGACCCGTCGTCCCTGTCATCAACAACGTTACTGCTGCGACAACATCTGCTACACCTCCACCGCCACCTCCACCAGATCGGTACGTGCGACATATCTCGATCTGTTTAGCGATGGATGCTTTACCGTTTGCGCTGCTGCTACTCATGTTGATTAATGCATCTAGTATGTTCGAGTTTCACATGTTAGTAGTTGCAGTAATCATGTTTTATATTCTGGAATTAATCATGGAAATTGTGCCTAATTATCCAACAATCCAAAAACCTAATTGTAGGCAATTTCCTGAGTTAACAATGGCTGGTTTTGCTGATGCACTGAGGCCGGATAAGTTTACCGGTGTGCACTTTAAGAGGTGGCAAGTTAAGGCCACGCTCTGGCTTACTCATCTGAAAGTGTTCGAAGTTAGTAATGGTTTACCTGAAGGAACTATATCTGACCAAGATCAGAACAAGTTCAAGGAAAACAATACTCTCTTCGTCGGATGCGTTCTGAGTATTCTTGCTGATCGTCTGTGTGATGTGTACATGCACATAACAGACGGTAAAGAGCTCTGGGATGCACTGAATGCTAAATTCGGTGCAACCGATGCAGGCAGTGAACTGTACATCATGGAGAGCTTCCATGACATCAGGATGGTGAACAACCGTTCTGTAGTCGAACAAGCTCATGAGATACAGTGCATTGCGAAAGAGCTTGAACTCCTTAAGTGTGCCTTACCTGACAAGTTTGTGGCTGGATGCATTATTGCTAAGTTGCCCCCTTCATGGAGGAACTTTGCCACAACTCTCAAACACAAGAGACAGGAGATATCAGTTGAAAACCTGATAGCGTCTCTTGATGTTGAGGAGAAAGCTCGGGCTAAGGATACTACTGAGAAAGGAGAGGGTCAGTCTAGCGCCAACATGGTGCAGAAGAAACCCTACAGCAAGAACAAAGGGAATAACAAGCCCTCCTTCAATAAGCCTATGAAGACTACAACCTTCAAGAAGAAGAAGATGATAAACAAAGCAGATCTGAGCTGCTTTACCTGTGGAGAGACTGGCCACTTTTCTAAGGACTGTCCAGAGAGGGCAGACCGCAAGAAAAAGGCGAGGCAAGTCAACACGGTGACCGCTAGCAATGCTGATGGGTACGGTAATCTCTTTACTGTTCTTTCGGTATTTCAATCTCCATGTTGGTGGATTGATACGGGTGCTAATGTTCATGTGTGTGCTGACATATCCATGTTCACTTCTTACCAGGTCGCTCGGGATTCTTCCGTCTTGATGGGGAATGGGTCACATGCTTCTGTTCGTGGTGTTGGCACGGTAGATCTGAAGTTCACTTCGGGGAAGATCGTGCAGCTGAGGAACGTGCAGCATGTCCCTACTATGAACAAGAATCTCGTTAGCGGCTCCCTTCTATGCAGAGATGGGTTTAAGGTTGTCTTAGAGTCGAATAAAGTAGTTGTTTCCAAGTTTGGACAATTTATTGGTAAAGGCTATGAGTGCGGAGGCTTGTTCCGCTTTTCGCTTTCTGATTTCAGTAATAAGTCTGTGAACCATATTTGTGGCAATGTTAGTGATGATACCAGTGTTTGGCATTCTCGTTTATGTCACATTAATTTTGGTTTAATGTCTCGGCTATCCAGTTTAAGTTTAATTCCGAAGTTCACCATTGCCAAAGGTTCTAAGTGCCATAGTTGTGTGCAATCAAAGCAACCTCGGAAGCCTCACAAGGCGGCCGAGGAGAGAAACTTGGCACCTCTAGAACTCATACATTCTGATCTATGCGAGATGAATGGTGTGTTGACAAAAGGTGGAAAGAGATATTTCATGACACTGATTGATGATGCGACTAGATTTTG
The DNA here is from genome assembly GCA_030979885.1 of Lolium multiflorum. Lineage (NCBI taxonomy): Eukaryota > Viridiplantae > Streptophyta > Magnoliopsida > Poales > Poaceae > Lolium > Lolium multiflorum. The sequence continues at coordinate 63,541,530 of CM061753.1, forward strand.
CTATGTTTATTTGTTGCGGACTAAAGATGAAGCTTTAGACTACTTTAAAATTTATAAGGCCGAAGTTGAAAATCAACTAGAGAGAAAGATCAAGCGTCTTAGGTCGGATCGTGGTGGTGAATATTTTCCTAAAATCTTTGATGAATTCTGTGAGGAACATGGTATTATTCATGAGAGGACGCCTCCCTATTCGCCCCAATCAAACGGGGTTGCCGAGAGGAAAAACCGCACGCTGACTGACTTGGTGAATTCCATGTTAGCCACTGCTGGTTTATCAAAGGCATGGTGGGGGAGGCTTTGTTGACTACATGTCATGTCCTGAATAGAGTTCCTAACAAGAATAAAGATAAAACCCCTTACGAGGAGTGGTCTGGGAGAAAACCATCACTTTCGTATTTGCGCACATGGGGATGTTTGGCGAAAGTCAATATTCCAATTACTAAGAAGCGCAAACTCGGACCAAAGACAGTGGATTGTATCTTTCTAGGTTATGCTCCGCGGAGTGTAGGCTATAGATTTTTAGTAGTTCAATCTGAAGTACCTGATATGCATGTTGACACTATTATGGAATCTCGTGATGCAACATTCTTTGAGAATATGTTTCCTATGAAAGATATGCATAGCATTGCTAGAATTTCTACTGAGATAGTTCCTGAATCTAGTACATCTAATGAGTATTTTGAACAATCACATGAGATTGTTATTGAGAAGGATGACAATGAAGCTCCTAAACGGAGCAAGAGACGAAGGATTGAAAAATCCTTTGGTGATGATTTCATTGTGTACCTTGTGGATGATACTCCCACGTCCATTGCAGAGGCATATGCATCTCCAGATGCAGATGACTGGAAAGAAGCTGTCCATAATGAGATGGACTCGATTCTTTCTAATGGAACTTGGGAGCTATCAGAACGACCCCATGGATGCAAGCCTGTGGGCTGCAAATGGGTGTTCAAGAAGAAGCTAAGACCTGATGGTACTATTGAGAAGTACAAGGCGCGGCTTGTAGCGAAAGGCTACACACAGAGAGAAGGCGAAGATTACTTCGACACCTATTCACCTGTCGCTAGACTTACCACCATTCGAGTACTACTATCCATGGCTGCCTCCTATGGTCTTATCGTTCATCAAATGGACGTAAAGACAGCTTTTCTTAATGGAGAGTTGGAAGAGGAAATCTATATGGATCAGCCTGATGGGTTTGTAGTAAAAGGTGAAGAAAGAAAGGTGTGCAAGTTGCTAAAATCTTTATATGGCCTAAAACAAGCACCTAAGCAATGGCATGAGAAGTTTGACAGAACTTTAACTTCTGTAGGCTTTGTTGTCAATGAGGCTGACAAGTGCGTTTACTATCGCCATGGTGGGGGCGAAGGTGTTATATTATGTTTGTATGTGGATGATATTCTGATCTTTGGTACAAACATGAAAGTAATACACGAGGTCAAGTCTTTCTTGTCAAAGAGCTTTGATATGAAAGATCTGGGAGAAGCTGATGTGATTCTGAACATCAAGCTGATTAAGAACGAGAGTGGGATTACTCTAACGCAATCCCATTATGTTGAGAAGATCTTGAGCCGGTTCGGCTATATTGATAGCAAGCCTTCTTCAACACCTTATGATCCCAGTGTGACATTACGCAAGAACCGGAGAATCGCCATAGATCAATTGAGATATTCTCAGATCGTTGGCTCACTCATGTACTTAGCGAGCGCGACTAGACCCGACATCTCTTTTGCTGTTAGCAAGTTGAGTAGGTTCATGTCAAACCCGGGTACTGATCATTGGCATGCACTTGATAGGGTCATGCGCTACCTATGTGGTACAATGAGTTATGGGATTCACTATTCAGGGCACCCAGCTGTGCTTGAAGGATATAGTGATTCGAATTGGATCTCAGATGTAGCTGATCTGTACGCCACAAGTGGGTATGTATTTACCTTTGGAGGTGGCGCAGTGTCATGGAGATCTTGCAAGCAAACCATATTGACGAGGTCAACTATGGAAGCAGAACTTACTGCTTTAGACACAACCACTGTTGAATCAGAATGGTTGCGTGAGCTCTTGATGGACTTGCCTGTGGTTGAAAAACCTGTTCCGGCAATCCTTTTGAATTGTGACAATCAAACTGTAATTGTCAAAGTGAACAATTCTAAGGATAACGCGAAGTCATCAAGACACGTCAAGAGACGTTTGAAGTCTGTCAGGAAATTGCGAAACTCCGGAGTAATAACTGTTACATATATTCAAACAGACAAAAACCTGGCAGATCCCTTTACAAAGGGACTATCACGTAATGTGATAGAAAGTGCATCGAGGGAGATGGGTTTGAGACCCGTTGATGTTACACCATAGTGGTAACCCAACCTTTGTGATCGGAGATCCCGTGAATTAGGACCTGGGAAGAACAAACTAGTGGTTTAATTGAGGAGAGTATTATGTAACCCTCTCTATGTGAAGATGCACAACTCTCAATTGCTGTAAGGCAGGTTGGCGACAAGCCTTAATGTGTTTATGTTGGCTATTATAGCAAAGATGCTGTCCTACAGAGCATTCTTGAAATAACACACCTATATGAGTCCGATTGTTAAACGTCGCAATCTATGAGATTTGGGTGATCTCTAGTAAACTCATGAAGAGACCATGAAGTATGACGCATATGCTTCACCCGCGGGGTAGGCTACTGGCAGCCATGTACTAGTCATGACTTTGAGTGAAACCCTGTTCACGCAAAACTTGCAATTCAAGGCTTAGTCCATTGTTCAAGTGTGAATGGATGTAGCTTAAGGTTCTAGGCGGAAGTTCAACTTAACAGTCTCCGCTGAAACACTGGTATATAAACAAGCAGCGAGTATTGGTAAATCTCTAAATGGGGATTTGAGATCTGGTGGGGGATTGTTGAAATATTGGGCCCACTTTTAGTGGCCCAAACTAGATTTCAGTTTTCCCTATAAATCTCAAAGCCCACATAGTGGCAGCCTTGTGAGTTTGAGCCCAAGTTGGTGGCAGCTCACTAGTGAGTGGCAAGAGGTGGGAAGTTTAGTCCCACATGGAAAGTTGGGAGGAAGTTAGACCACCTTATAAGGTGGGTTGTTTCACCACTAGTAAGTGAGTGAGAATAGGAGTGCTACACGCGCGCTCCTCCTCCTCCTCGCTCGCTCGTCTCGACTCGACACGACACGACACGTCACGTCACGACGCGCGCCGCGCTCGTGGTGAGTGGATTGAGCCTCGAGCCGAGACTTTCCTTACTTTTTGCAGCTCAGGAAAACGAACAGAGTTCTAGACGGACGCGTCACAGTTAGTCGGTTCGGGTCGCTCCCGGATCGTGGGCTATCTGTAACCGACTCAAAACGTTGCGACGTGGGCGTGGCCCACGTTGCCTAGGGTTTCCCGAGCCTATATAATCTCTTGCCCGGCTACCGCAGAAATAGACAAAATACACGAGTTAGGGTTTCCACCTCTCTCTGCTTGCGCCGCCATCGTAGTCTACTCCATCCCGCGCGCCGACGTGCATCGGCGAACGGGAGAGCAGGTCTCCGGAACCACTCGTCCTTGCGATCCTGTACGGGAGAGGGCGAATTAGGTTTTTGGGAAGCGCTCTGCGCGACTGCTCAAGCTCTTCATCACGGGTCGCCTTCCGTCCAAGTCGGGCGGTGCTGCCTACCGTCGTCTTCAACGCCGTCTACTTCGACCCGTCGTCCCTGTCGTCAACAACGTTGTCATCAACAACGTTACTGCTGCGACATCATCTGCTACACCTCCACCGCCACCTCCACCAGATCGGTACGTGCGACATATCTCGATCTGTTTAGCGATGGATGCTTTACCGTTTGCGCTGCTGCTACTCATGTTGATTAATGCATCTAGTATGTTCGAGTTTCACATGTTAGTAGTTGCAGTAATCATGTTTTATATTCTGGAATTAATCATGGAAATTGTGCCTAATTTGGTTGGAATCAGAAAATGCTTCATATGGTTTTGAATAACTTGATACTTGTCAATTGTTTTGATCTCTCATAGATCATGTTTAAGCTCTTGCATCATGTAGATTAATCTATTAGTGGAGAACTACCATAGAGCTTGTTGAAATTTGGTTTGCATGATTGGTCTCTCTAAGGTCTAGATATTTTCTGGTAAAAATGTTTGAGCAACAAGGAAGACAATGTAGAGTCTTATAATGCTTGCAATATGTTCTTGTGTAAGTTTTGCTGTACCTGTTCATACTTGTGTTTGCTTCAAACAACCTTGCTAGCCAAAGCCTTGTACCGAGAGGAAATGCTTCTCGTGCATCCAAACACCTTGAGCCAAAACCCATGCCATGTGTGTCCACCATATCTACCTACTATATTTTTCTGCCATTCCAAAGTAAATTACTTGAGTGCTACCTTTAAAATTCCATTCCTTTGTCTTTTCAATATATAGCTCATGGGAAAATAGCTTAAAAACTATTGTGGTGATGAATATGTAGCTATGTGTCTTAGTTCTTATAAGTTGCTTGTTGAGCGGTAACCATGTTTCTGGGGACGCCATCAACTTTTTACCTTTGTTGGATATCATGTGAGATGCTATGCATGTTGTCTTGTCTGAAGTAAGGGTGATTTATCATGATCAAATGGTTTGAGTATGCATATGTTAGAGAAGAACATTGGGACGCTAACCAAAGCCATGTATCATGGTGGAAGTTTCTTTGGACATTCATCCTCAATCTCTTATGAGAATATTATCGTTGTTGAATGCTTATGCATTAAAGAGGGGTCCATTATCTGTTGTCTATGTTGTCCCGGTATGGATGTCCTAACTTGAGATCAATTAAAAACGAGAAATCAAATGTGATTGATCTCCTTGGACCTTTGTACAGGCGGCATAGAGGTACCCCTTTGTGACACTTGGTTGAAACATATGTTATGCAATGATAATCCATGTAAATCCAAGCTAATTAGGACAAGGTGCGGGCACTATTGGTATTCTATGCATGAGGCTTGCAACTTGTAGGAAGTATTATGCATAACACATATGAATTATTACTACCGTTGACAAAATTGTTTCTATGTTTTCAAAATAAAAGCTCTAGCACAAAAATAGTAATCCATGCTTCCCTCTGCGAAGGGCCATTCTTTTACTTTATGTTGAGTCAGTTTACCTACTTCTTTCTATCTTAGAAGCAAACACTTGTGTTAACTGTGTGCATTGATTCTTACATGTTATTATTGCACTTGTTATATTACTCTATGTTGACAAATATCCATGAGATATACATGTTACAAGTTGAAAGCAATTGCTGAAACTTAATCATCCTTTGTGTTGCTTCAATTCCTTCTACTTTGAATCTATTGCTTTATGAGTTAGCTCTTATGCAAGTCTTTTTGATACTTGTCTTGAAAGTACTATTCATGAAAAGTTTTGCTATATGATTCATTTGTTTAGTCATTATCTTTTGTTAGCAATTCATTGCTTTGAATCACACCATTCACCTCATATGCTTTACAATAATGTTGATCAAGATTATGTTGGTAGCATGTCACTTCGAAATTATTGTTGTTATCGTTTACCTACTCGAGGGCGCAGTAGGAACTAAGCTTGGGGATGCTTGATACGCTCCAACATATCTATAATTTCTTATGTTCCATGCTACTTTTATGACAATACTCACATGTTTTATACATACTTTACATCATTATTATGCATTTTCCAAGACTAACCTATTAACAAGATGCCGAAGCGCCACTTGCTGTCACTTTTTGGTTTCAGAAATTCTACAAAGGAAATATTCTCGAATTGGACGAAATCAACGCCCAGGGTCTTATTTTTCCACGAAGCTTCCAAGACCGGAGGGGATACGAAGTGGGACCACGAGGCCGAGACCATAGGCGGCGCGGCCGCCCTTGGCCGCCGCCTATGGTGCGGGGACCCCGTGCCCCTCCAACCCTACCCTTCCGCCTACTTATAGCCTTCGTCGCGAAACCCCCTATACCGAGAGCCACGATACGGAAATACTTCCAGAGATGCCGCCGCCGCCAATCCCATCTCGGGGGATTCAGGAGATCGCCTCCGGCACCCTGCCGGAGAGGGGAATCATCACCGGAGGGCTCTACATCATCATGCCCGCCTCCGGATTGATGCGTGAGTTCATCTTGGACTATGGGTCCATAGCAGTAGCTAGATGGTTGTCTTCTCCTCTTGTGCTATCATGTTTAGATCTTGTGAGTTGCCTAACATGATCAAGATCATCTATTTGTAATGCTACATGTTGTGTTTGGCGGGATCCGATGAATATAGAATATTATGTCAAGTTGATTATCAATCTATCACATATGTGTTGTTTATGATCTTGCATGCTCTCCGTTGCTAGTAGAGGCTCAGGCCAAGTTGATACTTGTAACTCCAAGAGGGAGTATTTATGCTCGATAGTGGGTTCATGCCTCCATTGAATCTGGGACAGTGACAGAAAGTTCTAAGGTTGTGGATGTGTTGTTGCTACTAGGGATAAAACATCAATGCTTTGTCTAAGGATATTTGTGTTGATTACATTACGCACCATACTTAATGCAATTGTCTGTTGTTTGCAACTTAATACTGGAAGGTGCGGATGCTAACCTGAAGGTGGACTATTTAGGCATAGATGCATGGATGGCGGTCTATGTTCTTTGTCGTAATGCCCTGATTAAATCTCATAGTGATCATCATGATATGTATTGAATCTTTATTTTTCAATTGCCCGCCTGTAATTTGTACACCCACCATGTTATTTATCTTATTGGAGAGACACCACTAGTAAACTGTGGACCCCGGTCCATTCTTTTACATCTGAATACAATCTACTGCAATTATTGTTCTTTACTTCTTTGCAAACAAACATCATCTTCCACACTATACGTTTAATCCTTTGTTTTCAGCAAGCCGGTGAGATTGACAACCTCACCGTTACGTTGGGGCAAAGTATCTTAATGTTTGTGCAGGTTCCACGTTGGCGCCGGTTTCGTGTGCGCCGCACTACACTCCTCCACCAACAACCTTCACGTGTTCCTTGACTAGGTTCGATAACCTTGGTTTTATACTGAGGAAACTTGCTTCTATACGCATCACACCTTCCACTTGGGGTTCCCAATGGACGTGTGCTTCACGCGTGTCACCCAGCATACCACTGCATGTTGTAGTATACAAGTCGTTGATATGATCTTCATGAAGGGACTTCTTCACAAATATCACATCCCTCAGAGTGGTACAACAGAAACATTGCAGGTCATAACACTTGATATAATATTACAATCATGGTCTTAACAAGTTGGCATTCTCACAGGTCCGATGAGAATACCCTAATATAACTTAAGTACTGTTACAAACCAACATAGATATAAAAGAGAGCTCAACAACTTATTTAAGTATGCCACTACACTGCTCGGCTCTAAGCTAACTATAGTAAACTACTACTCCTCGACTTTTGTGTTGTCTGCTCCGTAGACTATCCCATAGTCTACGCCTTCCACCCTTCCGGACAGGTCAGGTTCCTCGTAGACCAGCTTGTAGCCTCCTTCCGGTGCTCCGTCGTTGGTCTCCACTTCCATGTCACAGTCTAGCAAGGGTGTCGAAAGAAAGTGAGTACAGAGGTACTCAGCAAGCTCAAAAGGAAAAAGGTGTATGATGCAATGCATGTTTGGTCAGAAAATCTTTGTTCAATGCATGTTTTGGAAACATTTCTTAAAAAGATTGATTTTATTCTGAAAACTATGCCCGCCAGTCTTCACAGGTTGACCAGAACTTCACGGAGTTCCTTTCCTGCCGCGTTCGTAGTTCCCTTCCCGGAACTGGGAGTGACAAGCCACAATTTGATACACTCTGCAGAGGTGCGTTACTTTTCCCATAAGAGATCTTATCCTTTTTGCCAGCCGCAGGGACTTGCCCCCGTTCACACTTCCTTGGTGTGAGGCCAGGTATGAAGATCCAAGCCCACACCACCTTCTCCGCGACCTCGCAGACCCACCCTTTTGTAAGTCTGTCCTCTCCTATATCTATGGGTAGACCGACCCAGGCCTTTGTTCTCACAGTTACCATTAAGGTAGACCGTTCCGAACAACTCATGTGCCCTGTCCTATACACCATAGATAGACCGATCCGGACAACCCTTACAATCCTTCATAGACCAATAATAAGTCTACCCTCTCCTGTATCTAATGGTAGACCGTGACGGACCACATGTCCCCACCTTTACCAAAGATAGACCGATACGGGCAACCCTTATCACCAGTCCGTTGGCATGCGAGAGGGAAAAGATACAGCTGGCTTCCCCAGAGCCATTATAGATCTTATGGTTAACGCGATATGTACGGCGCTAGAATCACTAGACGGCATTGGTGATTAGTCCTAAATAATAGAACCCTTGCAATGGAACCTCCACCATGTCAACACATACCATGGTTCCATTGCCAGCCACATAGTCATATTCATAATTGGAAAAGTAACATTTCATTTTCAATGCAGGAATGATAAGTATATAGATTTGCGGTAAATTGATAGAAAATACTCAAGATGACATGAGCAAGAGTGAACTTGCATGTGGACTGCGAGATAATGCAGTTCGATGCGTTGAATGGAACCTGGACCTCGGGTTCTGTAAAGAAGCATCATTGTCCGGTAAGGACAATGTTATAAAATCCAAATAATGCATGCATGGATGTATTATTTTATATTGAATCCCTTACCCTTATATCAAAAATAATTGGAAATAATAGATTTTTCTCTATATTTTTGGAATAAGAATAATAGGATATCTTTCTTTAAAAGAAATGACTTGGAATAATAGAATTTCATTTTTAAATATTTGAAAATAAATATTTAAACTCATTTGAAATCTCTCCTTGATTTATAAATACAAGGAGATAATAATTTAAGATTCCAAGTTTTAATTTTAAATTCAGAAAATTCCAAAATTTGCATTTGTTTCCTAAATTCCATTTCTTATTTTATTCATGTTAAGAATAATTTATGATTCATAAATATTATTTTTCTTGGTTTTTTAGAGGTTCAAATAATTTGTTCTGAATTTTGTAAAATTCAGTGTTATTTAAAATAGTGAAATTACCAAAATAACCCTGGCCCAACTAAATTAAATAACTGGGCCCGTTTGGGTCGGCCCATTTGGCTAGCCAAACCCTCTCCTGGTGGAGACCGACCCCCTCGGCCCACCCACTTACCTCTCTCGCTCTCTCTCTCTCTCTCGATTGCGAGGCGATGGCGTCGCCGCCTCGCTCCGGCCATCTCCGGGCTCCCCTGACGCCGCCATCGGCCCCATCTGAACCGCCGTGAGAGATCTATCGATCTACCCGCACGGTTTCGCCGATCTCTTCCTCTTCTGCGGATCGCCACCTCTCTGGATCTCACGGAGAATCGCCTCCGACGATTGGTGATCACCGGCGAGCCGTGAACCTCGCCGTCGACGCTAGCGCTGCTCTGGGACCGACCTGGCGCGGGTGCTGCCTTGGTAGCACCTGTGCCGTCGTCCCCGTGTTGCGGTGCTATGTTGTTCGTGTGTTCGTCGGCGTAACGCCGGCGTCTTCCCTGGACTTGCAGCTGCTACGGCCGCGCGGGCACTGCCTCGCCATGCCGTGGCTTCTGCTTCCAGGCGCTGGTAAGCTTCTCCTGCTCCCCCTCCTTCTCAACACCATGTCTGTGCGCCCCCATGCTTCTGTGCTTCTTCCTCCTCTGTCGCTCAAGCTTCCTGATGATCCAATGATCATACAGGGTAGTGCTGCTGCTGCCTATGCACCTATGCCTCCTCTCTGCAAGCCCTGACCAATTCAGCAAGCTCTGGTTACTGGCCAAGTGTGTACTGCTTGTTGTTCATTGCCATTGTTGCTATCTCATACTGTTTCTATCCTGCCATGCATTGCTATGCCATGCTATACATGATTATGGTGCTGCTTATGCTTACTGGCATCCTATCCTTGCTTGTCTAGGTGTATAACTATGCCTGTGCTTGCTGGTGATGCTTACTGTCATGCTCTGCTGTGTCCTTGTTGTGCTAGTGATGCTGTAAATGGATGATTTGCTTGCTGATGCTGCTACTCAAGCATGCTTATGCTACTGTGTGTGTGCTGTTGATAGCTTCTGGACTTGATCCAGTAGCTAGGATGCATTGATACATGCTTGTGTTGCCTCACAGTGTGCTACTGTATAAATATTGCATGGATTTGTTATATATTCATGCCTGGATGGATTAATTATGGATGAACTGCTTATGCAGTATTGATTAAATGACTTGCTCAGCATGATTTGGTACTTCCATGATTAATTTGGAAATGAATAGAATCTGAATCCATTACTGGATAGTGATGATTTAATGTTTGGCTTTACTTTGGATGGTTCTATGTTTGTTGTGACCTCAGTAGCCTTGCTACTGACTGGTTGCTCACATAGTTGGCTAGATCTATTGGCTCCTCATCTTTGTTTGCATATTTGGGGATCATAATTAATATGAATGCCAATATGCTTGCCTGTGAAGAAATCTAGGGTTTTCCTGATGGTTACTGGCTTAGGATCACTCTGTAGTCCTGGGTAGCTGCTATTCCTAGTAATCCATCTACTGGTGCTATTTGTGCATGTGTGCTTGCTTGTGTGTACATCTGTGCATGTGTTCTAGTCTAAATGCACAAGATTGTATCTGGGTGGCTCTAGTTCTAGTGGTTGTCCTCTTCTGCCAGTGATCCTTGGTGAAAACCAAGTGATGGTCACCCCTTGAGCATCTGCTCAACCCATGACATGTGTCATGCATGAATGATGGATTGGATCCACAGGATCCACTCCAGGAACTAGGTATACCTTGTTCCAGCTCCTAGAAAGATATTTTGTGTTGATGCAGACTTCTGGTTGATTTATGTGCACAGCCCTTCACCTCCAGTGCTTGGTTGATCTCCTCCTTAAGTCACCATGCTTCTCTGATGGTTTACTTGTTTGTTTTTGGATGGATAGTTGGGTTCTATGGTAGATGGTGCTGTTCTTGAGCAAGAACAGGATGAACTCTATCAATTCCCCTTTCTGATTACCTGGTGAATCCTTATCTGGTCGACTATTGTTTCTAGGGTTTGTGCTTATTTATACCCGGCCTGCTTCTCCTCTGGTTATGCCACACAAGCCTGGCTTGGCTTGATGACTAGGCCATTGCATTGCCTTGCTGTTGCTTGCACAGCAACACATGAGCAGTGTGCTCATATGCTGAAACTTGAGCCCCTGAGTGTGCTCAGGTTTGGTCTGCTCCATCTTATCCTGGTGATGTCCATTGTTTTGGACAAGCACAAGTGTGCATGACACTTGGTTTCTGTCCAAACTGAATATATGCTGATTACTTAACCCCTGGCTAGTATTGTTGCTTTGTTTTGCAGGTTTTGAAGAGGAATATGACCACAGAAGTAATTCTTAAAGTCATTAGTCTAGGATTTTAGTTTAGGATCAATTGATGTAATCTTATTTTTATTTCTGTTTATTTACCATTAAATTCTTGTAGCAAGAATATTGTAAAGACAATGTATATGTGTGTATATATCAATAAAGCTCAAGGTTTCTCTATGAGCTTGGTTGTATTTGTAATAATACTATTTATAAATAGTTGTTGTATTCATAATTCAATTTGAAATTCAAAGTCATTTGAATTTATGAGTTGTATTTAAATTGTGAATTTCTTTTCCATATTCACTATTGCTTATTGTTTATTCTTGAGTTATTAATCCAATATTACTTGTCAAATGAAATCAAATCCCAAAATCAACAAGATACAAAAGAGGTCATGTCAAAATTCATAACTCAAATTGCCTAACCCTAATTGCATTTGAGAGAGAACCTCGATCCCTCTTAGGTTTAGTTGCAATAAAGCGCGAAAATTTCCCCGTTTTGCGATGAAATGCACATCCCTTTCCTAAATCTACCCTTCGTTGTTCCTATGTTCTGGGTTATTACATCCTGGCCCTGCCGCTCCGCCTCCCGCCGTGTCTCCCGCAGCCGCCACGCCTCCTCGCGCTCCCGCCGCTCCGCCTCCTGGCCCTACGGTCGCCGCTAGCGCCGCCTCCTCCCACGCGACATAGGCATCTACGGTCGCCGCTAGCGTTGCCCCCTCCCACGCCTCGTACTCTGCGAGCTGTGGGTCGGCCTTCACGACTTCTATGGCTGCCTCTAGTGCCGCCTCGTCCCACGAATCAAACAATGTGCTATTTTTCTAGGGTTTTTGCACCAATGAGGCAGGGGAGGATGGGTAATATAGACCGCCGGCGAGGCGGGAAACCTCCTGTGTCGTGGCAGGATAATTTCCCGCGCGGCATCGTGGCGGGAGAGTTTCCGGCCCGACGTCATCGTGGTAAAATATCCCGCGCGACGCTCTGACATCACTGACAGGCGGCTCCCACGCCCAAAATTTTCAGCCTCGCAAGGCGTCGGCGCGCCCGATTCGCGCCCTTGGCCAAGGGGCCGGCACGGGGTTGTCGGCGCTTCTATTGGGCTTGGAAAAGCGTCGGCGCCATTTGGGGCACGCCGGTGTGAGCCCATTTTTGCTCCCGTCCCCCAAATCGCTATCGAGGCCGCTATGGGACGCGCCTGTGGAGATGCTCTCTCCAGTTGACAAAGGATTAACTTGTCAATGCCTACATATTGTAGACTAGGGTTTTGCTGGAAGTAGAGGGCAAGTAGATCTCGAAGGTTTCAGCCGAAAAGTACTCGACGATTATGAAAACTAGGGTTATGTTGACAGTAGAGATTCGATCCTTTCTTTGTCCCTCGACTCCCTTTATAGGAGGCGGAGCCGAGGTTTCGTAATACACAAGTTACAGTTCGGGAGGGTTTCGTACCCAACCCGTAAGATTACAAATCTCTATCTTTCCTAATACAAACTATCTTTCCTTAACACTAAATGGGCTTCCAAGTCTTCTTATTCTTCGAGTCCCGGGCCTTTAGTAAATCCCGGGTACCATCTTTGGCAGGCCCATTGGGGATGCCTATGTCAGTAGCCCCCGAGATTTTTCTTGAATCGAAGAATCAGGGAAAATCTCCAATTTTACTCATTACATAATCTTTTGATATGCAAACACTATTTTGTACAGGGATAACGGTAGTTGGGGCTAGTTCATCTGACGGATCAGGTACTAGTTAACTGCTCTAGTGGCAATCCGCAAAAACCACTTCAAGATCACGTCCTCGGACATGATCTCGGGATACTGGTGCAAACTTCGACAGGTGCCGCTTAAGGTCTTACCATTCCGTCGAGTCCCGCCATATTTTATCGGACCTAACGCGTCCGTTAGGATTTTTCTTCGTATCCGTTGATACGGAAAATAGTAGCAATCCGTCGTCGCAGACGGTGCCACGCCGCTCAGAACGGATCTGGGGTCTTACCTTCGCAAAGTTTTGCGGCATTCAAAGATTTATTCGCGACTTTTAGCGCTCTGAGAATATTTTATCGAGTGCTTTTCGGCTGCTGGAATAGCACATTTTATCGAGTCATATTTGATGACTTATTTTGTCCTCCCGATGGGAGTATATGTAGAGTTATCTCTGTAACTCGAAATATACTCACTCCTACTTCTTTCTTTTAATGAAAATTCATCGGGCACGCGAACAGCGTTCCCGATGGGAGTAGCCCCCGAGGCTACAGCAAGGATTTGTGCTTGGGTGTAGGCTCCACAGATTAGTATCCTTTGCCGCTATATTTATAATTCTTCTCGATATTTTTTTATTTATCGGTGCGCGATCAGCGTCCTGATGGGAGTAGCCCCCGAGGCTATGAACAAGTGCTTGCATTTGGTCATAGACTCTCTTCAATTCTATCTTGTCATACTCGAAATTTTCTTTTCCGAGTAGCCCCCGAGCGTTTGGGCAAAAACTTGTATTTGATCAAGGCTCCCAAATAATCTTGCGTTGTCGATAAACTTTCCAAGCTTCATAGTCGAGCTTTTCTTTTACCTTGATGACGTCGTTGCTGATGATAGCCACGATTTCTGTTTTGGAAATATGCGATGACCGCTTCTTTCACTGCCTTGTGGGTCCTAAATAACCATTATCTTGACACGTCGTTTTAGTGGGGGACACACGTCCTCCGCTTTTTCTGGCGCACGTACCGTAACTTCTCAATGTTAAAATACTGTTTTACCCTCGTCTCCACGTGGTTATCATCTACCACACTTCTTTTCTATCCAACGGTCCGCCGCTTCACCGCACCTCTATATAAGATCTCCTTCTTCTACCTCGAGCACTTCCGCTCGCGCCGTTCCCCTGCTTTACCTGCAAAACTTCCTCCTGCGCCCCACAACTCTCAGAGCTCATCTCTTCGCAGCTGCATTCCTCCGCCATTGTTGATGCCACCGCGTCGCTTGACCAGGCACACCACGCCAGAATCATCAATGGCTGCCGCGGATCTAGGAACCGCGGAGTGGGAGAGGTCCAAGATCACGAACCAGGACATGAATCTCTTGAAGAAGCTGGGGATTAGCAAGAAGCCCAAAGCGGTGTGCTTCCCCAGTGAAGAAAGCTACCCAACCCCTCCAATGGGGTATCGGGTAAGTTTTGTTGATCATCTCATCCGCGGTCTTTCCGCCCCCATTCATCCTTTTCTTCGAGGATTGCTTTTTGTTTATGGTCTCCAACTTCACCACCTCACGCCCAACTCAATCCTTCATATTTCCATCTTCATCACCCTCTGCGAAGCCTTCCTTGGTGTCCAGCCTAACTGGGCATTATGGAAGCGCATTTTCTTCTGTCGCCGTAATGGCTCTTCCAATGTCGCCTATAATATAGGCGGCGTTGTTATTCGCTCCTCTGCCAATTACTTCGACGTCAAACTCCCCGACTCTGTTCAAGGATGGCGCAAGAAGTGGTTGTATATTCGGGAAGAAAACCATGGATGCGCTGAAGACAATATCCCTCCTTTTGATGGTGCCGAGAAAATCCTTCGCCGCCGTTCTTGGGATGCAGAGGCTACCGAAGAGGAAAAAGCTTCGACAGAGGCATTGATGACTCGCATCCATGAGTTGCAGAATACTCGTGGCAAAGAACTGTCTGGTATCCAAATTACAGCGTATTTTCTTAGAGCCAGAGTGCAGCCTCTTCAGGCCCGCAAAAACCCTCTCTGGAATTATGCTGGCGATGAAGATACAGATCGTTTGTCGACAAATCTGGAAGCCAAGGATTTGGATAGGCTTGTCCGAAAAATCTCATCTCTCAACAAGAAAGATTCCATCCCTTCCTCTTGTCGTGTAAAACCATACAGCGCCACCAATGCGCTTCCTAAGGTAAACATTGTCGCTATATTTGTCATTGCCGTGCTATTTTTATTGTTACTTCTTTTTTGACATCCTTCCCTATTTTTATACAGGACCATCCAAATCTTGTTTCGCTTCCTCCCCTTCCTAAAGGTGGAGAAGTCGAAGAAAGGGCGGTCATTGCCGAAGATAACCAAGATGCCCCCTCATTTGTGACTGAACCCGCAGATTCTCGAAAATCTGCGGGATCTGATGAAAAGGAGGGTGCCTCTGAAGCCACTGCGTCGTCACAATCTCCTCCTCCTGCTGTTTCTCCAAAGAACAAAAGGAAAAGGAATGATGCCGAAGATTCCGGCACCTCCAAGCCCGAAGAAGCTGTTCCTTCACGCCAGAAGGCAGCTTATGATCCATATCTCGAGACCCTCATCAGTTCTTAAGTCCCTTTTTTCTTGCTCCCTTTTTTTTTACTTGTAGATTTTTGTCTGTATTGCTTTTTATATTGCCGACATTTAACTCGTAGTGATGATGAGGAAGTAGTACCAGCTTCCAATGTGGCGGCTCGAACGAGCACGTCACATACTCTAGTCGCCTCGGAGACGCCAGTTGAAGGAGAAGAAACTTCGCCTCCTCAACAAAACGTCGGCGCTGCTACTCCTCCTTCAAGCCCCCTTGTCCCTTCACCAAAAAGGGCAAGGGTTGACACAATCCCGGAGCCTACTCTCCAAATAAGTAGCTCCTCTAGCCCTCTCTTGGATGATGTAAGTTCTTAATTTGCTTTGTCATTATCTATATTTCCTTTGTTTGCTTCTGTATGCCATCATTTTCACCATACCGATATTTTCTTTCTTTGTCCTTCCTTGATAGCCTATGATCAAAGAGCTTCTTCGCATTGGTGCCCAATTCGTTGGGTACCGTGATTATGCCAGTAAAACTGAAGGTAGTGCCTTGTTGCTTCTTTTTGCTTTTGCTTTCTTGCTCCTTTGTTGTCGACGTTTTTAACTAATTTTAACTTTCTTTGCAGAAAAACTGGCAGAAGTCAACGAGCGTGCCGATACACTTGCTCAAAAATTAGAGCAAAGTGAAGAGGCTCGTAAGAAGGCCGAGTCAGATGCCGTTGAAGCTAGGCGAGAAGCTGACAAAGCCAAGGCTGATGCTGCTGGTGTCGAAGATCTTCGGAAACGTCTGCATGATGCCGAGACTTCGTTAAGCGAGCACATAACTGCACAAATCGCTCGTGAAGAAGCGATTACTAAACGTCTAAGGATGCAAAATCGTCGCTTTGTCAGTAAGTATCTGAACCACTTCATATCCTTTGGATTTTTCTTTTCTGCACTCATTTGCTGATCGGGTTTTTCTTTATTTTGACAGATAAGACCTCTCAAGAATTTGAACTTGAAGATCCCGACAATGATCCTCTTCTTGACGCCGTTTCGTTCCTTGAATTTCATGGGACAGAAGCGCGTGAGGGCATTGATGAAGCCAGGACAGGGCTGTCGCGGCTTTTCCCCTACTTCTTCCCGAAGAAAGAGGAACCCGCGACTTTCCTTGCTCTTGCCAAGTGCTTTAACCCTCCCGAAGATCTTGGGCTGAAGATGCGTCATGAAAACATGAAGGTTGCCGTTGAAAGCACTGTTGCCTTGGTTGCTGATAGTCAACAGACCATTGACTGGGCGAAAGTGGGCAACACGGAGCAGATAGAGCAAGCAAAATGGCGATCATTGATCAAGGCGGCAAAGCTGAATACGAAGAAAATCCTGGCCTATCTCGGGATCAAACCATCTTCAACTCCTAGCTCATCAAGGCCGGAGGTCTAATTGAATGCCTTTGCCTTTTCTATATTTTGCTTTCTTTATTCCTTTTGCTGTTGTCGCCATTCTAGCCTTGGCGACAATTACCCTGTCAATCCCTTTAGAGAACTTCTTTTGTAATATCCGTGTAAACTTTCTAGAAAGCAATGAAATTCCTCTTGGTACTATCATTGATCCGGGGATTTTCTTTTCCAGTTAATATTTGATAATTATTCGACCAATCCTTGCTCTCCTGATGCTGCGCCTGCGTCTTCCTTCTCGAAGAAAGTAAAAGCCGATGACAATCTCCTTGAAGGTTCTTCAAGCAAACCTTTGTCGGAAGATTTACAAGAACTTCGACAACAACTTCAATCCATGAAGAAACAAACTCTGGCAATGATGGAACAATCTCGGAAAGCGTCTGAACAAGAACAACTTGCTCTTCAACAAGCCGAAGAGGCTATGATTGCCAAAGATGCTGCTGTATTGGAAGCAA
This sequence comes from Lolium multiflorum, assembly GCA_030979885.1. Taxonomy (NCBI): domain Eukaryota; kingdom Viridiplantae; phylum Streptophyta; class Magnoliopsida; order Poales; family Poaceae; genus Lolium; species Lolium multiflorum. The sequence goes on from CM061753.1 coordinate 63,559,043, forward strand.
AAGGAGCTACTACCCGAGAAAATAGCATGCTCGAGCTAATGTTGGAAGCTAGCACGGATATGTTAGGTATGTATCTCCAACCTCATGATGCCTCTTCTTTATTTTGCTGTGCCTTCTTCCAAGTTTCTTGCCTTGTTGCCTAATAGGCTCGGTTCTTGATGCTGCCGCCGAAGATCGAAGAGTGAACGAGAGAACGAATCTTCTTGTCAATCTTTCCCTTAACCATGGCTGTTTATTTTGGGCCACCCCTGAACGAACCCAGCAGATTGTCAGGTTCCAAGATCGTGCTTGCCAAGTGCGCGAATTTCTCAATTTTTGCACGACAACATTGACCCTTGTTTTCAAGACTTTGTTTCCTCGGAATGAGGTTCCTGCAACTCTTCCTGAATTGCTAGAGACCTTCAGAGATGCTCCTCGTATTCATAATTTTGTACGAGCTCAATTGACTGCTGGAGCCAGATTCGCCATGATTATGATAAATATTTGCCATCCAAAATTAGACCTGACGAAGATTGTCGTTGATTGCATGGCGAAAAAATCGCGGCGGAAGAATGATATTGACACGATCAATGAAATGGTGTCTCCTGTGGCCGAGTCGATGATAGATGAGCTTCTTCGGATGGACTCAGAATTCTTCGTCAAGGGATCTTACGCTGAACATAAGACAAGCAGAGGCTTGTCAATAGATAGTATTTTAGGTTTTGACTGATTTGTTCCATATGGCAAAACCTTGTCAAAGAAATTTGTTGTATATCACAAAGTGCTCTATATTGTTGGAGCCCCCGAGCCTTTTGGCTAGAATTTGTACTATTTTTCTCTTTCAAAGATTTCTTCTTTTGTTGTAATAAAACATCTTGATGGACTGCAAGTATCTTAGTGTCGAAGTTCTATATTTCTGTTGCCAGGTTCTTGGACCAAAGCAATGAGATTTTTGACGTATATACTATATTTAATATTACCAGCTTCCGATTTATGTATTTGGCGAGGTATTATTGTACCAAGGCGAAATATTTCGGTAAGTCGAGTTTGTCTGTTTTGTACGTATTTTGAGGCTTGAAGGTGTAGAGCCCCCGAGTGTGTCGACGAATAAGAAGTATATCTTTACTATTTTTATTATATTGCAGCACCGCGAGCCCGCCTCATTAAAAACCTTTCCCGGCCCCACTCGGTGCCCCGAAAAAGGAAAAGAGTGCGTCTGAAAACTCGCGGGCGGTACATTGTATTTTTACAGAGGAGACTATATTTCGGCATCTAAGCGTAAAAACGCCTGAGCTGCGCCACGTTCCAAGGATTTGGCTCAACTTTCCCCGTCTTCTTGTCCTTGATTCTGTATGCTCCTCCTTCGATTACTTCTGTGACGATGTAGGGTCCAAGCCATGGTGACTCGAGTTTTTCATGACTTTTTTGGTTGAGTCGCAAAACTAGATCACCAACTTGAAAAGATCTTGGCCGCAATCGTCGACTGTGGTAATTCTTCAGGTCCTGTTGATATTTAGCGACTCGTGACAGGACTTCGTCTCGAGCTTCGTCAAGTGCATCGACGTTGTCCTCCAAAGCTTTTCTCGAGGTTTCTTCATCATATTCTGTGACTCTTGGAGAATCATGCTCTATTTCTATCGGCAGGACTGCTTCGGCTCCATGGACCAGAAAAAACGGCGTTTCCTGCGTCGCCGTATTTGGTGTTGTTCGGATACTCCACAACACACTTGGCAGCTCATCTGGCCAAGTATGCCGAGCTTTTTCCAATGGTCCTAGCAGGCGCTTCTTGATACCATTGCAGATGATGCCATTGGCCTTCTCGACTTGACCGTTGGTCTGTGGATGTGCAACAGACGCAAAACTCAATTTGATGCCCACTTCTGCGCAGTATGCTTTGAACTCCTTGGACGTAAAATTACTGCCGTTGTCTGTGACAATGCTATGAGGGACTCCAAATCTAAAGACGATGCTTTTCACGAACTTAATCGCCGACGCGCCGTCCGGTGAATTTATCGGCTTTGCTTCTATCCACTTTGTAAATTTGTCGACAGCGACAAGCATATATTCATAACCTCCTGGCGAAGCTTTGTGTAATTTTCCCACCATGTCGAGACCCCATTGAGCAAAGGGCCAAGACAATGGGATTGGCATAAGTTCTGCTGCGGGAGAGTGAGGTTTGGCGGCAAACCTTTGACACGCGTCGCAAGTTCTCACTATTTCCTTCGCGTCCTCGATTGCTGTTAACCAATAAAATCCTGCTCTGAAAACTTTAGCCGCGATAGCTCGGCTGCTCGCGTGGTGCCCGCATATTCCTTCGTGCACATCTTTCAGGATGATTCTTCCTTCTTCGGGTGTAACACATCTCTGTAGCACGCCCGAAATGCTTCGTTTGTACAACTCCCCTTTTATCACAGTAAAAGCTTTTGATCTCCTAATTATTCGCCTTGCTTCAACTGGATCGTCGGGTATTATTTTCCTTAGGATATCTGATATGTAAGCCTGCATCCATGGAGTGTGCACCATCATGACTAGTTCCTGCTCCTCTTCTTCTTCTACTGGGTCTTTGGTGGTACTCGAGGATTTCTCTTTTTTCTCCTTCTTTATTTTCGCTGGCTTTGTTGATCTCTCGCTTATCTCTTCCCAAAACACGCCTGGAGGAATCGCGAGACACTGTGACCCGATGTTTGCGAGAACATCGGCTTCATCGTTACTCAGCCTGCTGATGTGGTTTACCTCGCATCCATCAAACAATTTCTCCAGCTCATTGTACACCTCTTTGTATGCTATCATACTTTCGTTGACTGCATCACATTGGTTCATAACTTGCTGTGCCACCAATTGTGAGTCGCCGAAGATTTTTAATCGGGTTGCACCACAAGCTTTCGCCATCTTCATCCCGTGTATGAGAGCTTCATATTCTGCTTCGTTGTTAGACGCATTTGGAAACGTCATTCTTAAGACATATTTCAACTTGTCGCCTTCAGGTGATACCAATATCACGCCTGCTCCAGCACCTTCCAACCTTTTGGACCCGTCGAAGTTCATGGTCCAAGTTCTCGATAAACTGGAGGCCCCGTGTTTTGTAGCTCCATCCACTCTGCAATGAAATCTGGTAAAACCTGCGATTTTATTGCTTTTCTTTTTTCATATGTGATGTCCCGAGGAGAAAGTTCTATTCCCCAAAGGGAGACACGACCCGTAGCTTCTGGGTTGTTCAGTATATTTGACAAGGGAGCTTCATTGACCACTATTATTGGGTGCGCCGAAAAATAGTGTCGCAATTTTCTTGCTGTCGTGAATACTCCATACGTGTTGGGGGGATGACCCCCGGTATGCCAAAGGTATGCCATACCGGATGGTCTCACCCTTCAAGATACCGGTTTAATATTCATACCGGAATAAAAAGATAGAGCTTGGCTAAGTAAAGCTAGCCGGTATCCCCAAGAGGGGTATACCGGAACAGGAAGGAAAGATACCGGCGCACCGGAAGGAAGCATGTCGGCTGACTGGTCAAAGATTCCGTCAGAAGCTAAAAGACAAGGATGAGCTAAGCAAAGTAGCTTTAAACGAAGGCTTGAAGACAAAGAGGAGGATGACGGTCAAAGAAGCCGGAGGACGTCATCCTTCATGTTTAAAGAAGACCCCGGCGTCATCTGTGATTAAAGTAGCTTTATAAAGTATCTTTGTAAAGTAGTTTGTCTAGTCAAAGATCCCATTAGGGTTTCTTGTTCTGTAAGCCACCCTCTCCCCTATATAAGGAGAGGGGGCAACCTCTTTCATACGCGCGATCCACAGAAGAGAGAAAAACCTGTAACCTGTTTTGAGATCAATGAACATGGTGATCTAGAGCGAGTTCGTCCTTGTGTCTTTCTTCTTCTACCTCTGGCCTTGGCCAAGTTCTTGAGGAAAGCATCCGGAAGTTCGTCCATCTAGTCACAAACCCTCCCCCGAATCCTCTAGCGTCCATTCGGCCCCAAGATAAGCCATCCCATGGCATCTGTCCGTTCACCACGACGACAGTTGGCGCCCACCGTGGGGCATGAAGTGGCGCTTGCTGGAGTTCATATTCGGGCGGGCATCCTCGACATCAACGGCGAGCGCACGGTGTCCGCGCTCGTGGAACGCATCTACAACATGGACTTCATCAACGATAACGCTGGCTGCTTCGCCAACGGCGGCAAGTTCCCGCAGAACGGCCGCACCATCGAGTTCGGCAGCATCCGCGTCTACCTCGGCACCGCCCCTGTGCGCCAGCGCCTCGCCGGTGCTGGTGGCGCCGGATCCGCCAAGATGGCTGTGCGCTGGCCGCGCCGCCGGCAGCGTGGAGGTCATGATGGCTGGTGCGGTCAACACCGGCAAGGGAGCTGTGGAAGAAGGAGCTGAACGTGCGGCATCGACTCGCCCGGCAAAACCACCGCTGGAGCGTGACGCCGGCGTCGCGGGAGCATCATCAGCACCACCGGCAACACCTCTCCAAGCGGCGATGAACACGCTGGCCACGCCCATCGCGCAGAACATCGACCCGGCAAAGGCTCAGGAGGAGCTGGAGGCCACACGCAAGGCCCTGCTTACCGGTGGCGCCGACATCATCCGGGCGCAGCGCGAGCTGAACCTAACCCTACGTGAGTACAACGCTGCCCATGGCTTTGCTTCAGTTAGTGCTCATGCTGCTAGGATGCCGGAAAACCGGCTTAAGGCTCGCAATCTAGATCAGGATTTGCGCAAAGAAGTTCTTGCCGGCAAGAGTGCATCTGTATCTGTGAGCATCATAGAAAAGCCTAAGTACAGTAGTCCGGATAAAACTATAAAAGCCGCTAAAGCTGCAGAACGTTATGTGAATCTTTTCCGGTGACGAGCTGGCAAAGCAGCAAGAACGTGTAAAAGAGCTGCTGAAAACTATTGAGCAGCAAAATGCTGAGCAGCTGGCTAAGCTGAACGAGGCAGTGGCCTCAAAATCCGCGCGTTCGACAAAGAATGCCGGAAGCAAGTCTCAGGGGCAGGCATCATCCCCTCATCCGGACAAAAGAAAGGAGAGAGAAAAGAACGCACGGCAGATGACTGTGTATGATCCAGTTCTTGCCGGAAAGCAAAAAGCCGGCAATATGATGCCGGTAGAAAAAGCCAAGGGGCAGATCGGGGCTACGCCAAGGGAGGCTATGCCGGAAACAATCAAGCCGGTAGATATGAAACCGGGCAAAATTATCGAGCCGCAAGAGTGGCGTACGTGGATGAAGAAATGCCACCACCAGGGTACCGGCAGGCAAGAGCCGCGGAACCAGAAGAGTACGATGAATCAGATTCTGAGATGGAACGAGCAAGAGTCCACCGGAACCCTTTGGGAGAACGCCTGGGGGAAAGATGTTTGCCAGACCGGGATGCGAGGCACAGGCTGGACAGAGTACATCTATCCGCAATAGTTGAATGTGAGGGACCTCCTGGCCCAAGGTGCTTTGGCCCACGGATCATGAGAGAAGAACCACCGGTGCGCAATTTCCAGTTGCCCCGGGACACAAGAACGTATGATGGTACGACCAAGCCGGAAGACTGGCTGGCAGATTATGTCACAGCTGTTTATGTGGCTGGTGGTGGAGTAAACCGGCGTTGGGCGGTAAGAATCATACCGTCCTACCTCGTGGGTCCTGCGAGGATCTGGCTTAACAACTTGCCGGCAGGAAGTATTAACGGATGGTTGGACTTTGAGGAAGCATTTGTGAACAACTTCAGCAGCACCTACAAAAGGCCAAACCGGCCCCAACAGCTTGCGCTGTGCCAGCAGCGTGCGGGAGAACCAGACCGGGATTATCTCACCCGGTGGAACTCAATGAGAAACACGTGTGAAGGAGTGATTGAGGCACAAGCCATTGCTTGGTTCAGTCAAGGATGCCGGAGAGGATCACCTTTGTGGCAAAGGCTGCAGAGAAGCATGCCCACAACCTTAGCAGAAATGATACGTGTGGCAGATAGCTATGCATTGGGAGACCCAATGCAACCGGCTGTGCAAGCTGAGCCGGAGCAGTCGAATCCGCATCAGCAGCAATACCGGGATAACCGGAACAACAAAAGAAGGGAAGATTTCCCGGATCGAAGATATGCATCACAGCAAGTTGCTGCCGTGCAGGAAAATTTTGACGCCAGCGGCAGTCAGAGACAAAAAACCGGATCGCAGCCATGGGCAGGTCCTAAGAAGCAGTGGGTAGAAAAGAAACCCTGGGGCCAGAAAAAGAATTGGCAAGAGCCCGTGAAATACACCATGGAAGCCGCCATGGATCAACCTTGCCGGTGGCACACGCCGAACCGGATCACCCGTCAAACCACTTGACGAAGGATTGTTCTTGGACCAAGTTCTTGATGCAAAGAGGAGCGGTAAAAGATGCGCAGGCGCCAGGGGGCCCCGTGCAGCAACAACAGCAATTGCCACCTCCACCACCACTCACTGGAGCAAACGCCTTACCGGTGCAGCCTCAGCCAAACAGGCAGCAGTACCAGCAAGTTAACCGGGTGGAGCAAAACAATGACCAACCACCTCCACCGGCACCTTTAGGCCGGAATGTTTACGAGGACCCGCATCTGTGCATGGTTGTCTTTGTCACTGAGCCAATGGACAGGCAGAGCGTGCATCGCCGTTCCATGGAAGTGAACGCCGTGATGCCGGCAGTTCCAAAATACATGTTGTGGTCAGATCAGGAAATCACCTGGTCGTTCAAGGATCACCCCAAAGTCATGCCGAATCCGGGTGGATACGCTCTCGTTGTGGACCCAATCATGAAGGGGCCGGAAACTCGAGTAAAATTCAGCAAGGTGCTGATAGACAATGGTAGCAGCATAAACATCATGTACAAGCACACCATGCGTACGCTGGGCATAACAGAGAATATGCTGCAGCCAACTCACACAACTTTCCATGGGATTGTTCCCGGTTTGTCTTGCGCCCCGATAGGAAAAGTTCGGGTGGATGTGTCGTTTGGAGGACGTGACAATTGTCGTGTTGAGAACCTTGAGTTTGAGGTGGTGGACTTAGATAGTCCCTACCATGCCTTGTTGGGGAGACCGGCTTTGGCAGCTTTCATGGCATCAACTCACACGGCCTATCTCAAGATGAAGATGCCGGCACCTCGTGGACCACTAACTGTGGTGGGGAACTATAAAGTCTCAATGGAAACTGCTTCCGCCGGATCAAACCTAGCAGAATCGCTGGTGATCGCGGAGGAGAAAAAGAGAATGCAAACTGCTGTTGCGCTCAGTCCTCAAAGTTGAGCTTAGCGGCAATGAGTGGAAGCTTGGACTCACCGACATTCAAGCCGACAAATGAGACAAAGGACATTGTGCTGGATCCGGCTTACCCAGAGCGCACCGTTCGTATCGGTGCCGGCCTCAGTCAAGCATAGGAAAGCGCGCTCGTCAGCTTCCTCCGTGAGAATCGGAATATCTTCGCCTGGTCTACTGATGACTTGGTGGGTGTTCCGAGGGAGCTGGCTGAGCACTCTCTAAACGTCCGGAAGGATGCTAAGCCGGTGCGGCAACCTTTGCGCCGGTTCGCTGAAGATAGGAGAAAAATCATTGGAGAAGAAGTAACAAAGCTGCTGGTTGCCGGTTTCATCGTGGAGGTCACGCACACAGAGTGGCTGGCCAATCCGGTGTTGGTCGAAAAGAAAAAAGATGAGAACTTGGAGGCAAAACTCGCAAAGGTGTGGCGCATGTGCATCGACTACACCAACCTCAACAAAGCTTGCCCAAGAGATCCTTTCCCTTTGCCCCGAATCGATCAAGTGATTGATTCTACTGCTGGGTGTGAGCTGTTGTCATTCCTGGATGCCTATTCCGGCTTCCACCAAATCCCCTGAAAAAAGAAGATCAAATAAAAACTGCGTTCATTACCCCGCACGGGGCTTATTGCTATGTTACTATGCCTTTTGGTTTGCGCAACGCTGGTGCAACGTACCAGCGCTGTATGCAAAAATGCTTGTTTGATCAAATCGGAAAAAATGTGCAAGTTTATGTGGATGATATTGTGATAAAAACTAAAGTAAAAGATACCTTAATCGATGACATCCGGCAAACATTTGATAACCTAAGGCGGTTCCGGATGAAACTCAATCCGGCAAAGTGCACCTTTGGTGTCCCTGCCGGCAAGTTGCTTGGTTTCCTTGTCTCAAGCAGGGGCATTGAGGTTAATCCGGTAAAAATCCGGGCGATAGAAAGAATGACTATCCCACGAGAACTGAAAGATGTGCAAAAGTTTACCGGAAGCTTGGCATCGCTAAGCCGGTTCATAAGCAGGCTAGGAGAAAAGGCCTTGCCGCTATATGCTTTGATGAAAAAATCGGATACTTTCGTCTGGACCACACAGGCAGACGCAGCGTTTAAAGAATTGAAAAACATGCTCGTAACGGCCCCAATTTTGGCCTCGCCCTTGGAAAGAGAACCTATGTTGCTTTATATAGCGGCAACGAACCGGGTGGTTAGTGTTGTGGTTGTGGTGGAAAGAGAAGAGGAAGGAAAAACCGTCCAGAGGCCGGTATACTACCTGAGCGAGGTGCTCTCCTCATCAAAACAAAACTACCCACACTTCCAAAAAATGACTTATGGCGTGTTTATGGCCGCCACAAAGCTCAAGCATTACTTTGAGGAGCACCCTATGAAGGTGGTGAGTGAGGCACCAATCTCCGATATCATGGGTAACAAGGATGCCAGCGGCAGGATTGCAAAATGGGCAATTCAGCTATCACCGTATGTGCCGGTATATGAAAGAAGAGATGCCATAAAATCGCAAGCTTTAGCTGATTTCTTGGTCGATTGGGCGGAGATACAATACAAGCCGCCAGAACACAAAATAGAGTACTGGAAGATGCATTTTGACGGATCCAAGCTCAAGGAAGGCCTAGGTGCCGGTGTAGTACTCACCTCACCAAAAGGAGATCACCTCCGGTATGTTCTACAAGTGCACTTCAGGGCATCAAACAATGTCGCTGAATACGAAGCTCTGATACATGGGCTCAAGGTTGCAAAAGAAATCGGGGCACTCAGGATCATTTGTTATGGTGATTCAGATCTTGTGGTGCAACAGTGTTCCGGAGATTGGGACGCGAAAGATGCCAACATGGCCTCATACCGGTTCCATGTGCAAAAGATTGCCGGATTCTTCGAAGGGTGTGAGTTTCACCATGTGCCGCGCGCAGAAAACGAGGCCGCGGATACCTTATCCAAGCTAGGTTCGTCCAGGCAAGAAATTCCTCCCGGAATAGCTCTGGCGCACTTGAGAGCTCCATCAATCAAGCCAAGTCCGGAGTCGGAATCAATTTTTGTACCGGAATCACATGTGGTGCCAATGGAGATCGACGAAGGAAACCCGGGGACTGTTCCGGCAAACTCGGGGACTACTCCGGCAAACTCGGGGACTGCGCCGGTAAACTCGGGGACTGCGACGCCCATGCCGGAAGAGGCAATGCTTGTGGACAGCATGGACATAGACATGCCGGTGTTTGTGGTTAGAGAGGCACCATCTTGGGTTAAACCTATTAAGGAATTCCTGATCAACGGCACCTTGCCGGTTGACGAAAATGAATCAAGAAGGATACAAAGAAGGTCCAAAGCTTACACCATCATCAATGGCGAGGTATACAAGAGAAGTGTTACCGGTGTCCTCCAAAGATGTGTGGAGCCGGAAGAAGGAAGAGAAATGCTTGAGGAAATTCATCGAGGAGAATGCGGGCACCACGCCTCTTCGAGGGCTTTGGTAGCAAAGGTGTTCCGGCATGGGTTCTACTGGCCCACAGCCTTGGATAATGCTGAGGATTTGGTAAGGAAATGCAATGGCTGCCAGAGGTATGCTAAGCAAAACCATACCCCAGCATCCGGCTTAAAAACCATACCGCTAACTTGGCCTTTCGCTGTTTGGTGCCTGGACATGGTTGGACCGTTCAAAACCGCAAGGGGAAACATGACCCACATCTTGGTAATGGTGGATAAGTTCACCAAGTGGCTAGAAGTGAAGCCTATCGCAAAATGTGATGGCCACACAACAGTAAAATTCCTGAAAGATGTAATCCTGCGATATGGATACCCACATAGTATCATAACTGACAATGGCACAAACTTTGCCCAAGGAGAGTTCAAGCGGTTTTGTGAAACCAAAAACATCCGGCTGGATTTGTGCTCAGTGGCGCACCCGCAAGGCAATGGTCAAGTTGAAAGAACAAATGCTTTGGTACTTTCCGGTATCAAACCAAGACTCATTGATGCAATGGAAAAATCGCCGGGATGTTGGATCGATGAGCTACCATCAGTGCTGTGGAGTCTAAGAACAACTCCGAACCGGTCTACCGGATACACACCATTCTTCATGGTTTATGGAGCAGAAGCGGTCATACCAACCGACATTCTCCATGATTCCCCAAGGGTGCAACTCTATACCGAAGAAGAGGTAAAGGAGGCCCGAGAAAATGATGTGGACTTGCTAGAAGAAGCAAGAGAGCTAGCTTTGGCAAGAACAGCCATTTACCAGCAAAACCTCCGACGCTATCATAGCCGGAAGGTAAACCCAAGGGTATTCCAAGAAGGAGACCTGGTTACGCCTGGTGCAGCGCACTGAAGGCAGGCACAAGCTGTCCCCCCCATGGGAAGGACCTTTCATTGTGAGCAAAGCTCTCCACAATGATGCATATTACCTAATCGATGCGCAGGAATGGAAGAAGGGAAAGGCGGACAAATCGGGAGACGAGACCAAACGCCCGTGGAACGTAGCCTTGTTGCGTCCTTTCTACTCTTGAAGTTGTGGTGTAAGAAGTTCCTTTTTGTACCTTATGTGCTATGAATAAAAAGATGTCGGAACCTCGAATGAGTCTCGGGGACTTGCCTTATTAAATTGCATGAAACATGTCTATTTTTTCTGTTTACCGGTTGCTTATTGAACGTTTTTTCTTTCCGGTTTAGTAGTGTGCTAAACCCTACCGGAGTCTTCGACTCTGCTGTCGTCCATAACTTGGCTTCATGGCAAGCAAGATAAACCGGTAGGGGATAAGCACATGAACTGTGGAGAGGGAAACCGGGAAAGAACAATCCGGAAAAATTTAACTAACCCCGGTCATACCGGTTTTTTGCAAAATTTCGAATTGTTTCTAAGTTCAAGCACTACAAGAAAAGTTGCCATGGCCGACGAAGTTGAAGTCGCGCCGTGGTTGCTGGTGTACCATGGCCGACGATTTTGGTCCCTCCGTGGTGCATGTCAAAACTTTTTTTTTCTCGTTTTTGAGGCCACCTAGCCCGACGAAAGCGGCCAAAACGTGGCGTATGGTGGCCCGGGACGTGGTGCATCTCGAAATCTCGGGTTCGCCGGCCGAGTCAACGCAAATCCGCACCGCCGAGGGATGTAGGGCCCAGATGGCAGCCTCTCTGGCATTGTTTTTTTTCTACATCGCGCCATCTCGTTCAACGTTCTCCGATCGAGCCGTTTACGATGCAGGATCATGGGTCCCGCATGTCATCCTCTATGAACCAAAATTCTTTCTATTCTTGGATTTTTTTGACCCCTGATTTCTGGCTACTTCCTTTTTCTTTTGATCCCTTGCCGCCTTGGAAACGTTGAGACCGCTGCTGCTAAATGGGACCCGCATGTCATCCTCTATGTGCAATCAACTTTCTTTTCTTTTTTTTGGCACCTCAAATTTGGTCACTTGCCTTTTTCTTTCGATCCCCTGCCGCCTCTCAAACGGTGATACCGCTGCTGCTAACTGGGACCCGCATGTCATCCTCTATGTACTATAAAACTTTCTTTTCATGGATTATTTTTGGCACCTCAAATTTGGTCACTTGCCTTTTTCTTTCGATCCCCCGCCCTCAAACGGTGATACCGCTGCTGCTAATGGGACCCGCATGTCATCCTCTATGTACTATAAAACTTTCTTTTCCTGGATTATTTTTGGCACCTCAAATTTGGTCACTTGCCTTTTTCTTTCGATCCCCCGCGCCTCTCAAACGGTGATACCGCTGCTGCTAACTGGACCCGCATGTCATCCTCAATGTACTATAAAACTTTCTTTTCCTGGATTATTTTTGGCACCTCAAATTTGGTCACTTGCCTTTTTCTTTCGATCCCCCGCGCCTCAAACGGTGATACCGCTGCGCTGGACCCGCATGTCATCCTCTATGTACTATAAAACTTTCTTTTCTTGAATTATTTTTGGCACCTCATATTTGGTCACTTACCTTTTTCTTTCGATCCCCTGCCGCCTCTCAAACGGTGATACCGCTGCTGCTAAATGGGACCCGTATGTCATCCTCTATGTACTATAAAACTTTCTTTTCTTGGATTTTTTGGCACCTCATATTTCGTCACTTGACTTTTCTTTCGATCCCCTCGCCTCTCAAACGTGATACCGCTGCTGCTAAATGGGACCCTCATGTCATCCTCTATGTACTATAAAACTTTATTTTCTTGGATTTTTTTTGGCTCCTCATATTTGGGCACTTGCCTTTTCTTTCGATCCCCTGCGCCTCTCAAACGGTGATACCGCTGTTGCTAAATGGGACCCGCATGTCATCCTCTATGTACTATAAAACTTTCTTTTCTTGAATTATTTTTGGCTCCTCATATTTGGGCACTTGCCTTTTTCTTTCGATCTCATGCCACGTTTGAAACGTTGAGGAACCTGCTGGCTCATGGGACCCGCATGTCATCCTCTATGTGCTATAAAAGTTTCCTTTGTTGGATTTTTTTCACCCTCTGATTTTTGGCTTGCCTTTTTCTTTTGATCCCCGCCCCTTTGAAACGTTGAGTAAGTTTTGGCTCAAGGGACCCGCATGTCATCCTCTATGTCCATCAACTTTCTTTTCTTAGATTTTTTTTCACCCCTAATTACTAGCTACTTTCTTTTTCTTTGATCTCAAGCCGCATTACAAACATTGAGACCGCTGCGCAAAATGGGACCCACATGTCATCCTCTATGTACAATAAATCTTGGATTATTTTTGGCTCCCGATATTTGGTCACTTGCCTTTTTCTTTCGATCTCATGCCGCCTTTGAAACGTTGAGTAAGCTGTTGGCTCATGGGTCCCGCATGTCATCCTCTCCGAACAATAAAAGTTTCCTTTCTTGAGTTATTTTTTACCCCTAATTTCTGGCTATTTGCCTTTTTCTTTTGATCCCCTGCCCCCGTTGAAACGATGAGGACGTTGTTGGCAGGTCGGTCCCACATGTCATCCTCTATGAACAATAAAAGTTTCCTTTGGTGGATTTATTTTTGACCCCTAATTAATTTCTGGCTATTTCCTTATTTTTCTTTTGATCCCCGCCGCCTTGGAATTGTTGAGAATGCCGCCTCATTTTTCTTTTGGTCCCGTGCCGCCTTGGAAACGTTGAGACCGCTGCTACAAAATGGGACCCGCATGTCATCCTCTATGTACAATAAAGTTTCTTTTCTTGGATTATTTTGGCTCCTGATATTATGTCACTTGCCTTTTTCTTTCGATCTCATGCCGACTTTGAAACGTTGAGGATGCTGCTGCCTCATGGGTCCCGCATGTCATCCTCTCAGAACGATAAATGTTTTGTTTTCTTGTATTTTTTTACCAACTGATTTTTGGCTTTTTTATTTTCGATCCCCTGCCGCCTTTGAAACGTTGACTCCGCTGCTCATGGGTCCCCGATGTCAGCCTCCCGTACAAGAAACATGTGATATTTTATTTTGCAGACAATAAACGTTGTATTTCGCTCTGAGCTATTGCAAACGGATAAATTAAATCTTTATATCTACATAAACAAACTTATATGTTGAATCTCCTTGTTTTTTGTTTTTGCATAGACTTTCCTGGAGAAAAATCCGACCTTTCCTGTTTTGGAGTGGGCTGAAATTGTACGAGTCAAAAGGCCCAGCAGGATAGTTCGAAGGCCCAGATGTCCAGATACAGCCCAATTAAAATCTTTCTTTTCTTGGATTTTTTTCACACCCTGATTTCTGGCTACTTCATTTTTCTTTCGGTCCTGTGCCGCCTTGGAAGCGTTGAGACCGCTGCTACAAAATGGGACCCGCATGTCATCCTCTATGTACAATAAAGTTTCTTTTCTTGGATTATTTTTGGCTCCTGATATTATGTCACTTGACTTTTTCTTTCAATCTCATGCCGACTTTGAAACGTTGAGGAAGCTGCTGGCTCATGGGTCCCGCATGTCATCCTCTATGAACAATAAAAGTTTTCTTTGTTGGATTTATTTTTTTCCCCTAATTTCTGGCTATTTGTCTTTTTCTTTTGATCCCCTGCCCCTTTGAAACGATGACGACGCAGCTGGCAAGTCGGTCCCACATGTCATCCTCTATGAACAATAAAAGTTTCCTTTGATGGATTTATTTTTTACCCTAATTAATTTCTGGCTATTTCCTTTTTATTTTGATCCCCTGCCGCCTTGAAATAGTTGAGGATGCTGCTGCCTCATGGGTCCCGCATGTCATACTCTCAGAAAGGTAAATGTTTCTTTTCTTGAATTTGTTTACCAACTGATTTTTGGCTTATTTTTTCTTTCGATCTCCTGCCACCTTTAAAACGTTGACGACGCTGCTGGCTCATGGGTCCCCAATGTCAGCCTCCCCATACTGCAAATCCTCTTTCTGCAAAGGTTGTATTTCTAGATAGATAAGGTGGATTCGAATCTGCCATGGTTCGGGCAGCTCAGGTAAGCCTTCTTGCACTAATTAATGGAAGTAGTGTATCGCAAGGTCAAGACATGTGGCTCAGTGTAATGAATCTATATGAATCATGTTGTGGGTTCAATCTGATAGTTCTCTAACAGGTCAGCCAAAATAGAAATTAAGTTTTTTTCTAAAAGGGAAATGCAAATTAAGATGAACACAAACATTAGTTATCATAATAGCTGATCATACATACATACTTGCTAAGAGCAAAAGCTTGCCAGAGTTTTACCACCCATACAATTAATTAGCAGTTCAGATAAGATAACCTTATATAAGTATAACTACAAATGCATTTGCTAAGGGCTCATGGGACAACAGAACTAGACAACCGCGAACTTTATGACCAGCATGTCACAGCGGCATCGAAAGATCTTGACCTTCAACTTTGATCCAATGCGAAGTTTGGCACCGTCAATGAACTTTTTCCACCTGGAAGTAACAGCCAAGCGGCCATCTGTGGGACTGACAGAGTACCGTCCCTCCACGGTGAGACCTTCACTCTCCATGACGAGGGATATCTTGCCCCTTCGGCCAGCATTGAGATCCTTGGAGATACTTTTAGGCAATTTCTGATTCAAAGCAAGAGATACCACCAAAAATTAGTCAATGGCACCAATGCACTGAACCATGTGAGACTTTGAGCAGAGAAGACATCAAGATAAGAGCAGTTATGCTGTCATATACTCACGAACATAGCCTTCAGATGCGTCCTGGTCACCACACGGGTGGCCACAGCAATGAGCTGAGACCTCGGTGATCCGGCTGGGGCAGGTGCATGAGCCTGGGCTGGTACACGAGCTGGTGCTGATGCAGGAGACTGCTGGGCAGGTGAAAGTGCCTCTAGAGGAACCGGTGCTGATGCAGGAGATCACAAGGTGTGCAGAACGGTGCAGCTAGAGGAACCAGGCTGATGCAGCTGGCATGTGTAGTATATGGGGCCTCTACAGGAACCAATGCTGATGTAGGGGACTGCTGGGGATGCAGAACGGAGCTGGTACAGAACCGGTGCTGATGCAGAGAGTGAAGCCGGTGCTGCTGGTGTGGTTGCCCTTTGTGACATCCGCTCCTGTTCCGTCAGGGGATCTGCAGCTTTGATCATGTTAAACCCAGCAAGCTAGAACAGAGGGAATGGTTTAGAACAACTGCTCAGAATGCAGTTATCAAAAGATATGAGTAGAAAAAAGTTACATATTATATATTTGGAAGTGTCTCCAACTCTGTAAGCAGTTACGTATATCTGCCCGTTTGAGTTTCTGATCCTCAGCTCGTCGCCCTTCTTCAGACCGTAGTCAAAAGCAAACTTTCTCCAATCATGTCCATACAAATATGTGATGGCCTGCGTCTTGTAGACATACACCTCATAGACCGTGTAGGTGTTCATCAATTTGCCATTGCCATGCATAGTGAAAGATCCTTCATGCGGACACATCTGGTTAATCATTGGACGAAGTTCACAAGGTACAGTCTGCATGTGAAAATTGATACAAATGTAAGAAGCAGGAAGACTAAAAACAAGACTTTACTATATGCCAATTCATGCTAAACCACTGAGAATACATACCTGTAACTCTGTGAAGGAGCTACTAGAAAGGTAGATAGAGCCATAGGAGGTGTTATATGCGGGGTATGTACATGGGCCCGCCATATTCCCGCAAGCTCGGCATCGGGATGGTGAAGGAAACATGGGAGGTACTACTGGTGCGTAGCGCTGAACGTAAGTGGAAGAATTAGGTTGTGTAAAGTGCATAGTTCAGAGCAATGCAAATGTTGACAAGCAAGTGCATAACACTATGTTACAAACTGAACAGTGAAAAATTAGTGTATGATGAATATAAGCATGCTAATTTGGTGTTTCCGAATTCCAAAAAGCATTAGACAGAGCCAGTGATAATATCAGACATAAATCATGGCATGTATATGTGGCTTAAGAAAATATACCCGAACCCTTGGATGGTTACGGCCCGGCTGATCCTTGGACTTGAGCTTATATAAGCATCCAGAAGGTGGGGCTGACAGTAACTTGGTGGCAGCCTCTGCAGATGCCTCATCAGCAGCAGTTGCAATCCTTTTGACCAATGAAGGCTTAGCAGTTTCAGTCTGCATATAAAAATTGAAGAGCAACAGACATCAGCAGTGATATATAAAATGAATCTATGAGACACTGATGCATATAGTGCTGGATGTAAGTGGAAGAATAGGTGTGTGTGTTTCTGAACTATTGGTAAGCATTAGACAAAGCCGGCAATAAACAGACAAAAATCAAATCATGTATGAGGATTAAGAAAATATACCTGCTTACTGAAAAGGGTACCACCCAGCTGGCCCGTGGCCTTGTGCTTGAGGAGGTTTTCAGAAGATGGTGGCAGCACCATCGTCTTCACAGCAGCCTCATCAGGATCATTTTTTATCCATTTGAGTAGAGGAACAGAAGTTTCATCCTGCATATGAATAGCAACAGAACTCATCATTGATATTTAATAAATCTATGAGATAGACTGATGCAAATAGTGCGGGGTGTAAGTGGAAGAATAGGGTTGTGCATAGAGAACAGTTGACAACAATGCAAATGATTACAAAAGAAGCCAATGGAAATCAACAGTTTATATACTGGATGAGACAGACTGAAAAGTGAAAAATTAGTGTATGATGATTGTAAGCAAACGCAGTGTTTCTGAACTTTTGGTAAGCATTAGACAAAGCCAACAGTAATTAAACAGATAATAATGAAATCATGTATGTGGATTAAGAAAATATACCAGATTCATTAAAAGGTCACCACCCAGCTGGCCCATGGCCTCGTGCTTGTAGAGGTTTTCGGAAGATGGTGCCGGCACCATCGTCCTCACAGCAGCCTCATTAGCCCCATTTTGCATCCACTTGAGTAAAGGCGCAGCAGTTTCAGCCTGCATAAGAATGGGAACAGATCTCAGCAGTGATATTGAATGACTCTGAGACAGACTGATGCATATAGTGCTAGATGTAAGTGGAAGGGTATGGCCGTGTATGGACAACAGTTCACAACAATGCAAGGGTGTGTTCGGTTCTGAAACAGCGTGGAATGGAATGGAATGGTTCCATTTCAGAGGAATGGAATGGTTACATTTTTGTTCGGTTGGGAAAAATGGAGAGCAGAAGAGATCGAGGTTAAACTAACCAATTGTCTCAAAATTGTAATTAACAATTGCAAATGACATTTTAATCTCAAAGTCGTAATTAACAGCGCCTAATGGTGCTCTTTTAATCTAAAAATCGAAATTAACATCATTTTATGTTGGGTTAGGGGAACTGGAGTAGATGAACATTACTGTATGATGATTGTAAGCAAACGAATTTGGTGTTTCTAAACTTTTGGCTTCGAGATCTTATGGGTTTCAACTCTAGCCTACCCCAACTTGTTTGGGACTGAAAGGCTTGGTTGTTGTTGTTGTTGTTGTAAACTTTTGGCAAGCATAGAAAAAACCGACAATAAACAGAGAAAAATCAAGGCATGTTTTGTGGATTAAGAAAATATACCATATTCATTAAAAGATCACCACCCAGCTGGTGCGTGGCCTTGTGCTTGTAGAGGCATTTAGAAGATGGGGGCGGCATCAACATACTGGCAGCCTGATCAGCCGCAGTTTTGATCTTCCTTTTGAGTAAAGGCCCTAAAGTTTCAGTCTGCATATGAATAGCAAAACAAAAGGCAGACCTCAGCAGTGATATTGAATTACTGTATGAGATAGACTGATGCATATAGTGGATGCTCTTAGCCTTTTGCAGCGTGAACACTAGCTATGGACAGACAAAAAACTAGTTAACTCAGCTTTGTCTAGATATGAATGTACTACCACCATCCAAAAGCTTAAGCCTTATTTATTTTTGAGAAATCAAAACAAGCAAAGTTTGACCAAAATTTTAGAACATTCTATCAACAAATATAATACTGTGTAGATACCGTAGGAAAATATATTTTATTATCTATTTAATGATATTAATTTTGTATTTTGCATGTTACTGATTTTTGGTAAAAGCTTAGTCAAACATGGTATAGTTTGACTTTCTAAAAATAATATAAGCCCAAAGCTTTGGGATGGAGGCAGTAGTATCTAGAGCTAAAACACATCTAGATACATCCGTATCTACAGATAGTTGAGTCAATTAATTTGGATCTGAGGGAGTATCAGATTCAGACTACATCATGGTAAGTTGGTTAAAAAAATTACCCCTGGGCGGTCCCTGCCCAGCTCGGCAGTGGCATTTCGCTTCTTGTGCTGCAGATCGGGCCATGCTCCTGCAGCAGGTGGGGCGCTATTCTCGTTCCCCATAGCCTCAGCACGGAACCTGGAGGTACCAACCTGATACAGAGAATATAGAGCATGGTGTCACAGAGGCTTTACGCACAAACAGCTGAAGACATGTGCTACTTTAAGCATATTCCAGAACAGGAACAGATTGAGGATGCAGAGACCAGAGAGACACTTAAAAGGTAAAGAGTGGATAAGCAAACGGAGTACCTGCTTCGCGGGGCTGGGGACGCAGCTCAGGCTCAGCCAACTGCCCACATGCGTGGTGGCCTTACGCTCCATTGCCCCCACCGCCGAGGTCTTGCCTTTCCTGTACAAGCTGACAAAAGATACAGTGAGGATCAGCAGAAACTACAAAGGTTGCAAATGTCGACAAATAAAGGAAGAACACCCCAATCCAAGCAAAGGTAGCCCCCGCCCCCACCCCCATCAATCACTCCCAGCTCGAGGGTGACCAGAAAGACACCCCTTTGCCCAGAATAGGAAAGAGATGCGCAAGATATCGAGGAGAGGAAAAAAGAACCGATCTCGAGAAAGGAGAGAACATTACTAGTCCTACCTAATCCGCTTGGGCTAGATGCAGCTTGCCCCTCCAAGCTGGATGCCTGGACGGTGGAGGCGAAAGGAGGGGATCGAGCTAGCGGCTTGCATCCGTCGGCAATCGGCACTCGATCGGGAGAGAAGGGGTGCTACATAAAGGGGAGGGGTAACATATTTTATTACACAGTGAACTTACTGATGTGACTAGTCATTACATGTCTCACTGAAACTAGGGCCCATAGTGTGGCACCCCAAATTTACTTGAAGCTGCCCGGCGGGACGCATTGGCGCGTCAAGAAACCCCCGAATTGTAGCGGGGAAATGAAACATTTCACAAAAATTCGAAATTCAAGCACACCGCCACGCGCCAAGCACGCGGCTGTTCCTTCCTCTTCCTCGGTTCCTCCTCCCCTATCCGAAAAAACCCCAAATCCCAAGCTCAAACCAAAAAAAAACAAAAAACAAATCCCCTGGCCGCCATGCATGTCCTCGTTAACCCGCTGGAGATCGTTCCCGGACGATGCGGACCACCCGCCCTGAGATCCAGAATTCCGTCCACCTCGAGGCACTGCGTGCTGTCTCGCAGCAGCGGCTTGAGGGCGCTGAAGAGGAAGTTCCGCCGGAAAGTGCTCATGGCAACCGTGCAAGCTCACCGGCGTGCTGTATCCCGAGAGGAACTGGTCAAAGCTTTGCTATTCGCCACACACAAAAAAATTGCGGGCCAAGATCTGGTCAAAGCTTCGTCGATGGCTTGCCGCGAGAGGCTTGGAGTCCAGAGTCAATAAACTAGCTGCTCGAGGACTTGGGCGGTTTACACGGATTCATATTAACTGACTCAAGTTTGTTAGTCTAGTTAACAAATGCATCTAGATACATCCATATCTAGACAGAATTGAGTCCATTAATATGAATCAGAGGGGAGTACCTGAAAGTGTTTCATGCTACCAACTAATGCGCTGGCAGGAATCGCTGTAGAAGTAATTGTGCTACTACTTGTACGATGAACTGATTGTGTGGGTGTCGAATTTTGCAACGCGATCATCCACTGAATGCTTAATCTAGCGCCAAAGGCGTACAAATCATAACATACTACAGCACCAGAACATAAGAGTACGAATCATAAAGTAGCTCAACATTTTGCATCAGGGCTGGGTGGTCCTGAGACTACCGGGACGCCCCTGATGATCTCCGGGTGTGCATCCTCTTCAACGCAAAGCTGTGTACTCGGTCCACGGCCTCCTTCTGTAGGCTGGATAATCTCAGGTGCAGGACCTTCGTCTATGAGAGGCTCGTCATCAGTACCATCCACAGGTGCATCAGGGCTGGGTGGTCTTGAGACTACCCGGACGCCCGTGATGATCTCCGGGCGTGCATCCACTTCAACGCAAAGTTGTGTACTCGGTCCACGGCCTCCTTCTGTAGGCTGGATAATCTCAGGTGCAGGACCTTCGTCTATGAAAGGCTCGTCATCAGTACCATCCACAGGTGCATCAAACTGAGATTCATCTTCAAATCTCCCATCAAACTGAGAGACCTCTTTAACTCTATGCTTCTGCAATTAGTACATCAACCGATTAGACAAACATCTAAGGGATGCAACCTGAACAAATGCCGTTTTACATATTTACCTTCTCATCTGGCACAGCACATGTCCCAGAGCTGAAACCCGTTTCCTGAAGCAAGCGCTTTTTCTCTCCTTCCCGTCCATCCATCTGCAACAAGTTAAATTTGAGTACAGAACCTTGCACAGCAATGCAAACTATTGATTGAAACAGCGGCAGCATCAATATAAATAATTAACTACATATGCCAGCACACATACAGTGTGAGCAAGATCTGCTTCTCCTGCTAAAGGATCATTATATGGTTCACCATGCTAAACCCGCCTAACATATGTGCGGTCCATCCCAAAAATGTGTAAATGATCTGCCACTACAGGGTGAGGCCTCTTCTCACCATTCATACATGTGCAGCGCGGGCAATACACGTCCAGGTTGTGACCATCATGAGCTCTAATAAACCCCATAAAGGGTTGAACACCATTTATATATGAAGGGGAACATAAGTGTCCATGCAGTTTCCAAGTTCTGTCCATCTGTTTAATTATGAGATACAGTGGTTGGTGATTAATTTAAGGCGAAGTAGGAAATGTATATCCATCGAGTACAAAACTATACTACATGATTATGCATTTCAGCAATCATGTCGAGTACAAAACAAAAAATGCCCATCGACATTTTAGCAAACAGATCGTGTACAAAACTCTGCCATGGCATTTCAGCAAATTAACGGATCGAGTGCAGAACTGACTCTATATGCCCACGCAAATGAACAAATTGATCGATGACAAATCGAGCGGAAAACTATAAAGTGCCAATTAGTTCGAGCATACTGACGAATTTTTTTAGCAGCATCAAGAAAATATAAATCGTTAGGCTGTCTTGCCCGATACATGATTGAGCTAGAGATAGCAGCCCTACCGTGGATCAACTTGACCGCCGGTGCGTCTCGAGAAGAACGACGGGGAGGGGAAGCTTCTTCTTCGCACGGACGGGACGGGGAGGGGAAGCTCTTCGCACGGACGGGGATAAGTTGTGTACGGGTGGGTGGGGGGTCATGCGGCCGGGCCGCCGGGGTGATAATTAAGGTTGGTAGGTGGCGTTTAATGGAGTTGCGTGTGTAATTTGCCGTGCACAAGGTTGAGGAATAGGCGGTTCCCTTTGCCGCGCGCACAATTCAAACTATCCCGCCCATGTAGTTTAAATTCGCCATATTTTCGTTAAATCGACATAAAGTCATGTGAGTGGGGGAAAATTAGCAAAGTTGCTTGAAAAATAGTAAAACTCTGGAATTATCCTTTA
Organism: Lolium multiflorum; assembly: GCA_030979885.1. NCBI lineage: Eukaryota > Viridiplantae > Streptophyta > Magnoliopsida > Poales > Poaceae > Lolium > Lolium multiflorum. The sequence goes on from CM061753.1 coordinate 63,581,391, forward strand.
AATATGCTCTACTTCGTGTGAAAATCGGGGTGTGGAAGCATGTTGAGCTGTTTTATTTGTACTTTCTTCATTAAAACTCCCATTTTATGCACTTTGGATGGAAAGAAATCATTTGTACATAAATTTTGACAACGCCATTTGCAAACACTAATTGTTTACATGCCAAGATGCACCCATCCACCAAATATATATGTGGCAAAAGTTTATCACAATCTAGCAGATATGCATAATTAGTGAGGGACCCCTTTTGATTTTGTGCAATTTCCACTAATTAGGTAGAGATCGAGAAGGGTTAATTAATTAGGCCATGTTAGGGGTTATGTGTTTTTAGATTGTGTGGATTCAAATACAACTTCTTTATTTGTGTGCTATGATTAATCAAAACTAGATCGATCGACTGCGCACACATTATTAGAGGCGCATGCCTTTGCGCACAAAGTGCATGTGTGTGTTGTTGGCCACCAACGAGAGAGAGAGAGAGAGAGAGAGAGAGATAGAGGTAGAGAGAGCTACATACGAGAGAGCGATTGAAATCCCCAAATTAAACACATATATATGCATGGCACATTTAATTTAATTAGAGGACCGCGAGGCACCCCTGGCCTGCTTGATGCATAATTAAGTGTCATTGGCCTATATATAGGGTTTAATTAGGGTTTAGGGTTTAGGGTTAGGAGGTTAGGGTTTAGGGTTTAATGTTTATGGTGTTTAGGGTTTAGGGATTAGGGATTAGGGTTTATTTAGGGTTTAAGGTTTAGGGATCATCGATCGAGTGCGCACACACACATTATTAGAGGCACACGCGCCTTTGCGCATAAAGTGCATGCGTATATGTGTGTGTTTTTGGCCACCAACGACATATAGATGATCGAGAGAGAGATTGAAATCCCCCAAGAATATGTTCAAATATATATTAAAATATATGCACGAATTAATGCATGCATGGTAGGCCATGCATGCACACTAATTATATATATATTATGAGGAAACTTAATCAAATGTGTTTTCATTCGAGAGAACTTGTCAAAATTCAAGTTAATTAATTTATCATCGATAATTATATAATTAATTAATGAATCTCAGGAGATGTTATACAACATATGATCGATATATAGGCCATGTATATATTAATTGGTTTTAATCTACCGTTTTTGCTAGCTAGCTGCATGCTATATATAGAGCATGTTTTTATTAGATCGGGTTATAGCTAGTATAGTTTAGGGTTATGTGTTTTAATTAACTAGGGTTTGATTAGCTAGGGGTTAGTTATATATATATGGTTTAGGGTTAATGCATGTCACATTTAATTTAACTAGAGGACCGCGAGGCACCCCTAGCCTGCTTTGCACAATTAAGTGTCGTTGGCCTATATATATAGGGTTTAATTAGGGTTTAGGGTTAGCTAGCTGGGTTTAGGGTTTAGTGTTTTGGGTGTTTAGCTAGGGTCTAGGGTTTAGGTTTAGTGTTTAGGGTGTTTAGGGTCTAGGGTTTAGTGTTTAGGGTGTTTAGGGTCTAGGGTTTAGGGTCTAGTGTTTAGGGTCTAAGGTTTAGGGTTTAATTAGTGTTTAGGGTGTTTAGGGTTTAGGGTTTAGTGTTTACGGTGTTTAGGGTCTAGGGTTTAGGGTTTAGTGTTTAGGGTCTAGGGTTTAGGGTTTAATTAGTGTTTAGGGTGTTTATAGGGTTTAGGGTTTAGGGTTTAGGGTTTAGGTTTAGGGTTTAGGGTTTAGGGTTTATGGTTTAGGGTTTACGGTGTTTAGGGTCTAGGGTTTAGGTTTAGTACATGTTTAGGGTGTTTAGGGTCTAGGGTTTAGTGTGTTTAGGGTGTTTAGGGTTTAGGGGATTAGGGATTAGGGTTTTAGGGTTGTTTAAGGTTTAGGGATCATCGATCGAGTGCGCACACACACATTATTAGAGGCACACGCGCCTTTGCGCATAAAGTGCATGCGTATATGTGTGTGTTTTTTGGCCACCAACGACATATAGATGATCGAGAGAGAGATTGAAATCCCCCAAGAATATGTTCAAATATATATTAAAATATATGCACGAATTAATGCATGCATGGTAGGCCATGCATGCACACTAATTATATATATATTATGAGGAAACTTAATCAAATGTGTTTTCATTCGAGAGAACTTGTCAAAATTCAAGTTAATTAATTTATCATCGATAATTATATAATTAATTAATGAATCTCAGGGAGATGTTATACAACATATGATCGATATATAGGCCATGTATATATTAATTGGTTTTAATCTACCGTTTTTGCTAGCTAGCTGCATGCTATATATAGAGCATGTTTTTATTAGATCGGGTTATAGCTAGTATAGTTTAGGGTTATGTGTTTTAATTAACTAGGGTTTGATTAGCTAGGGGTTAGTTATATATATATGGTTTAGGGTTAATGCATGTCACATTTAATTTAACTAGAGGACCGCGAGGCACCCCTGGCCTGCTTGATGCACAATTAAGTGTCGTTGGCCTATATATATAGGGTTTAATTAGGGTTTAGGGTTAGCTAGCTGGGTTTAGGGTTTAGTGTTTTGGGTGTTTAGCTAGGGTCTAGGGTTTAGGTTTAGTGTTTACTGTGTTTAGAGGGTCTAGGGTTTAGTGTTTAGGGTGTTTAGGGTCTAGGGTTTAGGGTCTAGTGTTTAGGGTCTATGGTTTAGGGTTTAATTAGTGTTTAGGGTTTAGTGTTTACGTGTTTAGGGTCTAGGGTTTAGGTTTTAGTGTTTAGGGTCTAGGGTTTAGGTTTTAATTAGTGTTTAGGGTGTTTATAGGGTTTAGGTTTAGTGTTTAGGGTTTAGGGTTTTAGGGTTTAGGGTTTAGGGTTTAGGGTTTAGGGTTTATGGTTTAGGTTTACGGTGTTTAGGGTCTAGGGTTTAGGGTTTAGTGTTTAGGGTGTTTAGGTCTAGGGTTTAGTGTGTTTAGGGTGTTTAGGGTTTAGGGGATTAGGGATTAGGGTTTTAGGGTTGTTTAAGGTTTAGGGATCATCGATCGAGTGCGCACACACATTATTAGAGGCACCCGCGCCTTTACGCATCATGCATGCGTATATATGTGTTTTTTGGGCCACCAACGATATATAGATGATCGAGAGAGAGAGAGATCGATTGAAATCCCCAAGAATATGTTCAAATATACATTAAAATATATGCACGAATGCATTGTAGGCCATGCATGCACACTAATTATATATATATTATGAGGCAACTTAATCAAATGTGTTTTCATTCGAGAGAACTTGTCAAAGTTCAAGTTAATTAATTTATCACGATAATTATATAATTAATTAATGATTCTCAGGGATATGTTATACAACATGATCGATATAGGCCATGTATATTTTAATTGGTGTTAATCTACGGTTTGCTAGCTAGCTGCTATATATAGAGCATGTTTTTATTAGATCGGGTTATAGCTAGCTAGTATAGTTTAGGGTTATGTGTGTTAATTAAGTAGGGTTGATTAGCTAGGGTTAGTTACATATATATGGTTTAGGGTTAATGCATGGCACATTTAATTTTATTAGAGGATCACGAGGCACCCATGACCCACTCGATCGATGCACAATTAAGTGTCGTTGGCCTATACATAGGGTTTAATTGGGGTTTAGGATTAGCTAGGGTTTAGGGTTAGGGTTAGGGTACGTTTAGGGTCTAGGGTTTAGGGTTTAGTGTTTAGGGTTTAGGGATTAGGGATTTAAGGTTTTAGGGTTGTTTAAGGTTTAGGGATCATCGATCGAGTGCGCACACACATTATTAGAGGCACCCGCGCCTTTACGCATAAATTGCATGCATATATATGTGTGTTTTTTGGGCCACCAACGATATATAGATGATCGAGAGAGAGAGATCGATTGAAATCCCCAAGAATATGTTCAAATATACATTAAAATATATGCACGAATGCATTGTAGGCCATGCATGCACACTAATTATATATATATTACGAGGCAACTTAATCAAATGTGTTTTCATTCGAGAGAACTTGTCAAAGTTCAAGTTAATTAATTTATCACGATAATTATATAATTAATTAATGAATCTCAGGGATATGTTATGCAACATGATCGATATAGGCCATGTATATTTTAATTGGTGTTAATCTACGGTTTGCTAGCTAGTTGCTATATATAGAGCATGTTTTTATTAGATCGGGTTATAGCTAGCTAGCTAGTATATAGTTTAGGGTTATGTGTTTTAATTAAGTAGGGTTGATTAGCTAGGGTTAGTTACATATATATGGTTTAGGGTTAATGCACGACACATTTAATTTTATTAGAGGATCACGAGGCACCCATGACCCGCTCGATCGATGCACAATTAAGTGTCGTTGGCCTATACAGAGGGTTTAATTGGGGTTTAGGATTAGCTAGGGTTTAGGGTTAGGGTTAGGGTTAGGGTTAGGGTATGTTTAGGGTCTAGGGTTTAGGGTTTAGTGTTTAGGGTGTTTAGGGTTTAGGGATTAGGGATTTTAAGGTTTTAGGGTTGTTTAAGGTTTAGGGATCATCGATCGAGTGCGCACACACATTATATTATTAGAGGCACCCGCGCCTTTACGCATAAATTGCATGCATATATATGTGTGTTTTTTGGGCCACCAACGATATATAGATGATCGAGAGAGAGAGAGAGAGAGATTGAAATCCCCAAGAATATGTTCAAATATACATTAAAATATATGCACGAATGCATTGTAGGCCATGCATGCACACTAATTATATATATATATTATGAGGCAACTTAATCAAATGTGTTTTCATTCGAGAGAACTTGTCAAAGTTCAAGTTAATTAATTTATCACGATAATTATATAATTAATTAATGAATCTCTGGGGATATGTTATACAACATGATCGATATAGGCCATGTATATTTTAATTGGTGTTAATCTACGGTTTGCTAGCTAGGCTATATATAGAGCATGTTTTTATTAGATCGGGTTATATCTAGTATAGTTTAGGGTTATGTGTTTTAATTAAGTAGGGTTGATTAGCTAGGGTTAGTTACATATATATGGTTTATGGTTAATGCATGGCACATTTAATTTTATTAGAGGATCGCGAGGCACCCATGACCCGCTCGATCGATGCACAATTAAGTGTCGTTGGCATATACATAGGGTTTAATTGGGGTTTAGGATTAGCTAGGGTTTAGGGTTAGGGTTAGGGTACGTTTAGGGTCTAGGGTTTAGGGTTTAGTGTTTAGGGTGTTTAGGGTTTAGGGATTAGGGATTTAGGGTTTTAGGGTTGTTTAAGGTTTAGGGATCATCGATCGAGTGCGCACACACATTATTAGAGGCACCCGCGCCTTTACGCATAAATTGCATGCATATATATATATGTGTGTTTTTTTGGCCACCAACGATATATAGATGATCGAGAGAGAGAGATTGAAATCCCCAAGAATATGTTCAAATATACATTAAAATATATGCACGAATGCATGGTAGGCCATGCATGCACACTAATTATATATATATATATTATGAGGCAACTTAATCAAATGTGTTTTCATTCGAGAGAACTTGTCAAAATTAAAGTTAATTAATTTATCACGATAATTATATAATTAATTAATGAATCTCAGGGATATGTTATACAACATGATCGATATAGGCCATGTATATATTAATTGGTGTTAATCTACGGTTTGCTAGCTAGCTGCTATATATAGAGCATGTTTTTATTAGATCGGGTTATAGCAGCTAGCTAGTATAGTTTAGGGTTATGTGTTTTCATTAAGTAGGGTTGATTAGCTATGGTTAGTTACATATATATGGTTTAGGGTTAATGCATGGCACATTTAATTTAATTAGAGGACCGCGAGGCACCCCTGGCCTGCTTGATGCACAATTAAGTGTCGTTGGCCTATATATAGGGTTTAATTAGGGTTTAGGGTTAGGGTTAGGGTTTAGGGTCTAGGGTTTAGTGTTTAGGGTTTAGGGATTAGGGATTAGGGTTTCAGGGTTGTATAAGGTTTAGGGATCATCGATCGAGTGCGCACACACATTATTAGAGGCACCCGCCTTTGCGCATAAAGTGCATGCGTATAGTTTAGGGTTATTTGTTTTAATTAAGTAGGGTTTGATCAGCTAGGGTTAGTTACATATATATGGTTTAGGGTTAATGCATGGCACATTACATATAGTTTAAATCTCAAGAATGTTTATACATGATAGGCCATATGTGCAAAGGAATTTTTTCCCTCGTGAACTTGTCAAAATTCAAGTTTATCGTGCCAATGGAAACTAGTCCAAAAAATTACATAGAGGACCAAAAGTACTAGACAATAACTAATAGAACCTGCAACTTTACAAAAAGGACCCCAAAACATATAGAAGAAAATCAATCGAGTCCTTCTCGACCGCACATCAGATCTCTGCTCCGCATCCTTTCCAGCAACTCCGTCGCCGGGGACGCACCACTTGGGACGGTGTCGCCGGTAGTCGCCAGGACGAAGGAGAAGAAGGGCCTCAGCAACGGCATATTGGCTCTGAGAAGGGTCGCTGAAAGTCCAAGATGTGCACGGGCAAGACGGATGACGCCGTCGTATGCCCCGAGCTTGTGAACTTTAGCAGCTTGACTTCCCCATTGGCCAGATCTGAAGCACTGACCAAAGCAAGCCTCACCGTTAGCGCCATCACATTGATGGCACCAGATCGGGGTTTGGCCGGCAAGATCCGCCAGATTCACCATAGGCCAGATCTGAAGCCGATGACGAGATCCCCGACTCCATTGCGCCATTCTGCTCATGGGAAACACTGGATCTAAGCTTACAACAACACTAACTCCCTCGGATCCAAATTAGCTGACTCAACTTTGCTTATCTAAATATGGATGTATCCACACATGTTTTTACTCTAGATACATACACGTCTAAGGAAAGTTGAATCAATTAATTTAGTTCGGAGGGTGTACAATATACAGAGAGAAGTCGGCCTCGTCTCCGGCCGGCGAGGCCGCCGGAGAGAAGGGGAGAGGAGCCGGGGGAGTGGGAGAGACTCGAGAGAGAAAGAGAAGAGGAAGAAATGAGAGCTCCCTGGGGAAGAACATTATTTTTGTCGTTCTCTAGCTTGAAACTTGAAAAATTTCGGCCACGCGCCAAATCATCCCGCCGCATCCATTCGAAAATCCCGTGACCAGTTTTACCCCCCTGGTCCGGAAGCTACAACCCACCGACCATGGAGGGCTCATTCGGTAACAATGAAATATCTTGCCTAGATCCCGAACCCTCCCCACAGGCCCACACCCACCCACCAACCATTCGCCCCATTAGCTCAAAAATACTCTCACAAGCCAAAGCTCTGACTCTCTACAGTACTAGATCTGCTTCGCCGCCGGCATACTCCTCCACAGCGTAGCCTTGATCGTGTTGGCTGTCCACCCACCTGATCCGCTCCCCCGCCGCCCTCGTCACCGACGGATCGCTTCACCGCCGACCTCGCCACCGACGGATCTGCTTCACCGCCGACTCGCCACCGACGGATCTGCTTCACCGCCGACCTCGCCACCGACTACCTCGCCGCAGCGGCTGTATCAACTTCACCGAATACCTTGCCAGCCAACCAGATCTGCTTCACTAACGCCCGCTTCTACTGAAACATGGTCGATTCATCGTCTCCCGCGTTCGCCGCCGCTGGAATGCAAGTTGCCGCCCCCGTCCACCCCGCCGCAGCTTGGTTAGTACGCTGGCCCGTTAGATCGCGGTGTTTCTTTAGCCATGTTTTGTGTAGTTATTTGCAGATCTCATATGCCGTTAACTTTCTTGATGTGTTGCTTCGCATGAAGTTTGTTTAAATGTTGTACAGTACAAAAGCATTATCCGGTCGCTACCATCCTGTTCATTCTACTGACACCTGTGTGCATCCACATATTTATAGCCTTGTACCCATTCATTTGCTGCCAACTGTTTTTGTACTGCATGCTATTGTCGCACTGCTTTTATAGTCGTGCTATGGGCATTTCCAATCTGCTTGTTCTTATACCACGTCATTAGCTCACCGCTAGCTGTTTTCTCGTGTCTGCTATTCTCACACTGCTTTTATAATCATGCTATGTGCATTTCCAATCTGCTTGCTCTTATACCTCGTCTTTAGCTTATATAGTTATTGCTGCGTGCATGTCTGGTCTTTGTATTATCGTAGACTGACTTGTCAATGTTATTTTTCCTTGGGATTGATCATGCGAACCACTTATTAGAACATCCAACATTAACAGCGGGGACGCTAGGTAAGGTTGGAATCTGAGTTCGTGGTTGGTAATTTTGGCAGTTTACTTCCGTTATTATCTATAACCTATATGCATTGTTCCTTATGCAAGAGATTAACACTTGGAACCCTGCCATAGCAATGCCATTCATGCTTTACTATGTTTCTGCCTATTTGATATGCTTGTCTTGGAGAAACTTCGAGGGTGATTTGAACCTGACATTTGGTCATTCTTAATGCCAGTTTACTTTATGTGTAAAACCTTGGCATTACCCTACTCTAAATCTGAATGTCTGAAATTCGTATCTCATGCAAAGCAACATCTAGTTGGTTTTAATTTGATATCTGGTAACTATTGGCTTATTCATTTGGCAGCTCAAGTTTTTTGTTATTTGAAACCAGCTGACTTGGTCTTAAATGTGATATCTAAACACAGATTAAGGACAATGGAGCAGGAGGATTAGCATTTCACTTGATGGCTGAACCTAAAATGATAGGCATGTTGACCACGACTAGTGCACGCAAGAGAAGGACCTGCAGTGAGCCAGTATGTGCTTAGTACATGCATCTTATCTTATCTTGTGCTTATTTCTGCTACATGCTGTTATCTGATCTCTACATTGCGTAATACATGTTTGAATAGTTAATTGTTGTAACTATGTTTACAATGTTACCAGAATGCTGTTTTAATGAAGCAGTCATCATTAGAAGATAGTCGCCAAAAAAGGATCTGTAGCGACCCTGTGCAACATTATGATGTAAGTTTGTGCTTAGTACAAGTTCCATACATGTCTTATTTATGCAACTTGTTATTATCTTATATCTACATTGCATAATAAATGTTTGCATAGTTCATCGTTTAACTCTTTTTGCATTATTATCAGCAGTTGTGATGAAGCAATCTTCATTAACTGTGAGGCCCACAAAAAGTTCTGATCTTTCTTCTGATGCATCTTCTCATAGCCGTCAACCTAGACCATTTCTTTCATCAGACAGTAAATATCTCAAGGCTGTACTTTATAAAAGACATGGTATTGCTGCTTTAAGATCTGTAGCTGATATGTTGACAAAGAGTACACAAGATTCAATCAAGGCGATTGCCAAATGTCAACCTGTTATTGATGATGCTAATAGAAGTCCTCAATGATTCTATGTAATTTTTTTATTTGGGCACATTAATTGCCTTGTAATTTTCCTATTTGTTTTATTTGTGTATGTAATTGTGTGTATCATTGAAATCAGATTTTAGGCTCATGAAATTTAATGCAAGTTGACTAGTCAAACAAGTAGGGCCCTACAACAGATTGGGCCGGCCCACTTACAGTAGTGGGACCCACTTTCATTTTGGGCCGGCCCACTTCTTTAGTAGGCCGGCCCGGTTACACGATAGTGGGCTCCACATGCTTATTGGGCCGGCCCACTTGCTCTATGGTGGTCCCACATGGTAAATGGGCCGGCCCTTTAATAGGAAGGTGGGACCCACCTGTGTTTTGACCCGGCCCACTATCTTGTTGGGCCGGCCCACTTTCTAGATGGTGGACCCCACATACCAAATGGGCCGGCCACTTTCTATATGGACCCCACACACCAAATGGGCCGCCTTTAATAGGATGGTGGGACCCACTGTGTTTTGGCGGCCCACTATCTCGTTGGCCGGCCCACTTTCTACATGGTGGACCCCACATAAATGGGCCGGCCCATTAACAGAATGTGGGACCCACATGTGTTTTTGGCCCGCCCACTATCTTGGGGGCCAGCCCATGCTATATTGTGGACCCCATACTAAATGGGCCGCCCTTTAACGGAAGGTGGGTCCCACCCGTGTTTTTGGCCCGGCCCACTATCTTGTTGGGCCGGCCCACTTGATATATGGTGGACCCCACACACTAAATGGGCCGCCCTTTAACAGGAAAGGGGACCCACTGTGTTTTTGGCCCGCCCACTAGCTTGTTGGGCCGGCCCACTTGCTATACGGTGACCCCACACACTAAATGGGCCGGCCTTTTAATGGCAAGTGACCCACTGTTTTGGCCCTACCACTTGCTTCTTGGCCGGCCTCGTTGTAAGGTGGACCCCACATGTTAAATGGGCCGGCCATTTAACTTTTGACCACTAACATTAGAGGTTAGGCCCGGCCCACGTAACTAATGGACCGGCCAATATAGTTGACCGGTCAAACTATGTCATGGGCCGGCCCGCTTAAGACGTGGCAGGCCTCGTGTGGGCCTACCATCTACCACGGTTTCAGTAACGCCGTTAATCGGGCAAACGCGTCGCCACGTGTCGGTTTGCATGACGTCGCAGTCAACGGGCTCCCGAAAACACTTCCGCAACGGTCCGATTTTCCGTGGCGGAAGGGCGCCCAAGCGCGACGGACCGAAAAATCGTCGTTGGACTTTGCCTGACGCACTTTCCACAACGGAACCCATATCGTCGGGTTAGGCCCATAGGCGACGAAAAATACCCCTTAGCGGACGATTTTGAGACGTTGTCTATCAGAACTTTTCTTGTAGTGAAGAAAATGCTTGTTTGGTGAAAGAACCTTGTGCTCATACGCCAAAGAATGCCCAGAGAAGGCAGGCAGAGCCAAGGCAAAAGAACCAAGTATGCATCGAATTGGATGCGGAAACAATCTGAAATCTTTGCAGTACAGGATAAAAGCAGAACCAAAACGCAAAAGTGTTAAGGCAAACTTAAGATAATTAGCTACCGGTATAACTTACCGGCACAAAAGGTTGTACGTCAACCACAAGCGGACTTAAAGTTTTACATCATAAGCCCCGGCATACCGGGGCAGAATTTAACAGCCACACAGGGCCAAGCAGCATGACAGGTAAATCTTAAGGTAGATATTCAAGCAGCAGGAGCTTCCGGAGGAGCGTCGCCAGCACCAGCATCGTCAAGAGGCTCCTCCTCGGCTTCATCTTCCTCCTCGTCAAGATAATCTTGGACGCCATGAGGGGGAGGAATGAAGGTGCGCATTTCGGCGTACTCCGCGATGCGGTACGCGCGATCCTGCCGTTTGGCGGCAAGGATCGGGTCCAGATCGGTTTCCGCGCCTTCGCGCACTCCGGTGAGGGCATCCAGGTCGAGCTCCGGGTACCAGGAACAAGCGACGCGGAGGGCAGAGTCTGCTCCAGCGCGGGCAGCAGAGCACTGCCACTCGCGGATCCTCCTGCCGGCGCCCTTGAGACGATCGCTGATCAAGGAGAAAGTGTCCGGCACCTCCTCGCCAGGACACAGGGTCCTGAAGAGCTGGGTAGCTACATCAGGAATGTCAGATAAGTTGCGATCAATGGCGCGCATATGAGACACCCGCGCGTTAAGCGCGACCAGATGGTCGTTGGGCGTCCATGGCACGGCAAGCCGGCTCTGGCTAGGGCGGCGCGCGTTAACCTTCTTAACAGCATAAGTCTGGGAATCCGGAAAGAGGCCTGTGCAAAGAAGAAAAAAGGGCTAAGGAAAAGAATCCGGAAGGAAAAGAATCCGGAAGAAAAAGAAACCGGAAGAAAAGATAGCGAAAAGAAAATGAAGTCGGAGAAAAAATGGCTCGTATGCGGTAGTCAAAGAACTCACGATAGGCAAGGGCGTCAGTTTGAAGGATCAGCTGATTGCATTCCTTGTGCTCCTCCTCCAACCGCGCGACCTTCTCCTCGGCAGCCTTCCGGGCCTTGGCCAGCTCCTCCAGCTCAGCTTGCAGCACCACGGTGGCGTTGCTGCCTCCTCCAGAGCCTCGTTCATCTTGGCCGCTGCTTCAGCTTCAGCGGCTTCGAGAACCTTGGCATGGTCAAGACCTAGCTGGATAAGCTGGGACTTGAGCTCCTGGTAGCTGGTCTTCTGGGCGCTCAGCTCCTCCTGATGCTGTTTAATCAGCTGCTCCTTCTCCACTGCAACCCGGAAAAGAAGGTGTAAACAAGAGGGTGTTGGTAAAATTGAAAGTAAAGGCAAGTTAGCAGAAGGAAAAACAAAGTTGTACGTTGGGCGTTGGCGAGCTGCTCTTTGAGAGCATCAATGGAAGCTTCCGGGATCACTGTCAAGCAAAGGTTGAGAATGTTAGAAGGAAAAAAGGTTCCGGTAAGAAAGATGCCGGCAGAACAAAAGCTTACCTTGGCACTTGTCGTGTGCCTCAACAAGCTCCCGATGCTCCCATAAGAGCTCCTCAAAGAGGGTCTTCCGAGCGTCAGCCGTGAGCTGTTCAAAGCAAAAGAGATTAGTAAAGTTTCGTGCTAAGAACAAAGTGCTTAACCCGAAGCTCGGGGACTGGCAGTGCCGGTTTCGCGCGTTCTAGGTAAGTTTCGCGCTAAGAACAGAGTTCTTAACCCGAAACTCGGGGACTGGCAGTGCCGGTTTCGCGCTAAGTTTTGAGTTCAAGTTTTGTCCTGAAAGCTGCGCTCTCACCACAAAACTCGGGGACTGGGAAGATAGACAGGAGAGAAACCGGCATGAAATTAAAAGATAGAACAAACCCGGAAAAGAAGGAAACCGGTAACAATTAAGAAAAGTTAGTAAAACGTACCATCAGATTGTTCGTGGCGTCGTACCACGCACTGTCCAGCTTCTTTCACGGCGCAGCGAAGCCGCGTGAAGTGCTCCTCGGAAGACCGGTTCCCAACGGGATCAGGTGCCGGCAGCGTCCTTGCCCAAGCCGCGGGTCGCCGGAGTAATGTCCGCGGCGTTCCACTTCGGGGCGTAGGGCGAAGATGCCCCGCATCCTGGCCTCTGCGCTAAAATCAGTGATACGCCAAGAAGACCGGTGGCCTTGGCGACAGTATCCTTGGCGGCCTTGGAGACGTGCAGCACCAGAGGCCGCCGGCCGCGAAGAGGCGCTGGGAGCCGCGTTTCCCCTTAGTGAGCCTGAAGCCCGGGCGGCGGCGCGCGTAGGGCCCCGAAGGCTGGGCGCTAGGAGCGCTTGGCGGCGGCATGAGAATGGTTCGCGGAGAAGGGGGAGCGGTAGGCGCACCACCCGGTTTGGAACCTTCCGGCGCGGAGGACTCCGGCGCGGAAGTTGTCTTTTTCTCAAGGACAGGAGGAGCTGGAGGCTCCGCCTGCCCGGCAACATTTTCTTCTCCGGCACCGATGTTGCTGGTGCCGGTGTCTTGGTTCTCTGGGAAGAAGGAAAGATCCTCCTCCGTGCGGTGATCTGATGATGAAGGGGCCGCACGCCCCGACCTTGCTGTGCCCCCCGAAAGGGAGGCAGAGGTGTTACCGGCACCAGGTGGTGCCGGCTTGAGTGAGGAGGAGGAGTTGAGGTCCTTGCGGAACCCTCAGATTCCGATGGCCTTGGGCCAAGCTTGAGCGCAGGGCTAAGAAAAAGAAAGAAAGATGGTTGGAAGAAAGGGAAAAAGAACTTAGCAAAAAAGAGACCGTCAGAGAATGAAAACTCACCCGGAAGCGGTTGGCATCTTGCGCCGTAGCGGCGCATGCCCACTTCTTCTCCCCCAAGGGCTCGGTCCGGAAGCGCTTGGAGGGAGGGGCCTGGCTGGAGCCATCGTCGCTGACGGCCGTTTGTTCTTTTGGCCCTGGGCCATGAGCTTGTCCACAAACTCAGAGCCGGCCTCAGCGCGCAGGGGCGGCACGTGCTCGTGGATCTGAAAATTGAATGAGGCTAAGAAGCAGTTCGAAGGAAAACGATAGCGGAAGGATAAAAGAAACCGGAAAAGAAAATACCTCAAGCATAACCAGGTCATCAGAGGACCCGGTTGGCTTTGGCGGAGACCGGCCCAGACGAGATGCCGGGGTCTTGCCCATCTTCAGATCCTTCCAGAAAATGTAGGGATCTGGGTCGAAGGAGTCGAGGGCGCGCTTAAACTCCTAGCCGCTCGGCTTCAATAAGAGGGAAGCGGTCCTTGGCCTGTAACATGAAAAAGAAGATAAGCAAAAGAAAAAATCACTGGCAAAAAACAACCCCAATCGTATAATCCCTTACTTCTTGGGTTGGAGGGTTAGTAGTGCTGAAGGGAAGGAGGCCCCATTCCCAGTTAAAGGGCATAGCAGTTTGGCAAATCTGCTTAGCCTTGAGAACAACGTCCTTCTTGCTAAGGGGAAGGCCTGTGATCTTGGTAGGATCGCCAGGGCCATACATCTCGCTCATCCTATGCGCACGGCGCTTCAGAGGAAGTACCCGGCGCGAGATAAAAGTGCGGACGATATCGTCGGAGCAGATGCCGGTGTCCTTCATCTTCTGTCTCATGAAGCGTATAATCCGGTTGGTCTCGTTGTGAGCCTCCTTCGGATTGTAGCTCCAGTTGGTCTTTGCGGGCGGCGCCGGATCAAAAGGAGGCAGACAAATGAGATCTGCGGCGCCGTTGTTCTTCACATAGAAAAACGTTCCTTGCCATAACCGGCAAGACTCCGGCCGGAGAACTTAAAAAGGGGCTCCTTGACGGGAGCTGATATGCAAGACCCGCACCGTACGGGGTTTGGGTGCAGGAATATCTACGCCCTGAACGGAGTTAATCCGAAGAGCAAAGAAGCGGGCAAACGTCTCACGAGTGGGACGAATGCCGATGTAGGCCTCCATGAAGGTGGTGTAGCAAGAAAGGTAAAAGATGGAGTTGCCAGGGAGATGGTGAGGTTGGAGCTTGTAGAAATCTAGAAGATCAAGAAAAAAAGAGGAAGGAGGAAGGCCAAAGCCACGCTCAAAGTGAGCAAGAAAAACAACACGTTCACCGTCCTGAGGTTCCGGTACTATTTCATCATCAGGAATCCGGCAAGTGACTCCTTCCGGAATCCTGCGGGACCGGTATAACCAGTCGATCTCATACTTAGTGACATTGGAGCCCATCCAGGCTCCGCGGGTGATTGGGGAAGGCTCTTCGCCAGATGATTGGCTAGAGCTACTCGAGGTCTCACCAGAGCTATTCGCTTCAAGGTGGCTGCCGGATGCTTGGCTAGAGCTACCGGGTTCTAAGTGGCTACCGGAGTCTTGGTGGCTACCGGAGTCTTGGTGGCTACCGGAATCTTGGTGACTACCGGAACCTTGCTGGCTACCGGATTCCTGCTGGTTGCCGGAATCGGTCTTCATCGAATCTGAAGCTGTAGATTCGCCGGAAGATTGTTTGCTATGTCTAAGGGAAGAAGAAGAAGAAGATGCGGAGGAGGATTCCTCGTCAGACATTAGGTGGGAAGGCGAAAGAAACAGAAATCCCACGCTTGGACCCCGCGTGAAGATCTACGAGTAAGAGAAAAATCAAAGAAAAAGGAAGAAATAAGAACACCGTAGACCCCAGATCTGAAAAGCAAGCAAATGGCGAGCAAAGCAAGATTGGAACGGACCTCGAGCGTCGCAGTCGTTGAGGAAGACTTTCTCCGGCGAAGGAACGGACCTGCGGTCGCCGACGAGCTCTGCCGACGGCGAGGCGGTGAAGGTCAAGAAGAAGCAAGAATGCAGCGCGCTTGAAGAAGACGCTGCAGAAGCTCTCCGCACGACGAGGTCCGGCGGAGGCGCGGCGTAAGTTCGCCGGGCGGCGAAACTCAGGCGAGCAGCGGCGGACGAAGAGCGGCGAGAGCGCGGAGGCGAGGAACACTATGCGCGAAGGTAGGGGAATGCGAAGAAGAGGAAGAAGAAGGGGCAGTTGAGCTTATAAAGGAGAGAGAAAGTGGGCCGAAAACCGCTGGGCCTACGCGGTTTGCCTCGCGGCCCGCGACGGTTCGCGTCGCTGGTCGCCACGTGGCATAGAGATACACGCGAAAAAGAGAAGGCCACACGGAGGCGCACACGGGATGCGAAGCGGTGAGTGGGATTTGCAGCGGTGCATTAAATGGGCGCGCGAGGGTCAATACGAAGTGACAACTAACACTGTCGCGACAGTCACAGTGCGCATGTCTCTGACACGCACGGAACCCGATATATTCTCGACCTCGTCGAGGAGAGACTTAATGACTAAGATACCGGAGAGAAAGATGCCGGAGAATGCCTTGCGAGCAGAGAAAATGTAAATCCGAGGAAAGATGCCGGACTTAAGCCAAAAGCTGGGAAAGTTAAACCGGTATCCAAATACGGAAACCTGGCATTGTCATGGATAGAATCCGGCGTACTATACCAGCTTCGGGGACTAATGTTGGGGATGACCCCCATGCCAAAGGTATGCCATACCGGATGGTCTCACCCCTCAAGATACCGGTTTAATATTCATACCGGAATAAAAGATAGAGCTTGGCTAAGTAAGCTAAGCCGGTATCCCCAAGAGGGGTATACCGGAAACAGGGAGGAAAGATACCGGCGCACCGGAAGGAAGGGCATGTCGGCTGACTGGTCAAAGATTCCGTCAGAAGCTAAAAGACAAGGATGAGCTAAGCAAAGTAGCTTTAAACGAAGGCTTGAAGACAAAGAAGAGGATGACGGTCAAAGAAGCCGGAGGACGTCATCCTTCATGTTTAAAGAAGACCCCGGCGTCATCTGTGATTAAAGTAGCTTTATAAAGTATCTTTGTAAAGTAGTTTGTCTAGTCAAAGATCCCATTAGGGTTTCTTGTTCTGTAAGCCACCCTCTCCCCTATATAAGGAGAGGGGGCAACCTCTTTCATAGGGGCGATCCACAGAAGAGAGAAAACCTGTAACCTGTTTTGAGATCAATGAACATGGTGATCTAGAGCGAGTTCGTCCTTGTGTCTTTCTTCTTCTACCTCTTGCCTTGGCCAAGTTCTTGAGGAAAGCATCCGGAAGTTCGTCCATCTAGTCACAAACCCTCCCCCGAATCCTCTAGCGTCCATTCGGCCCCAAGATAAGCCATCCCATGGCATCTCGTCCGTTCACCACGACGACAATACGCCAGTTTCTGATATTGCGGTACTGTTTTGAAGGCGACAATACTTCCTGATGAAATATACCGGCCTCTGAACTCCATGAAGCTTGCCTTCTTCTTCTCTCGACTACTAGAGCTGTGCTGACCACCTGAGGTGTGGCTGCAATGTATAGGAGGAGAGGTTCTTTCTCTTTAGGCGCCACCAAGATTGGTGGTGTCGAAATTGTCCGTTTGAGGTTCTCGAAGGCCCTATCTGCTTCCTCGTTCCATTGAAATTTTCCCCTATTTGATCAATGCGTAGAACGGCAATGCCTTTTCTCCTAGCCCGGCGACGAATCTGCTAAACCTGCGACTCGCCCGTTAGTTGTTGTACTTCTTTCAACTTTGTTGGCTTTCTCATAGTTACGATGGCCTGGATTTTTTCAGGGTTGGCTTCAATCCCCCTTGCTGATACTAAGAACCCGAGAAGTTCTCCTGCAGGAACTCCAAAAGAGCACTTTGTCGGGTTCAGCTTGAGGCAGAACTTGTCGAGGTTGTCGAAGGTTTCCTTCAAATCTTCGATCAGAGTCGACCCCTTCTTTGATGTTATTACGACATCGTCAATGTAGACTTGCACATTTTTTCCAATCTGTGTTGCTAGGCACTTCTGCATCATCCGCTGATATGTTGCTCCCGCGTTTTTCAAACCAAAGGGCATTGTTTTGTAGCAAAACACGCCGTAAGGTGTGATGAACGCTGTCTTGGCTTCATCTTTTTCTTTTAATCTGATCTGGTTATAACCAGAGTATGCGTCCAAAAAGGAAAGACGTTCGCATCCTGCCGTGGAGTCGATGATTTGGTCGATCCTTGGGAGGGGAAAGTGATCCTTGGGACAATGTTTATTGAGACACGTGAAGTCGACGCACATGCGAAGGACTATTGTGTGTTTTTTCGGCACCATCACTGGGTTAGCTACCCATGCGGCTTCTGTAGATATTTTTTGATGAAACCAGCATCTTTGAGTCGATCTATTTCCGATAACATGGCTTTACGGCTAGGTTCCGAAAAACGCCGCAAAGGTTGCTTGACTGGTCTTGCGAGAGGATCCAAATTGAGGTGGTGCTCGGCAAGTTCCCTGGGTACTCCTGGCATGTCAGCTGGACACCATGCGAAGATTTTCCATGCTCACGGAGGAACTCGACGAGCGCGCTTTCTTATGCGACATCCATGTTTGCTGCAATGGATGTCGTTTTCTTTGGATCTGTCGGGTGGATCTGTACCTCTTTTGAATCCTTGGTTGTGTTGAAAGTTGGCTCCTTAGAAGATCTCCCTACCTCTGGTAGCACATCATAATCAGTGAACCTTGGCGCCGCATACTCTGCTTGCATCCCGAAAGTTTCTGACAATCGATGAATATCCTTGTCGCATTTATCGATAACGCGAAACTTCCTTTGATTGTGATAGGTCCCTTGGGCCCGGGCAACCTCCACAACAGATATGTATAATGCGGCACTGCCATGAACCTGGCATACGCTGGTCGTCCCAACAGAGCGTGATATTGCGACGGGAAATCCACAACTTCGAACTCCAAATTCTCTATCCTGTAGTTTTCTCGGGTTCCAAATTGAACGTCGAGGTTGATCTTGCCCAACGGGTAACTTGGCTTCTCTGGTGTAATCCCGTGGAAACGTGTGTCAGTTGGTTTCAAGTTTGCCAGAGATATGTTCATCTTCCTCAATGTATCTGCATACATAAGGTTTAAGCTGCTGCCACCGTCTATGAAAACTCTCGACACGTCGAAACCGGCAATTACTGCGGGTAAGATGAGTGCCGATTGTCCTGGTCGAGGAACTTGCTGCGGATGATCCGCGATTGTGAAGCCGATGTCTTGCCCGACCAATTTAAGTACTCAACTGTTGGTGGAGGCATCTTCTCTGCCATGAATACTTGTCGTGAGATTACCTTCTGCGCCCTGTTCGATGGCCTAGCTTTCTGAATCATCGAGACCGCACCATTGGAGTTAGGATCAACATATGGAGGTGGGTGTGGTGCTGCCGCTATTCTGAGCTGATGCCGATTTTCGTCCGTAATTGCGGGAGGGGGTGGAAGGTGAATCTCGCTCCTTGGCCCCTGGGGGTTTCTATTCGTGGCTTGGGCATTTGCGATTCCTGCGGCTCGCAACATTGCCTGAAAATTTCGCCTTTCTGGAGATGCCCTGACTGCCTCTTTCCGTTATTGTCAAGATAAAAATGCATTTGACACGGACCATTCATCATCTCTTCGGGGGACACATAAGGTCTTTGAAACCTTGGTCCACTGTTTTGTCTGTTGCCGCGAGAATCGCCTCTATTGTCGCCTTGATGCTCGTTACTCCTTTGATAGTCATCTCGACTGTTCCCTCCAGGATTTCCTCGAAAGCTAGCCGATATATGGCCAGGAGCATCGTTGTTGTAGAACTGGCGAGAAAATCGCCTTCTATTTTGATAATTTCGACTACGATCCTCTTCTGGCGACCTGTGTCGCTTGTTGTATATTGCGTCTTCTCCATCTGCCCACTTATTGGCTATCTCCATGAGTGCTGATATAGTCTTAGGGTTAGTTCTTCCTAAGTCCTCAACGAAATCTCCTCGCCGAATTCCTGCCACGAACGCATCTATTGCTCTCTCGTCAGATATATCTTCTGCCGAGTTTTTATAATGTTCCACCGCTGTATATATTTTCTCATCGACTCGTCATGTTTCTGTCGACACGCCCTCAACTCTTCCAATGACGCAGGTTTCTTGCAGGTGGATCGGAAAATTTTCACGAAGATATCCTCAAAGTTATCCCAGCTATCGATGGAACTTGGGGGAGTTTCTTTATCCAAGATCGCGCGACACCGCTCAAGTGAACTTGGATACTTTGCATGGCTGTTGCTCTGGTTCCTCCTACCAGCTTTACCATCTCTAGATAATCGACGAGCCAATCCTCGGGATCCTGCAAACCGTCGAATTTCTTGAAATTTTCGGGTAACTTGAATCCTTTTGGGACTCGAGTTTTTCGAACCCTTCTCGTAAAGCACGGGAGCCCACACATATCTTCGTCGGCAATTTCTGGTGAGTGCTGACGCTCCCTTCTTTCTTGTCGCGCTCTGTCCACCCTTACTTGGACTGCTGTGTCTCTTGCTCCACTTGTTCTTGGTGGATCTTGAACTGCTGCGTGGGTCGTGGACTATTTTGCCTAGGATTTTCTTCGGGAGGCGTTGTTGCAAACGCTGTTCCCATAACTCCTACTCCAGCCATCGCCATATTGAACAATGGTTCTCTCGGGTCCCCAGGAGGTGGTCTGGACGCCAGGATGTAAGCTTGTGTTGCCATGTAACCTGCCTCTGCGTTGGGATGATATTTCCTTTTTCATCAATCGACATAAAGGACATGTCGAGATTTTGAATTATGTTTCCTCTCTCTGCTTCGGGTATGTTTTGCAACCGAGACATTGCTCTCCTCCGAGCTTCTCTGTGTCTCCCGGTTCCTGATTGTCGACTTAGCTCGCCCGACGCCTGGACGCGGAAGCTGCTCTTTTTCCTATTCAAAGATGCGTCTGTTTTTCCAACTCTCGCTTACTCCGAGCAAGTCTATATTGATATGATTGTAGTTATTGTACAAGCAGTGGTGTCATTGGTTCTGAACCATCCATGGCTCTTGCAGCCCTATCCCACGCTGCTTGCGGGAGTTGTACTCTTTCTCGAGGTGAAGACCCGACGTATTTAGTGCCTAGGCCTTTTCTGAGATCAGTGGGATCGATGTAAGGATTTCCCAAATCATCGAAAGCCTCTGACGTTTCTGGTTCTGATCGGCCTGCCTCTTCTATCGCGTAGATCTGATGATATTTTGCGTATTGATTTTTGTCAAGATTGGTGACACCATCATATAGAGTGGTGAAGACCTTTCCGATGGCAGCAGATTTGTCGATGAAGTTGAAGCTGTCGACGCTGTCGGAGTCGCTGCTTATAAAGGAGTCCGCAGACGACTCGAAGGATGTGTTGCTGAAGATCTTGGCGAGCTTTCCGCTTGCCTTGCTCGTTTACGAAGCGTGGCGACGAAACTCCCCGTCACTCGAGGAAAAGCTAGAATTGACCGCTAAAAATTCCGACGAGATCGGAACTTCGAGACGGTAGGATCCTTCCTTGTTGACGCCAAATCGGAATTCTCCGAACGTCATGATGATGGGCTCCTCCAGATAGGCACATGCATCCATACAGAAGGGCGGGTGAGGAATAAAATTGACTAGATCAGTTTTTTCCTGGTTACCTCGATCCATCGTATTGCTTGCCATCGATGAAGTCGACGATCTTGAACGTGCCATCGAGATCAGCTCCTTGCAACCTCTAATTCCCACAGACGGCGCCAATTGACAAAGGATTAACTTGTCAATGCCTACAGATTGTAGACTAGGGTTTGGAAGTAGAGGGCAAGTAGATCTCGAAGGTTTCAGCCGAAAAGTACTCGACGATTATGAAAACTAGGTTATGTTGACAATAGATTCGATCCTTTCTTTGTCCCTCGACTCCCCTTTATATAGGAGGCGGAGCCGAGGGTTTCGTACACAAGTTACAGAGTTCGGGAGGGTTTCGTACCCAACCCGTAAGATTACAAATCTCTATCTTTCCTAATACAAACTATCTTTCCTTAACACTAAATGGGCTTCCAAGTCTTCTTATTCTTCGAGTCCTGGGCCTTTAGTAAACCCCGGGTACCATCTTTGGCAGGCCCATTGGGGATGCCTATGTCACCAGTCGCGTCCCCCAAAGCGTCCCCAAAGCGATTCGGGGCGCGCCGGACAAAAAAACGTTCCCAGCCGCGTCCCCCAAAGCCGCTTTTTGTCCGACGTCGCCCGATACGGTGTCCGGCGCCCCGAGCCTGTCCCCGCCCCATAGGGGACGCATCGGAAATGCCGGACACACCAAAAAGCAAGGCGGGGAGTAGCAGGGCTGACTCGTCAGTGGCACATTGAATTTTAACCTAACCGTCGCCTACCTCGCGACGGAAGTTATTGGCGCGCAGAGACGGTGCAGTTCCCGCAGAGGCGCAACGAAGCGTCTCGTCGCGCCTAGCTCTACGTGACGGCGTTAATGAGCGCCACCGCTCCCCCGCCTCCCTCCGGCCTATAAAAAGGGCCACCTCTCATCGTCCCTCTCACACACAAACCCTAGCGCCTCTCTCCCCAACCCTAGCCGCCACCATCTCAAGAGTCGACGCCATGGCTGGTAGAGGCGGAGGACGAGCTACACGCGAAAGAGCTACACGCTCGCCGTCGCCTGCGACAGCGTCATCGTCCTCATCGTCGGACATGCAGGACGAGCGTGCTCTTCGAGTTCATCGTCGTCCTCAAGGGCGACCCGCACGGCATCTAGAGGTCGCCGACTCCTTCGCCGACCACGTCGCCGGCGACGAGCGCCCGCGCCGCGCATCTCGGGAGGATGGCCGCGGCTGCGCCGTGGATCGTCGACGTGATCTACGACGTGCGCGGCAAGATGTATCTCCACATCGGCTGGGAGAAGTTCGCGCGCTACCACCGCCTCAAAGCCGGCTTCGTCCTCCTGTTCTCCTACTTTGGCGACAGGGACATGAGCATCAAGGTGTTCGACAAGAAGCGTTGCCGCCGGAAATACCACGGCGACAACGCCAAGGAGGACGACGACTGATGAAGAGGGTTGTTTCTTCGCAGTGAATACGTGCACGTAGGTTCTGGTTATTCTTCCTGAAGAACCAACAGGGCACCGCCACCACTGGATTTTCCAGTGGACTGTGCCCTCGAGTGTTTTTCTGGCAGAACACACGAAACCTTTGATGCACGGCTTAGTTAGGTTTAGTTTTTTTGCAATATTTTATATTTGTGTCAACCATGGTTCAAACTATGTATTACTTTGTGTAAAACCATGTTTCATATTATGTCTTCGTGTAAACCGCGTTCCCAATTATGTATTAGTTTGTATAATATTACTTCTCTTTATTGAAATAAAAATGTAAAAAAGAAAAAGTATTTTAATGTTGGGGGCAGCGTTTGGTGGACACGTCTGGGGAGCGACGTTTCCCAAACACGGCACGAACAAAACTCGTCCCTCAAAAGCTTAATCTAGCGCCATTTGGAGTACGTTTTAGGGAGGACGCGACTAAAGATGCTATTAAAATGCATTTTTTTAGCAGGGATTCTTTCGTCCATTTCGCCGATTGCACCGAACATGTTGTCAAGTAGAGAATTTAGCAATGAATGGAACATGGCTTCATGAATGGCACGAAGAAGCGTGCAGCCAAACACCTTGGGTGCATGGGCGCGGGCATTGCCGAGAGCAGCATTGAGCGGAGCCTGGGGAATCAGTACGATGTGACGTGACGGGACGAGGGGGAGAGGAGGGCCCCGGCGAGCTCACGTGCCGGAGACGGAGGTGATGGCCGAAAAGCGAGTAGCCATGTTACTAGCGGACGAGGGATCCATGATACGGGAGCACGTACTTGGCGCAGCGGCATTAGCGGATGCCGTCGTGGCCTCGTGGGCGGCGCGGCCCCACGGCGCCGATGCTTAACCGCCTATGTATGGTGCTTCATGCGGCGCTCCGGCCGTCATGGCTGCTTGCCCCGTTCAGCGGTTGGTTGCCCGGTATATCTCGCTCGTGCGCGGGTAAATGCGTCTGCTAGTTAGAGCATCCCCACTCGTCCCCGATGAGGCCTTCGAGCGATGTTTTTTTTTTTTTTCATTCGGACGGCGTAATTCGTTCGGCCCTGGCTGCTTTCGTCCGGATTTGGTCTTTAATCCATCTGGCGAGCCCACGCCATCCCCGGTCCCCCGGGGATCTATCGGGGATTCCGGACGAGTGAAAAGCGGGGAAGAGCCCGATCTGTCGGCGACTCGACACACGAACCCCACCGCCGCCTCGCTTAAAATCTCCCCCACCCTCGTATCTCTCCGTCGACCACCCCACCGGCTTGTTGCCCGATTCCGCCGTCCCTCCTTTTCCACCGCCTATATTTCGCCGTCTGTCGACGAAGGCCTATTTGGTCGCTCCTCCGCCCCGTTTTCCGACTTGGCCTACTCCTCGTCGCCGCGGCTCGGGTTGCGTCGACCACGCCCGTCAGTGTTCGTCCATTTGCCTCGCCGGCCATGGACTCGGACGAAGAGGAGGAGCAGATGTTCGTCGAGCTTATGCGAGAAGAGATGGCAGCCGCCGCCCAAGACAAGGAGCACATGATGATCCTCGGCTGCTTGTCAAGCATGTACGCCGGACTGGCAATCGGGCGACGTGGTGGGTCGGCACCGTGCCGGAAGTGCAAGCCGAGACAACGAATGGAGGGCTACTGCATGTTGTACGCCGACTACTTCGCCGACAATCCATTGCACGGTGAGAGTGTTTTTCGGCGTCGTTTTAGGATGAGCATAAAGCTATTTCTGGAAATTGTGTATGCCATCCGAGACTTTGACCCTACTTCAGATGCAAGGCGGATTGCACTGGTTTGGTAGGATTTTCGCACCGCATGCACAGTGGCTATGAGGATGCTGGCGTATGGAGCTCCGGTGATGGCGCAGATGACTATCTTCGATGACGGAGTCCACCGCCCTTGATTGTTTCTACCGGTTCTGCAGGCCGTCATAGCAGTGTTCGGGGACTTTTACTTGAGATCACCCACTGTCGAAGACACTCAGAGGATCCTTGCAACAAATGAAGCTAGGGGTTTTCCAGGGATGCTTGGAAGCATTGACTGCATGCATTGGAAATGGAAGAACTGTCCGTTTGCGTGGCAGGGAATGTACAAGGGTCACAAAAACGGCTGCACTGTGATACTTGAAGCAATGGCTACCCATGATCTCTGGATTTGGCACTCTTTCTTTGGTATGCCTGGATCCAACAATGACATCAACGTCCTAAACTGCTCCCGATCTTTTCCAAGCTTGTTGAGGGTCATGCTCCCCCCGGTGAACTATGAGATCAATGGTCCGCACTACAACAAAGGATACTACCTTGCAGATGGTATCTATCTAAAGTGGGCAACATTTGTGAAGACTATCTAAAATCCTAGCACCCCCAAACTTTGCGAGTTTGTGAAGAAACAAGAAGCTTGCCGAAAAGACGTCGAGCGTGCATTTGGTGTCCTCCAGCAGAGATTTGCTGTCGTCCGGTTCCCCACTATGACTTGGTCCAAAGATCAGATGTGGGAGGTGATGAACTGCTATGTGTGCCTACACAATATGATTATTGAAAATGAGCGAAACATCCGGTTCCTCTGGCTGAGCAACAAGCACCATATGAGAGAGAGGGACCTCTTGCACATCCTAATCACCAGGTGCCGACATCATGGGCCGCCTTCATTGCTATGCGCCAGGAGATCCGAGACTCTACAATGCATCAACAGCTGCAAGATGATCTGGTGGAGCACATATGGACGCTCCGAGGCAATGCCAACGCCGACGCCAACTAGTCTGTCTTTATTTTTTTGTTTCAAAACTTGTGAAATTGTGTGCTTCATTTGTTTCAGCACTTGTTAAACATTGTACTGATTGCCGAATTTGTTTCAGCAATTTTCTGAATCTTGTTTGCCGAACTTGTTAAATTTTATGTCAAATTTGTTTGAAATATGTCAAATGCCCCAAGTTGGGGGTGTCCTGCCGGGGGAACGGCTGGAACTTCGGTGCTCCCTAGGCCAATTTTTCCTCCAATCCGAACGAAACTTTCGCCGGATTTGAGCGTGGAGAGCGCCACCGGGTGGAGATGCTCTTAGTGATGTACTGGGCCGATGTTCTGTGCCCTGCCATCACCATGAACTGATCATGCTAGGGACATTGGTCCATACAACATAAATATTGGTTAGATCGAGGTGGGTACTTGTTTCCTTGTAAATATGGGCCGCAACTTCTCCAACGAGTAGGCTGTAGTACTCTGTTTAATTTAGTTTCTGTCAGCCGTATATACACACGGCACGGATGAAATGTACTGAAGTTAAATCTGCTCTCTTTGCAAAGTCCTCTGTTTCCAAGGACCAGTGTTGCAGCCTGGCAGAGGAGATGGCAGCCCACACTGCACCCCTCCTCCTATGCCGGTCAAGTGGTCATGTTCACGCGTGTATTGAGTGACTGCCTCTTGACGCTTGACACAGGCCGTCGTTGATCGGCGAGCCGCGCCGGCGAAAAGCCAGGCGGCGAGGCGAGGACCGTGGCTGGAAACGGCAGAAGACCACACCACCGGCCTAGCTAGGGAGATGAGTGATGGCGACGGGCACGTTGGTCTCGCGGATTCTAGCGAGCGCCGTTGCTGCCGACCGAGGGACCGAGCCATGGAAGGCTCAGCCCCCAATATGTACCAGTAAATAAAATAACTTATTACAGTACAAGAAAAGGCCTAAAGCCTCTCGTCCGACCACGATTTTACTGGGAAAAGTCCGCTGCTTTGCATCAGGCAGAGATGCACGAAACGGAGGGAGCACGGGGAGGTAAAAAAGGCGAGAATCTGTGAGCTTTTCTGGACGGGACATTTTGATTTTACCGCCTGCCATAGGAATCTTTCGCGGCAGGGTAAAAATTTGCGCGGGAAGGTGGCATTGAGCAGCGTGGAAAAGGGTAAAAATGAGCGCGAAGCCATCCCGCGTCTCTGAGCACAGAGGTCTGCTTGTTTTTGCCTTTTTCTTTTTAGCTTGACAGACGTCAGTTCGTGTACCGACAGGCGGTATAAATTTGACCAAGTAATGGTATCTGGGCGTGTTTTTTTCATAAAAGAAAAAATATTAATCACGAAGAGTCTGCAACAACGCAATGGTCTAGTAACTAAAAAAATAAGATGAGTTACATTAAAAAAAGTAACACTATATAGTGGCGAAGGACGAAAATAACCTGAGAAAATAATCTGAGGTAGGGCGGCAAATTCTTGGAAAATGGTGCGAAGACAGAAAATAGTCACGATGCATTAATGTTATAAATGATTCTAACACATCACTTAGAACAATGAAAATATAAACATATTTGATTATAAGTAAAACCTGCAAATATACCAAATTCATCTCAATGGCAAAGCTTTACCTTTTTAAAAAGATCTTCCGTGTCTATCGATCAAGACTTATGAACATCCCTCGTTTGATGCGCAACTTAGACTTGATGATCTTTATCGCTAGAAAATACATTTAAATTCTTATCGTCACCATTGAAAAAGCAAAACCAATTCAATGAGTTGATAATGTCGCCGTAGGAAACATGTTGTGCCTTTTAAATATCAAGAAATCTTTAAAACCAACAATTCAACGTGTATGAATAACACGTAGCTCAATGTTATCTTCTACTCCCTCCGTTCCTTTCTATAATGCCTATTGTTTTTTTGCATTTGTTTCATATTATAAGGGTAAAGCTGTGTTTATTTTGCAGAAACCCCCTTCCACCGATTTGATTAAGTTCTAGAAATAAGGAAACAATCACGTAGGTGCTAAAAAATCTGGAAACAATCAACGTACCTGCTAAAAACGTGGAAACAGATCGTGGGAGTCCTTCACGCCAGCGAATAACGGGGCAGGGGAGTACTTCACGCGATCTGTTTCCATCTCATGCGATCAGTTATGGCAAGTCCACGATTTCCTCCGATCTGATTTCGTTTGCTTTTTCCTCTCTCAGATCGGTAGGGGGTTTTCTATTAAAACGATTGCTTGCGCTAATTTCCGTGCTAAAAATCAATAGGCATTATAGAAAGGAACAGAGGGAGTATATAGTAAGATTCATGATAAACCTCTACAAGTCAAGCAATCTTATTCACATTAAACCTAGAAAATGTGTCTATATTTTTCTATACGTAGTTCATGTTCTCGGTTCGAAGTCGGTTGTACGTAGTGTTCACCAAAACAAAGCATAACTTCTTTATACAAAGTCCATTTTTGATGTATGATCACTCAAATTATTCAGAAAAAACATGTGCATATGAGTGCATTCAATAAAAATCAAGGTAGGGCGCCTGTCCTGCCTTGCCCAAAGGAGAGCTTCACCCCTATATCAACAATATTAACACCACCAAAATAAAACCAGAAGTTCAATTCTCCAAAAGCGATGTCTCCATAAAAGAAACATTGTACAAGCACCATCTTCGCACGATCAAAGAATTTAGACTCACACTCGTATCCTAATAATCTGTCCGTATAATTTGGATCCTAATAAAATCACTGGCAACAACGTGTTGGCCTATACGTACAAGGCGCGGGACAAGCCCCCACACCACGTTAGATTTTGGCAGTGGGCCCATCCGATCAACGAGAGAAACGGTGATCAGACTTTTTAATGCTCGTGTGGAGGATGTTGGTAGCCGTGGTAATGGAGGCACTGGTTCCCTTGGCAACGCTAGTTTTACACTTCGCGTAGATGCATACGCGGCGATGCCAGAGATTCCTAGTGCCGTAAATGTCACACCGGCCTCCTCCTTTTTATTCACCTTCTTGTTGTCCAATCACGTTTATCCGCTCGTCGCAACCCCAGCTCCCACCTCGCCGCCTCCGCGATGACGCACAACCACGAAGCCGGTGGCCGCGTCCTAAGAGTCGACGAAGACGAGCAGGAGCACGGTTCGAACATGTCCAATGTCGGTTACACGGTCCCACTATTCCGGGAGGTTGCGCTCACCCGCTTCTTTAGCCCGTACTCGAAAGCTACAACCCCGGCGTCCGACGCGCATGGTGGCACCAGCGAAACATCGACGAGAGCTTGTCGCATACAACTATCATTTGCCTCCTCTTCAACGCGTCTTCTACATGCACGATCTTCCCCACGTCGTCCTGGTCAACTTCGCGCTCTGGATCGTCGGGCTCATCTCCCTACCAATGCTCGGTGTCGTACCGTCGCCCCGCCCCGTCGCGCAATGAGCATTGTCATCCACGAGCCTTCGCGCTTGTCTTGGCGTCGACGCCCCATCACTCGAAGAAGGAGCGAGAGGCTCACACCCTCCATCTCCGACGCCCGAAGAAGGAGGAACCTCATTCACCGCCACGTGAGTGCCTTTACTCTGGCGACCAAAGAAGGAGAAGGCAGTCCTTCCCCGTTTGGCGTCGAAGAAGAAGACTTGGTGGGAGCAGGAGCTGGAACTCTAGGTAGGGCTCCGCGCGCTTGACGACCTTGAAGACGCGATGGGATGCTGCTTCAGCAATGTCCCGCCAACCACCAACTACATCGCCTTCTACCTGTAGTTAGGATTTTTTATTTTTTTAGTTTAAATTTCACTAACTATGTATTAATTTCAATGAAAGTTGGCGTCTTTAGAGTTTTTAATTTTTCTACTTCCTCCGATTCATATTAGATGTCACTAATATAGATATATATAGATATATTTTTATTATAGATATATTTATATTAGTGGCAAGTAATATGAATTGGAGGGAGCATTTTTTATAAAAAAAAACTCCAGCGCTACCAGTAGCTCTGCCTTCGCCGCCTGCCGGCTACAATTTGTGATGCGCGAGGGCGGAGATGCTCTCATTTACCAAAATGATGATTCCCTCGAATCTAATTAGTTCTGCCCAATGCCCACAATTAGTTGTGCCCTTCCGGGCGGATAAAGAGGAGCACGGCCGCGGCCAGACTCCTCCTAGAAAGCTTCATCTGCTCAACTGAAAAGCCTCTTCACCAGGCCTTCATGGCAACACTAAGTTTGACCGGCGGCGGCGACCATGGAGAAAAGCCTGCGCACCAAAAGCTTTTGCAGCACTGTAAAATTCGAGCCTGTTTGAGTATCGAGCATCCTATGCATCCGCGAAAGTAACCACAAACCCCTTTCCATCCATCATCCATGTTCCTCTTGTAATCCACCGAGTATATTCTCGAGCACTACCTGCAGCATTATTTCCGCGCCACTCCAAACCAGACAGCCACGACACGAAAAAGATTATCTCTACAGACAAGCATGGGAATCAGCTTAACATGCCTGTGACAGGCACAGAAATAGACCCATATGCGCATGATAACAATGCTCCAAGATAAGATTCAAAGGCGAATCTGCTGCATAAACGCAGGATGGCCACGTTCTCATGGTCCTGGTGCGATGAATCCAACAAACGAGGAGCGGCTGGCCATTAGTGAAGGGGCCAGAGCCGCCTGCAGCCAGCGAACAAAACAGTTTTACATTTGACAGAGGCGGCAGCTGCACATCACCGCAGTGTTACTCGGCTACAAAAACTGACACTGCACTATTACTGCATCGTCACACCAACTTTTACCGCGAGAGCCCCAGCATGTACCTTGTGTTCCTCCTACACAGTGTGCATAGCGCAACGTGGAAGTTTCACGAAAATACTTTGCCATATTGCTCAACGGAAAAACGTCAACAAAGCACCCAAAACAACGTCAAGAAGATTCGATTGTCTTGTCGATCATGATTGTGTGGGTAAGTACATTTCTCAGTTCTGTAATAGGAAAGGACCCTAGTTATATAGCTCACAGTTCCTTCAGAGCAACAACATAGCAGGGGCCAACAGGAGTCGGTCAAATTGTACACCCACCACACCCAGCTGTGATCTTTCCGAGAGAAATCGAGATTCTACTGCCTCCTGCCACCCCGTCCTTTCTTCGATTGCTGTTGCTCGGCTTGTTCCTTCCCTGAAACCTCGCTTATATCAGCTGCACAAAATAAATGGAGAGATCAGGGAGCCGAACCAGCAAGACGACCATCTAGGGCTTGATACAATAACCGTTAGCCTGGAGAAACGTTTGGAAAATGCATACCGTCAGGTCCACGAGTCATGAGAGCGAAAAAGATGTTGTTGAGCTTCTCCATCTTCTTTGCGTCCTGAGCTTGGTCCGTCTTAAACTTCAAGCACTGCAAGTAATTCCATACTACAGTCAGCAAAGCAGGAGTCATTCCAATCGGCGGTTAAACTGATTATAGCTGTCGTATAAATATTCAGACATTGTTGAAGGACACATAATAAAACTTGCTGCTAGGTAACGTAATCATTAAACTTCAAGCACTGCAAGTAATTCCATACTACAAAGCAAAGCAGGAGTGCTTTACTTCAATGGATGCTTAAACAATTTATAGTTGTCATATTAATATTACAACACTCAGCCATTGTTCAAGGACACATAAAACAGCTCGCTGCTAGGCAACGTAATGTGAACCTCTGTTGATGGATGCCAACTGTGTGCATCAGTATTTGCTGTTCGTTGACTTTGTTGGAAAGAATAAGAGACCCATAAATGGTCATTCAAGTAGAAGCATCAGTCGAGTAATAAGCTAGGCATTATCAGCTTAACTAAACCAAGAGTGCACACAGCTGCTTCTATAGTAATCACGTAAGAAGCAAATATCTCTTTATGGGCAACCACAATGTAGCCAAAAACCTGATGTCAAATTATAATGTTGTGATTTAGCACCATAGCCAGATATTGCTTAACCTAGTTCAAATATCAAAAAGATGAAACCGGACTGAGAAATCAAAAGCAACCTTAGCAATTTGACCAAGCAATAAAATAATCCATCCTCACCCTACCTCTTTTTTTGGCAGATTTAGCAGTAGCGAGTAGGGTGAGTAGCAACATGCAATCCCAGATTCAGACAAAATAGACACATCTAATGTTTCGATTTTCAATCATAAAAGCCAGAAATGACTATGTGCTTTATCTATAGAACTTAATACAATTATATTAAGAGGATAGAGAATAAGTATATAGAATGATGACTAACTGAAGAGAATAAGGTCAAGTCTAAAAGATGGGTCAAGAGTAGACATTCATTTGAACATAGCTATTACTGCTAGTTCAGTTAAGGTTCCCATACTGGTTCTGGTAATGAGATATTCACTAGGAGCTCTCAAGCACCCTATTTGGTTTGTAGTTTTACGCAGCACAATGCTAGCCAAGCCAATATATTGGTAAAAGTATAGTTTTCTATGGAGTAATATATTTTCTCTGAATAGCATGCACTGGGTCACATTTCTATTAAGTGGGTAGCTAGTTACAGGTTGTGTGCAATATAGGAGATAATGCGCTTATCCTAACAAAAAAAGTAACACTACATGAGAACATGTTTCAGATTTAAGTTCATTTGAATTAAAAATAACCACTATTTCTTATTTCATTTGACAGCGAATTACTGTCAGGGCATAAGCTTGTTCACAGTGACATACAAAAGCCTAGCGATTCATTCAACTGCAGGACTCCTTAGCCATTTTGCACATAAAACAGACAGCAACAATGCTGTCAAATAGATAATTGACAGTAAATTTTTGACACATTTTTACAGTTCTAATTAGAGCAACAGATGAGTGCCAAGATAACAAAATCAGCACAATCATAGAATGATCAAGAATCTGATTAGAAAATGTAGGAATGCTTTACATATAATCCAGACTCTTGATAGCTTATATATAATCCAAACTCTGGATGCCATATTTCACTTGCATAGAAGCAATAGATAAAGAAATGCAGGGCTGCAGACTACATTTTATTTTTTCAAGACAGTGCATAGAATAGGATTGAAATTTTGAAATAACTCATTCAAAGAAACACTGCATTGAACAATAACAAATCAAGAAAATCGATCATTTGCACTAATGCACTGTGAACACATGAATAAATGCTAACGTTATGATTTTCCAAATCGTTGTGCGCAATCAGCTGCACGACCACATGGTTGTATTATATTTGAACGTAAATATGTTAGAGGGGGGACTTAGAGTAGTGAAGCAAATAGTACGGATTGCACTATGGCTCACAACAATACAACATAACACCAGATGTATGAAGTGTGGGCAGTGTAGTTTTATAAAAGGTTTGTCGTGTCGATTTGGAAATCAAACACCAGCAAAAATAACTGAATATATCAAGTACACTAAGATATAAGCTATGATTCAGTT
This sequence comes from Lolium multiflorum, assembly GCA_030979885.1. Lineage (NCBI taxonomy): Eukaryota > Viridiplantae > Streptophyta > Magnoliopsida > Poales > Poaceae > Lolium > Lolium multiflorum. Next base: position 63,614,169 of record CM061753.1, read on the forward strand.
TCCAACATTCATGTCTAGAAGCTGCAGTATTTTACAAGCGCATGTTGAGCTGCAGCACCTACAGATTCCACAACGGTGCAAAAAAGCTTTCAAGTTGGAGCCTAACCAAATAGCCCCCAATATCAATTTTCTGCCTTCGCATTCAACCAGGAAAAACAGGCTTACAATGGGCATAAGAGCACTTTCTTCATGCACAACAATCATTTGCTTCCAAGTGCTAAAAAACACGCATGACATACCTTTTTTTGTTAATAACAGTAGTAGATTGCTATATTCAATGATTGAGGGAGAGTGTTTTACAAAAACATGGTCTCGTGAAGTAGGTTTTCTGATAAAAGAAAAAAGCAAGGCAAAGTTCAGCCTGGACCAAAGGGTGCTTCACCCTTGTTGTGCCACCAGGGTAGGGCGTGTACTGTGCAATCATAATGCTAACAGCTGCTAGGCTTTAATCGAAAAATCACTGGGGTTTATGATATCAGGCAGACATTCAGGTGGAATTAGCATCTTGCACTCTCACTAACCTTTCTTGATATGAAAATAAGTGAACAGATTTAGTCTAAACTCCTCACAAAGGAGGTTACTGCATTTTGATAATGCTGTAGCACTAGAGCATTAGCGTTTTCCCAAGCCAACTGGTACTGTCTACCAAGATATGCTGCACAACAAAAATCAATAAGCAGTCTGAAGCAACAGAGTAAACCGTCCGCATGGGAGGCACACCAAAATTGCTACCAGAATCCTCAATCAGCTCAATTCTGAGTTGTAACACGTACTTATCTCGTAGTGACACTGGTGATCGGGATCTAAACTACACCACCTCCTCCTGGCCAAGAATCTAGAAACGATCACAAATCTAGGCAGAAGAGAAAGTCCGGGCGCCGTACCTGGCGGTCGTCGGTGACCTTGAGCACGAGCTTCCCGTCGCAGTGCCGGTACTTCATCATATAGCGCGTCTGTGGACAAGGGCGAAACGGATGAGGGATTAGATCGAGACGCGGGGAGGAGGAATCCTGGGAGGAAGGGCGGGGGGTCGCGGCGTACGGTGATGGGGTCGGCGCGGAAGAGCTGCACGGAGCGGTCGACGAACTCGTCCCACGAATCGAAGTACACCATCTCTGCTGCTGCGGTGGCGGCGGCGGCAGGGGCGGCGGGCGCTGGCCGGAGCTAGGGCTTCGCCGCGGTGTGGTCTCGTCGGATCTGGGGGTTTGGGGTGCAGGAATAGGGTCGCGTTGGCTGGCTCAAGAGTTGTGTTTTGGATTTTCGGAACGACCGGGGTGGTGTCTGTGCCCGTTTCCTGACAATTTCTTTTTCCATAAAGGAAACTATATTAATATTAAGAGATACCAATTACATTTCGCCTCTGCAACAACTCAACACCCTAATAGCAGTACGGATGCATACAACCAAAAAAGAGAAAAAAAACTAAGAACAAAAGTCCCGCTACACCATCCTAGGCCTAGCAACAGCAATACATCCACCACGAAGACAACACCTGAAATACAGACTCTCCAAAAGCGACGTCTCCAAAAAGGGAACGGTGCATCAGCGTCGTCGTCGTCCGACCAAAGATCTTACGTTTTCACCATGAAGATAGTCTCCGCTCTCAAAACAATGCCTCCAACAAGATCATTGCTAGGCACAACCAGCTAATGTCAGACCTTGAGTTTTCATCCTGAAAGGTAGGACTCTAAACTTCATCTGTGCTGTCGCTGTTACCTGCCAAAACCCACCGGCGGGCAATGGTTAAGCAACACGAAGAGCCGGGAGGCTCCCAAGGCCGCTTAGTGGACCCCGGCACCTCGCGTCGTCCCGCAAGTCTTCCAGCCACGTCCCGGCGGTTGCTAGGGCGTGCCACCCGACCTAGACCCGATCAGGAAGGTGTTAGACTGCTTCGATTGTTCCTGCATGGTAGACACGTAAACATTAAATACGAGCCCTATCGGCTCTCAGGTTGCCCTGTGGATCGGCTCGAAGAGCCGATCGCCCCATGGTTCATGTTGGATTTTCAATGACATGGGGATCCTGCTTGATCAAAACAAAGCTAAACCGATCTACGACGCTTAGGGTTTTCACCGCATAACCGGAACATCCTACGTGTGATCGGGCCTAGCAGATACGAAAGATGATGCAAACTACCCCTACGAGAGGCCTAAAACCAACATAACGTTGATTCCCAACATCCCTTGTAGGGACGGTAAACAACATCTAACGCACACCGATCGTCCGACCCCGGATAAGGCCTAACTATGATATTAAACTAATCGCGGAGCAAGGAGCAACTATACCGATCGGATCTACTAAGTAACGAAACAAGATGCGCCCTTACACCCGATAGGTGTAAGGGCAGCTAGGTGTCGAGGGCATTGCCACGCATGTATGCACGAGAAAGCACCAATGCAAGCCCCTAAACACCTAAGGATAAATAGTGCTGCTCGCCATCAACAACGCTTCAGCACGAGCAGCACAAGGTAGACGAATAAACGTATATCGCCTAGATCGCGAGATGCGATCTAGGCAGCATGATGCTTACCCGGAAGAAACCCTCGAAGGAAGGGGTGGCGATGCGCCCGATTTGTGTTTGTTGTGAACGTGATTGTCCTCCTTTTCCGATAACCCTAGATACATATTTATAGTCCAAGGGACTTTCTAATTGAGGCGTGCACCTAACCGTGCACGGGCCAGACTCTATCTTAATTCTAAACACGATACGATCTACTATATTACGATACACGGGCAATTTAGCCCAAACTCTTAGCGCAAGGCCGCTTCAAAGATGCTCCACGTGTAGTCTTCAAAGCCCATCTTCACTTACGGCCCATCTCCTGATTTGGCCAAAATCTGTGATAACACATGCCCCCCTGTTTTGATAATGATAATTGCAAAACCATCTCTCTTCGTCGAAGGGTCATGTCGTGGCAGAGCAGAACCGTCGCAGTATTTTCTCATCATGACGACTTGCCTTCCCACCTTCTCTGCACGATTTGACGGTTTTGGCACCATGTCCTCGAAAACTGCTCGACAATTAAATTTCCATCTCCTTTTATTTAACCGCATCGAACAGTTCTCCTCTTCATCCCCTTGCATCAGCACTTCTAAAAGCCCTCCTCCGCCGCCATGTCTTCCTCTTCTTCCTCCTCCACTTCATCGGGTCTTTCCTACGTGTCCTCTCCCATCCGAGAATCAACACCAGCGGGTACGCAGGCGGCGTACGCTATCCTTGCCCCAACAGCGTGGGACAAGGAGGACCACTTCTCCGTCTGGTCCGAGGATGACAAGTCCTCGACCGACGGGGAGAGGACCTCCGCTTCCTCGCCAATGAGGAAGCGGTGGAGGAAAGCGACGACGACCGCCTTCCCTGGGACGGGGTCACCTCCTCCGAGGAGGTGAGGAGAGGAGGAGGAGGAGGAGGACGACGCTCCTCCGACGAGCCGCCGGCCAACGCCATTGCCCCTGGCCCGGGAACCTCGACTTCGACAGCGAAGACGACGATGCCGACGAGGAGGATGAGGACAACGAGGGTCCTGCCGGCGGCCGCTACAGCAGCGATGACGAGCCGGCCGGGAGCAGCGCCGACGACGGCGACGATGACGACGACGATGATGAGGGCAACAATGGCCCCTAGATAGGATCTTAGCCTAGGGCCAGCAGTAGTAGATAGGGCAATGTACCCCTAATTCTTCCTTTTGAGAGCAATCAGCTCTTTATGTAAGAAATCTCGTTTATCAATGAAGAAATTTCCCCAATTTGACTCTGCCGATTCCTTGCCAAGTGATTTAGCCGATTCTCCCTTGTATTGATTTTGCCGATTGTCAACCTGATCAACGCTCGATGAACCGATGGCAACGCATCGGTCTCTTATGATAAATTTCGAGGTAGATCAGTTCAGACCCTCAAAGTCGAACAGGACCAAATCGTAATCGCGCAAACCTTAAATCTTGGAAATCCAAGTCCCCTGAGCTTTAATGTTAGCTTTATTCGGCAAGACTCCAGAATTGATGCCTTCAGGAGGACTCTAGGACCATTGCTGAAAATCTTGATCGCCTACAACTTTCCCCGCGATGCTTTGTCTCTTTGTATCAACAAACTGGCCCAAGGCCTATCAATTATGATGGCTCCCTCTCAAATTGGTGGCTCTAGCTCCTCAGAACAAAGAACCTTGAGGGCGAGCTGCCCCCCGAGCCTCGTCAAGGCGAGGATAAAGATGTACCAACCGAATGGGCCATCATCGGCTTCCCGACCGTAGTGGGCGTCACCGATTCGACCAAATCGGCTTTTAATAGCAGAGAACCTTCAAGGTGAGCTGCCCCGAGCCACCCAGCTCTTCATCAAAAAACAGGGCAGGAAAGCTTACGCCCAAGGAGACCATGCATTAGGACGGCTCTGGAAGGACCAGCAGCTCTCTTGAACTAAGAAGCCTCACACGTAGTGGCCCTTGAACTCTTCCCGCTCCACTCTTGCGTCTTCGCTCAGATTGGCTCATTACCTGGCAGACGATGCAGCTTCTGGTGAAGATATTTGATGAAGTTGTCACCTTGGCCAAGCCCCAGGAGGAAACGTCACAGCCAATTGGATGGTCATCGGCTGTCCTCATGATCCCAACCTGATCCGCATGCTTACGCAGGCGCTGCGATCTTGAAAATTTGCTAACGGAGCCACCAACCATTCCACCGAGGGGCTCCTTAAGTAGAGCCTCGCTACGTAACTTGATGACGCTTCATTAGGCTTCGCTTGTAACCGTCGTATCCCTTGAGTCGATGGCCGTGCATCGGCTTTGAATTCTTAAGTCGATGTCTACGCATCGGCCGTGCCCAAAAATTTCGTATTTTCGTTTTTATTGTCCGCATCGGCCCCATACTTGAGCTGTTCTGCTGGCCATTTGACATCCACTCCAAGCTTTGTATCCTCGTGTTTTGTCCATCTATGTGCCCCCGAGCCGATTCGTACTTGATGGTATCGGCTCTTCAGCATCCGTTTGATCAATGTCGAACACGACAAAACGTGTGTCGAGGATAATTTTGGCCGATTGCGGAATCGGCCTCCTTTTCATTGCAATTCTTGACGATGGTTTGCAACTTCTCGGATTTGTAGCTACGTGGCATGCCGGAGATAAGATCCTTTGCTTTTCATTTTTTGAGGGCCGATCTCAAGGATCGGCCTTGCCACGTACGTCCAATGTCTTGGACCTGCTACTCCGTCTGGATCACGGATACCGTGTTTGTATCAGCCGATGCCTCAGATGCATCGCCGATGCCCGTGCATCGGCGTCCGTTTAGGGCGCCATACTTTCTTTGGCGGGCGCGCCTTTGCCTCCATTGTTTGCTGAATTTTCGCGGCCGATCGGGCCGCACTTTTCGCAATGTGTATGTGCACGTGCTCGCTTCTTCCGTGTTCGCAGCCGCTGCACCCTACGCTTCGAGAATGGTGAGTCCATCGTGGCACCACCTTGGTCGGTGATACCTATCTTCTTCTCCATCCGACTCCTCAAAGTCTTCTTCTAGAGATGACTCAGCTGGCCTGTTATGAGGTGGGAGAGGCCCTAGACGCCGAACACCGAGACTTCATTTGTCTTCCTCCTTTGCTGCTTGCATTCTGGGCGTTCTCGATTGTTGGCAATCGGCTCATTCCCGAGTCCCAGCAATGTTTGAAGAAAGGACAGTCCCAGTGCTTGTCCACGTCATCTTGCTCCCTTGACCTCCTCTAGCGTGAAGCTCGTACCGTCGTTGTTTCTATCATGCCGACGATACCTCCTGTCCGCATCGGACCGACGATATCTTTCATCATCTTCGTCGTAGCGCCGACGTCGGTCATACCGCTGCTCATATTTGTTGAGAAGATGCACGGAGAGTGGGCGTTGATACCGTATGCTTCTCACCTCCTCCTCGGTTAGGTATCGTCTGTCATCATCCTGGGCCGCGTGGAACGGCCTCCTCTTTGTCCTTGCCACGAGAGTGGTTCTGATTTATCTTTGCCACGGAGTGGCTGCTCTCTGTTTATCTTTGCCACGGAGTGGCTGCTCTCTGTTTATCTTTGCCATGGCGGCCCACAAGCCCTGCCACATTGACATCGAAAGAGAACCCTGCTCCCTTATGGAGTGGCTTAGATCCACCATGTTGACGTCCGGAAACGGACGCATGTCTACCTTCATGGCAAACTGTCCGAAAGTTAATCGGCCTGATTCTATCGCCATCTGAATTTGTGCGCATACTTTGCAGTCGTTGGTGGCGTGCGTGAACGTATGATGCCATTTGCGTATGGCCTTTTGTTCATCTCTTGTGCCGTAGGGATCTTGTGGCCTTCGGTAGCTTCAACTGTTTCTCTTTCAGAGATCGAAGATCGCTCAGCTTTGCTCACGTCGGTCAAACCCTCTTGAGGCCCCGGTGGGTTCACCCATTTGCAGTCACAGTGCGGCCCGAGTCCATTCGGCTATCGCGACTTCCCGATCTTCCGCAGATCTTCATCCGTGTTGACCAGGCTTATCGCGCGCTTGAACTTGTCTTGGTACTGGATGGCGTTGTTCATATAAGGTCAGTCTCTGGACCATGTGCGCCAGCGAGTTGTACTCTACTTGGAACGTCAGATCCTTGAACGACGCCGCAAGGCCTGCCACGGCCAGCTCGACTGCTTCTTTCTCAGTTAAGTGAACCGAATAACATCGGTTCTTGACAGCTCTGAAACGCTGAATGTATTCGACACTGTCTCTCCTCGCTTGCCGAACTGTGCTAGTTCGGCAATGCCGCCTTCATTTCGAATGATATTGTGTATGAAACTGTTCCTCTAGCTGCTTCCATGATCGCACTGAGTTTGGCTGTGTCAACACCCGGATTTTTAAGTCCAGATGCCTATTATGCCATTCCTCGCAATCCCAGGAATATTGTTTTTGCGAGACATAATAGCTTGATATCACAACACATCATTTATTACAACACATAATCGTCTTACAACAAAGGATCACATGATCCAGTAATACATCCTAGTGGATCTAGAGATCCTATTACAAAACACATAGCGAAAGCGAAGTAACGGTCGCGGTCCATCTGCTCCACAGCAACCGTTGACGTCAGAGCGGTCCTAGTTGTCATAGACGTTGCTGTCCATCTTCCTCGTACGCTGTTCACCATCATAGTCCGGCCATTTGAATAGCCAGGGACAAAGCCATGAGTACTTTTAAAGTACTCGCAAACTAATACTAGTGTAAGCACTATCAATTGTGGTAAGGGGATACTAAGCTCTAGGTTGATTTGCATAAAGCCAAGTTTATTTCATAAACATTTAGTAAAGATGCTTGAATCAAATAGACTATCTCAAGTGGGAACATTAGTGTCATTCCCACAACTCAGTTGTGATTCAATCCCAAATCACCATTCAACTTGCCACAGCAAGTCACCAGTCATATGTCACATTTTTGAAAATGGTCTGATGACGGAACAGTATGGCCTTTCCAATCGTCCGTAACCGTGGACACGGCTATTCGAATAGTTCTACACTCTGCAGACACACTTGTGCCACAATATTTGCAATAATCCGTCAGGGTTAGCTGGCCCTGATTTATCATACTCCGTATGCGGACTACCAACCATAACCTTTCACTTATACTCTAGTACAGCACCTCTCCCCATGAGCTTGGCCTCCCGGTGAAAACCAACTGTTAACCCGGAACTGCACAGGGCTTGGGCCGGACAATTCACCTCGTTGGCATCATGCCGCAATATCCATATTGCTTCGGAGGCAGCCCTTGGCATAACCCCTATGACGCTTGTTTAGAGGGAACCCATACTAAAGCACATAAATTGCTAGTTAAGCCCATACCCATTTTGGGTATTGTGGGGTACTTTCAAAATTGGAATGGTATCGCATCCGAACCCAACCATCAGTTTTATATCAAAAATCACCATCTTCTCTTGGTCATAATCACCTTCAAAGTCATTCAATAGAATGAACCATCATTCCAAGGTTTCAACCTCATTTCGAAATCACATGTTCCCATCTAGAGTAGTCAAGTTTTAATTGATTAGCACTAGCAACTATTTCATGAGGGGTGCTAAGTATCTTGGAGCTTGCTAGGCTAAACGTAATTCTCTTGTACTACTCTATAATTCAACCAAGTGAATCATAAGAAAAAAATAACTTTGATAAATAAAAGCAAGTAAAGCTTGTAAAGTAAAAACTTTGGGATAAGTTCAGGAAGTAAAATGTAATGATGCCTTGCTCTGGTAGAGCTTTGCATTAGTTGAGCAAGGGTTAGCTGGCATTAATATCAGCTTGCAAGAGTATTATCTTGCTTGTAGGGGTAATATTACTAATAGCTTGCCTTGATTGGTGAAGTGATCAAAGTATTCTTCTTCTTCCTCTTGGTAGAATACTTCCTCCTCTTGATAGTCTCCGGTACTAGCGTCTATAAACGAATACGAGAATACAATCACCAAACAATACTTAAGTACTCTTAATTAGCCTTAGTGGCTCACACAATGATCTAGCATTACTACTTAGCATTTATCATAAGATTCTGCTAGGGTTTCCTTATTCAGTAATAGGAAAATAATTTCCTCTCATTGAAATATGGAGTTAGGGTTTCTCTTTAGTATGTGAGAAAATAATTTCCTATCATTGAATCTTCTTAAGATTTAATTTCTCCCATGAATAATATATGACCTAGGTTGACCAAAGTCAACCTCTTCATACCTATCATTTGGGAAAATGATTTAAATGAGGTTCCATCCCTCATGTAATTTAATATTAACCTAATAATGATTTAATGCCACCAAATAATTCAATATGAGGTTACTTAGATTATGATCACTACCTCATATTGTATTACTTGAGAACAAGATTTAAATGAGAGGAGTATCTCTCATATGATTTAACACATATTTGTAACTAATTTAAAGGACTATTATTGAGGTGTTTTAATATTCTCAATTAATTAGGGATGATCCCATGTTGACCAAGGTCAACACTTCACACGTAGTATTTGAGAAAGTGAGTTAAATGAGATTCATCATCTCATGTGATTTAATTAATCTAAATATTATTTAGGTTTAGGATTTATAAGAGAGCAAGTATGAGCTTAGGAAAATAAAGGTCAACACATTACTTCCTATTATTTGAGAAAGATAATTTAAAATGAGGTGAGCACCTCATACTATTTTAGTAACACCTTGTAATGGTTTAATATTAGTAATTAATTAAAGTGAATTTTAATTGTCCATGGGATCTACTTCATATTAATATGTTGGGGACAAGATTTAAATGGGATCAAAGTCTATTATATAATTTAATAAATAGATTTGAAATATTTAAATACTACTTAGGAGAAAGATTAATGATTTTCAAATATAAACCTATGGGTCATTAAGTGTGTGTTATTAATTCTTATTAAATTATTTGGACAAATGGTTTATGTGAGAAACTATACCTCATATACGTTAAACTATCCTCTAAATGATTAACCTCTCAATTAACCAAGCATGAGATTTATTTGATCTAGGTCAGTACCTCTATTTGAAATACTTAGGATCACAATTTAAATGAGAGAGGAGCCCTCATACTATTTAAATAATTCTATGTGTATGTATTAAAATGGTCTAGAAATAGTTCCATAGCCATTATTTTAATTCTAATCCATGATCATGCAAAACAACTATGATATATTTTTGCATAAACAATTAGATTATGTCAAATGTGATTTATTAGAGTTGGAATCAACTTAAAATCATTTCTAGATAATTTCTAATATTTATTTGAAGTCAGAAAAGTCCCTGTCTTGTTATTTGTATTATTTAAATTTTATTTCGAATTTGGACATGAGGCCAGTGCCATTATTTAGGCAAATTTATGAGGTTTCCAAATATATAAAATTTGCTAAATTTGGTTTAGTAGAATTTAAACTATTTAAATTTGAAGTTGGCACCAGTAGTGGATTTGAACTAAATCGATTAAATGGAATTTGAATTGCTGGGCCTGGCGGGAAAAGAACTTGGGCCGAAATGATTTGAATGGAGGGAAACGGCCCAGTAACGGCGCGGCTGGTTTTAAATTCGCGGGCAGCAGGCGAGGCGACGTGGCACCATCTGGTGCGTTCATGAAATCGGGCGGCTTACCTCCTCCGGCGAGTCGACGGAACCCTAGGCTGCAGGAGGGTCCGGCGACGGCGATGTAGGGGCTCTCCTAGGCTGGCGACGGGGGCAATCGACGCAGCGTGGGACGGGGAGTCGAGTGGTGGCCTTGATTTGTCGGGGGAGGCACGGAGGCGTCGTCTTCGTCGAGCTATGGCAGCGGCAGGCTCCGGCCAAATTCCGGCGAGCTGCTGTCTAATGGAGGAGGGGAGGTGGTCGAGGAGAACAAGGGGAAGGAGGTGAAGCTAATGGTGTGAATAAATCGTCCAGAAGGGGTCTCCTTTTATAGGGGCTCGGTGTGCTGCGGGTGTGCCGTGGAGTTCGTCGACGGCCATGGCGCTCCAGGGCGCGAAGGGGCAAGCTAGCGGGCGCACGGCGTAGGCGTCGTCTAGGCGGAGCTACTGAGCTTGACGGCACGGAAAAAGGAGGTCTGAGGCGAGCTGGCGATGATGGCGTCCGTGCAGTACCGGCGCGGCAGGACGTCGATCATGGCGACGGTCAGGGGGCGTACGCGAGCTAGAGAGAGTGTCTAGGAGGTAGCTGGGGTAGTGGTGATCATGCGTGTTCAAGTGCTAGGCGAGGGGAGGAGTAGGGCGTCCAGGCAAGGACGTGCACTGCGGCGTCCAGGGCGCGGTCACCGCGCTCACCGCGTGTCTGGCACGGTTCGGGCGCGTCTGGGCGCGCTACGTTTGGCCAGCACCGTGCCCGTTTCGATCCAGGGAGGGTACAAGCGTGCTTAGGGAAGTACCTAGATGCTCGATGACAAGGGGAGAGAGAGAGGGGAGGGCCAGAGAGAGCAATGCCAAAGGTGGCCGGCATGGGTACTCGGCATGCATAGTCTAGGGTTTTTCTTCTCCCTCCTCTCACTTCACTTGATCAAAGCTAGCACTAGGGTGAAGCAGGGGTCGTAGGGGAGTGCAATGATCAAAGCCAAAAGAGGTTTAGTGAAGAAACCAGTGGGTAAGAGGGTGACACACAATTCTGGATTATTGCATGCAAGGTGTTCGATGATATGGCCGCATGAACTTTTATTTGGATTTTTGCAATTCTTTTTGGTGGAGCTTATTTATATATTAATTGTGATTGAATGGTGGTGGTGGTGGTCAATTTGGTCAAGATTTGTAACAATTCAAAAAGTGGGTCATCTTCACATAGATTCAAAGTCTCCACTTGTCACTCTTATTCTGGTCAACCTATTCAATATTTTCCATGATGGTCAACATGAAAAGTACTCACCTTGACATGGTCTTGGATGACATGGCTTTGATTGACAAAGTTTAGATTAGGTTTTAAGAATTACAGGGGTGCAAAGTGGTGAAGAAAATATTTTTCACCCAAATGACCATTATCACATGTATGTTGAAATCCTTATTTTTCTTGATTTGATTCATGATCCAAAGATGCAATTGTGTTAGTTTATCATATTAAAACATTTTAGAAGCAATGGGGCAAGCAAAATTGGCCTTGGTGAATGATTTGCATTTTGGCATATGTGTATGTGAGTGAATTTTGGGAATTCTCTCCCTATTTGATTTCTATCCATTTGATTTGACTTTGGTTGACTCTAATGTGGTTCTTATGAGTTTAGAAACATTTTAAGAGCATTGAAACTAAATCAAATGGCCTTATTCAAAGATTTGCAAAATTGGCCTTAACACATAAGAAATGAGGTGTCCAATTTTCATAACTTGTACTAAAGTTGTTCTTGCTTCACTTGAACATGGGTTAGGGTCCATTTAGTGTTATAATAGGTTTAGACATGGTGTCACACCATTTAGTCAAGGTTTAGAGACCTTGGTCAATGTTTGGTGAAATGCCTATGTGTCACATATGCTTTTATGCATATGTGGTATTTTATTTTTAATTTGACTTGGTTTGGCCCAATTGGTTTTGTTGAATGTTGAAATGATATTTGGAGATGATCCAACCATTCACAACAAGTCCTAGGGTTAGTTCCCTTAAATTCACATATTTGCTATTTAGCTCTCCTATGCCTCTATGGCATTTTTCATTTCTTTATATTATTTTTAGTTTCAACTTGGCAATGATTTAAGAAGTGCTATATAAGGTTTACAAAGGTTTTCTCATCTTTTAAATAGAGTGAAAGGGTCTAGGGTAAATATTTATAATTGTAGCCATAGGCACATATGCCTTTTTCTCATTTAATTTCCTTTTATTTTATTTTCACTAGAATGATGAGAAGAGGGGTGAGTCTTTAGGGTTTATGATTATTTCAATTACTCATAACAAGCAATCATGGCAATAGCACAAGAATTATGAAAGATTATTACTTACCAAGCTTAATTTAATAAAAGTTTTTGTTGGTTCCAAAATTTGGAACTAGGGAACTTTGTTTGTTTTGTGTTGTATTTTCTGGGATGTTACAAACCCTTCCTCCTTAAACAAATCTCGTCCCGAGATTTTAAGAGGAGTTAGGTGCCTAAGAGAGATTGAGCATTTTGATTTAGGAAGGCATACTTGTCAGGGTCTGGGGTGCTTCCTGAGCTTCAGTGGCAGTCATGTGGTAGAAACGGCCGTTGTTGTTGTTCTGGTTCCTTCTACTTGCGAAGCGGCGTTGTTGCTGGGCAGGTGCAGCGGTGTTGGAGGCAATCTTGGCAAGCTTCTTGGGGCATTCTTTGGAGAAGTGGCCTACAACTCCACATTCATAACAGTTTACCGTTGACTTGTCCTTCGGGGCGACGGGGATGGTATTACTTCCAGTTCTGGCCAGTGTTGGTGTTGGTGTTGTTCCCACTGTTGTTGTGGCTGTTGGGGTTGCGGTTGTTATTGTTGTTGCCTCCGGGCTTCGGGGGTCCTCCGTGGTTGTTGCTGTAGTTGGGGCGATAAGTCCGAGCAGGTGGCCCGTTGTTTCTGGGGTGAATCCTCCAGAGGAGTTATTGTGGTGCTTCGGGTATGGTGGGGTCCACTGGTTCATCATTTTGCGCTTGCGGTTCTCATTGGCCCGATGCAGCTTTCCTTCCATCTGTATGGCTGAGTCTACGAGGGCTTCGAGGTCGGCGAACGGATATTTACTAACACAGTTTTGCATCTCGTCGTGCAGTCCGTTCAAAAAGCTTTCCTTCCTCTTCTCATTGGTGTCGGTCTCGTCCGGGCGTACCTTGACAGAGTGAGAAACCTGTCGCGGTATTCCACTACGGACATTCTTCCTTGCTTGAGTTCGCGGAACTCGTCTCTCATTTTCTTGATTAATCCTTGGGGCACATGGTACTTGCTGAACTTCAGTTTGAAGTCTTCCCATGTCATCATCTGTCCTTCATTCATTGCACGGGCACTAGTCCACCAGGCTCTTGCAGGTCCTGACAGGTAGTGGGTGGCAAACAGTACTTTTTCTGCGGCTTCAACTCCCGCAACTTCAAGGTTGTTCTCTATGGTTTGGAGCCACTCATCAGCATCGAGGGGTTCTTCGGTTTTGCTGAACATTGGCGGGTTGGTGTTCTGGAAATTCTTCAGCTTTGACCCAGGGTGATCGTGGTTTCCATGGCCTTGATTATTCTGAGCTAGCTGTTGTAGTACGGCAAGATTTGCTTGGCGTTCAGCTCTTTCGGCTTCCCGGTCTGCCATCATTGTTTGCAGTAGTTGCATCATGGCATCCTGATTTGCGTTGCGGTTTGGTGGGGCCATCTGATTATGTAGATATATCATGAGGTAAGAGGGAATTTTTCTATGGCTTATTTTGAGTTAAGTTTAAACTTAAACTTAAGATATTTTCAGGATGAACATAACACATATTTTATTTATTCACACAAACATCACACATTACAAGCTAAAGCACTAAGGGTTTTAAGAACCCTTCTTCCACAATCTACGATACATGGTGCGGGATACAACTCACACCTACGTAAGTGAAGCTAGTGAAACTATTCCTCAGGGTCTTCATCCACATCGATGGGAATGATCCCATCCTCTGCAGCCTCCAGAAACTCGTAGTCTTCCTCATCGGTGAACTCGTCATCCTCAAAGTCGTTGTCGTCACTCAGGAATCATCTCCTCCTTGGATGTCTTCTCCATCCTCCTCCATCTCCTGGATCTGGTCCTGCTGTGTCCGGCGGATCTTCTCGCGAAGACGGGTGATAGTAGCGACATTCTTGGCGCGCTGCAGGCGGAGTGACCGGCGGTCCTTGGCGAGTAGCCTGATGGCGTCAGCATGATGAGCCAAAGCCATCTGGGCACGGTGGGAGTGAACACGTGTCAGCTCCAGATCCTTCCGGGTCTCGTGAAGCATAAAGTCCAAATGCTGCACATGGATCTTGAGCACCGGGTGCGAAGAGAGGGCCATGGGTTCCCCCATGGTGTCGTGCCTCGCGAAGCGGCTTCCCCGGAGTGCGGCGATGTTTTGTCCACACACCCGAGCAAGTCCCTCCTGAAGGGCGTGAGCAAGACCGTCCACCCAGCTGTAGGCCTTGAAGGAGAAAAGGATCCTCTCCGAGATAGGAGGTTCCGAGCTTCCCTTCAAGTCAGCGGTGATCATCCACTGCTGTTCTCCAGTGGGGGTGTTGTGGATCCGGACTCCGTGGAACTTGGGAGGTGGGCGTTCGAGCCTCTCGGACACTAGGTACAAGTCGCGCTCAAACACCAGACTTCCTCCGTTTTCCAGATCGTAGGTCTCCGTCTGGACATAAGGCTCCATCTGAAAGTGAATTGGATGAGTAAGTTAGAGATACGAACAAGCGTGGCAAAATTTTAATGGATTTATAAGGAGGTGCATGGCTTATTTTTAAGAAGATCTGGTAGAGAAGAGAATGAATAAGTTTTCATAAATACTCACTTTATTTGTTTTTGAAACTAACATTTTTCTGAACGTCCATTCTAACTAGGGTCTCCTAAGGTCAAATAATGGCTCTGATACCAACTTGTCAACACCCGGATTTTTAAGTCCAGATGCCTATTATGCCATTCCTCGCAATCCCAGGAATATTGTTTTTGCGAGACATAATAGCTTGATATCACAACACATCATTTATTACAACACATAATCGTCTTACAACAAAGGATCACATGATCCAGTCTTAATACATCCTAGTGGATCTAGAGATCCTATTACAAAACACATAGCGAAGCGAAGTAACGGTCGCGGTCCATCTGCTCCACAGCAACGTTGACGTCGGAGCGGTCCTAGTTGTCATAGACGTCTGTCCATCTTCCTCGACAGCTGTTCACCATCATAGTCCGGCCATTTGAATAGCCAGGACAAAGCCATGAGTACTTTTTAAAGTACTCGCAAACTAATACTAGTGTAAGCACTATCAATTGTGGTAAGGGGATACTAAGCTCTAGGTTGATTTGCATAAAGCCAAGTTTATTTCATAAACATTTAGTAAAGATGCTTGAATCAAATAGACTATCTCAAGTGGGAACATTAGTGTCATTCCCACAACTCAGTTGTGATTCAATCCCAAATCACCATTCAACTTGCCACAGCAAGTCACCAGTCATATGTCACATTTTTGAAAATGGTCTGATGACGGAACAGATGGCCTTTCCAATCGTCCGTAACCGTGGACACGGCTATTCGAATAGTTCTACACTCTGCAGAGGTCGTACACTTGTGCCACAATATTTGCAATAATCCGTCAGGGTTAGCTGGCCCTGATTTATCATACTCCGTATGCGGACTACCAACCATAACCTTTCACTTATATACTCTAGTACAGGCACCTCTCCCCATGAGCTTGGCCTCCCGGTGAAAACCAACCTGTTAACCCGGGAACTGCACAGGGCTTGGGCCGGACAATTCACCTCGTTGGCATCATGCCGCAATATCCATATTGCTTCGGAGGCAGCCCTTGGCATAACCCCTATGACGCTTGTTTAGAGGGAACCCATACTAAAGCACATAAATTGCTAGTTAAGCCCATACCCATTTTGGGTATTGTGGGGGTACTTTCAAAATTGGAATGGTATCGCATCCGAACCCAACCATCAGTTTTATATCAAAAATCACCATCTTCTCTTGGTCATAATCACCTTCAAAGTCATTCAATAGAATGAACCATCATTCCAAGGTTTCAACCTCATTTCGAAATCACATGTTCCCATCTAGAGTAGTCAAGTTTTAATTGATTAGCACTAGCAACTATTTCATGAGGGGTGCTAAGTATCTTGGAGCTTGCTAGGCTAAACGTAATTCTCTTGTACTACTCTATAATTCAACCAAGTGAATCATAAGAAAAAAATAACTTTGATAAATAAAAGCAAGTAAAGCTTGTAAAGTAAAAACTTTGGGATAGGTTCAGGAAGTAAAATGTAATGATGCCTTGCTCTGGTAGAGCTTTGCATTAGTTGAGCAAGGGTTAGCTTGCATTAATATCAGCTTGCAAGAGTATTATCTTGCTTGTAGGGGTAATATTACTAATAGCTTGCCTTGATTGGTGAAGTGATCAAAGTATTCTTCTTCTTCCTCTTGGTAGAATACTTCCTCCTCTTGATAGTCTCCGGTACTAGCGTCTATAAACGAATACGAGAATACAATCACCAAACAATACTTAAGTACTCTTAATTAGCCTTAGTGGCTCACACAATGATCTAGCATTACTACTTAGCATTTATCATAAGATTCTGCTAGGGTTTCCTTATTCAGTAATAGGAAAATAATTTCCTCTCATTGAAATATGGAGTTAGGGTTTCTCTTTAGTATGTGAGAAAATAATTTCCTATCATTGAATCTTCTTAAGATTTAATTTCTCCCATGAATAATATATGACCTAGGTTGACCAAAGTCAACCTCTTCATACCTATCATTTGGGAAAATGATTTAAATGAGGTTCCATCCCTCATGTAATTTAATATTAACCTAATAATGATTTAATGCCACCAAATAATTCAATATGAGGTTACTTAGATTATGATCACTACCTCATATTGTATTACTTGAGAACAAGATTTAAATGAGAGGAGTATCTCTCATATGATTTAACACATATTTGTAACTAATTTAAAGGACTATTATTGAGGTGTTTTAATATTCTCAATTAATTAGGGATGATCCCATGTTGACCAAGGTCAACACTTCACACTTAGTATTTGAGAAAGTGAGTTAAATGAGATTCATCATCTCATGTGATTTAATTAATCTAAATATTATTTAGGTTTAGGATTTATAAGAGAGCAAGTATGAGCTTAGGAAAATAAAGGTCAACACATTACTTCCTATTATTTGAGAAAGATAATTTAAAATGAGGTGAGCACCTCATACTATTTTAGTAACACCTTGTAATGGTTTAATATTAGTAATTAATTAAAGTGAATTTTAATTGTCCATGGGATCTACTTCATATTAATATGTTGGGGACAAGATTTAAATGGGATCAAAGTCTATTATATAATTTAATAAATAGATTTGAAATATTTAAATACTACTTAGGAGAAAGATTAATGATTTTCAAATATAAACCTATGGGTCATTAAGTGTGTGTTATTAATTCTTATTAAATTATTTGGACAAATGGTTTATGTGAGAAACTATACCTCATATACGTTAAACTATCCTCTAAATGATTAACCTCTCAATTAACCAAGCATGAGATTTATTTGATCTAGGTCAGTACCTCTATTTGAAATACTTAGGATCACAATTTAAATGAGAGAGGAGCCCTCATACTATTTAAATAATTCTATGTGTATGTATTAAAATGGTCTAGAAATAGTTCCATAGCCATTATTTTAATTCTAATCCATGATCATGCAAAACAACTATGATATATTTTTGCATAAACAATTAGATTATGTCAAATGTGATTTATTAGAGTTGGAATCAACTTAAAATCATTTCTAGATAATTTCTAATATTTATTTGAAGTCAGAAAAGTCCCTGTCTTGTTATTTGTATTATTTAAATTTTATTTCGAATTTGGACATGAGGCCAGTGCCATTATTTAGGCAAATTTATGAGGTTTCCAAATATATAAAATTTGCTAAATTTGGTTTAGTAGAATTTAAACTATTTAAATTTGAAGTTGGCACCAGTATTGGATTTGAACTAAATCGATTAAATGGAATTTGAATTGCTGGGCCTGGCGGGAAAAGAACTTGGGCCGAAATGATTTGAATGGAGGGAAACGGCCCAGTAACGGCGCGGCTGGTTTTAAATTCGCGGGCAGCAGGCGAGGCGACGTGGCACCATCTGGTGCGTTCATGAAATCGGGCGGCTTACCTCCTCCGGCGAGTCGACGGAACCCTAGGCTGCAGGAGGGTCCGGCGACGGCGATGTAGGGGCTCTCCTAGGCTGGCGACGGGGGCAATCGACGCAGCGTGGGACGGGGAGTCGAGTGGTGGCCTTGATTTGTCGGGGGAGGCACGGAGGCGTCGTCTTCGTCGAGCTATGGCAGCGGCAGGCTCCGGCCAAATTCCGGCGAGCTGCTGTCTAATGGAGGAGGGGAGGTGGTCGAGGAGAACAAGGGGAAGGAGGTGAAGCTAATGGTGTGAATAAATCGTCCAGAAGGGGTCTCCTTTTATAGGGGCTCGATGTGCTGCGGGTGTGCCGTGGAGTTCGTCGACGGCCATGGCGCTCCAGGGCGCGAAGGGGCAAGCTAGCGGGCGCACGGCGTAGGCGTCGTCTAGGCGGAGCTACTGAGCTTGACGGCACGGAAAAAGGAGGTCTGAGGCGAGCTGGCGATGATGGCGTCCGTGCAGTACCGGCGCGGCAGGACGTCGATCATGGCGACGGTCAGGGGGCGTACGCGAGCTAGAGAGAGTGTCTAGGAGGTAGCTGGGGTAGTGGTGATCATGCGTGTTCAAGTGCTAGGCGAGGGGAGGAGTAGGGCGTCCAGGCAAGGACGTGCACTGCGGCGTCCAGGGCGCGGTCACCGCGCTCACCGCGTGTCTGGCACGGTTCGGGCGCGTCTGGGCGCGCTACGTTTGGCCAGCACCGTGCCCGTTTCGATCCAGGGAGGGTACAAGCGTGCTTAGGGAAGTACCTAGATGCTCGATGACAAGGGGAGAGAGAGAGGGGAGGGCCAGAGAGAGCAATGCCAAAGGTGGCCGGCATGGGTACTCGGCATGCATAGTCTAGGGTTTTTCTTCTCCCTCCTCTCACTTCACTTGATCAAAGCTAGCACTAGGGTGAAGCAGGGGTCGTAGGGGAGTGCAATGATCAAAGCCAAAAGAGGTTTAGTGAAGAAACCAGTGGGTAAGAGGGTGACACACAATTCTGGATTATTGCATGCAAGGTGTTCGATGATATGGCCGCATGAACTTTTATTTGGATTTTTGCAATTCTTTTTGGTGGAGCTTATTTATATATTAATTGTGATTGAATGGTGGTGGTGGTGGTCAATTTGGTCAAGATTTGTAACAATTCAAAAAGTGGGTCATCTTCACATAGATTCAAAGTCTCCACTTGTCACTCTTATTCTGGTCAACCTATTCAATATTTTCCATGATGGTCAACATGAAAAGTACTCACCTTGACATGGTCTTGGATGACATGGCTTTGATTGACAAAGTTTAGATTAGGTTTTAAGAATTACAGGGGTGCAAAGTGGTGAAGAAAATATTTTTCACCCAAATGACCATTATCACATGTATGTTGAAATCCTTATTTTTCTTGATTTGATTCATGATCCAAAGATGCAATTGTGTTAGTTTATCATATTAAAACATTTTAGAAGCAATGGGGCAAGCAAAATTGGCCTTGGTGAATGATTTGCATTTTGGCATATGTGTATGTGAGTGAATTTTGGGAATTCTCTCCCTATTTGATTTCTATCCATTTGATTTGACTTTGGTTGACTCTAATGTGGTTCTTATGAGTTTAGAAACATTTTAAGAGCATTGAAACTAAATCAAATGGCCTTATTCAAAGATTTGCAAAATTGGCCTTAACACATAAGAAATGAGGTGTCCAATTTTCATAACTTGTACTAAAGTTGTTCTTGCTTCACTTGAACATGGGTTAGGGTCCATTTAGTGTTATAATAGGTTTAGACATGGTGTCACACCATTTAGTCAAGGTTTAGAGACCTTGGTCAATGTTTGGTGAAATGCCTATGTGTCACATATGCTTTTATGCATATGTGGTATTTTATTTTTAATTTGACTTGGTTTGGCCCAATTGGTTTTGTTGAATGTTGAAATGATATTTGGAGATGATCCAACCATTCACAACAAGTCCTAGGGTTAGTTCCCTTAAATTCACATATTTGCTATTTAGCTCTCCTATGCCTCTATGGCATTTTTCATTTCTTTATATTATTTTTAGTTTCAACTTGGCAATGATTTAAGAAGTGCTATATAAGGTTTACAAAGGTTTTCTCATCTTTTAAATAGAGTGAAAGGGTCTAGGGTAAATATTTATAATTGTAGCCATAGGCACATATGCCTTTTTCTCATTTAATTTCCTTTTATTTTATTTTCACTAGAATGATGAGAAGAGGGGTGAGTCTTTAGGGTTTATGATTATTTCAATTACTCATAACAAGCAATCATGGCAATAGCACAAGAATTATGAAAGATTATTACTTACCAAGCTTAATTTAATAAAAGTTTTTGTTGGTTCCAAAATTTGGAACTAGGGAACTTTGTTTGTTTTGTGTTGTATTTTCTGGGATGTTACAGTTGCAACGAGGTGTACCATCCAAAAGCTGGACCGGTGAGGGACTGCGAAAAGAACCTCACCCGTAGCTGATCCGATGCTGAAACCATGCCCAACCGGGGCCAAGTATCGGCTCACGTGCTCGATTGAGCTAGACCCTTCCGACCCAGAACTTGGTGAAGTCCGGAGCCGTACTTAGGTGGTAGTGGGATCAGGTCAAACTCATTGGGGTACGGCTTGAATAGCGATTATCTTCTCTTCGGCAGGATGCCGAACGATCTCTCAGATCGCACGATCGATCCGCGTGGAGGACGAGTAACCGAGCTGTCATGAATTGGTGCGGTGGCATACTTGGTTAGCCATGCCTGCTTTCCGTCGCACCCAAACTCCCCATTCTGCAGCCGTTCTCCGCGAACAATTGCTCTGCTCGGCAATCCCCTGTCGAGCTGGATCGCCGCGTCCAATTGTTGCGATGCACAAACGTGCACACGTATCCGTGCGGGATCTCCTTGGGCGGCTTATATAAGAACTGAGGTCGCCGGATCACCTCCAACCTTGTAGACAACGTATGCCGGCGAACCTTGTTGTTGTGGAGCTGCCATCGCGTACGGCAATGGTGGCCTGGTGTGGAGTTGCACCTCTCCCCGGTGAGTCCCTAGAGCAGAAGGGAGTACTGGTGCCTCATGATCTCTTGCACCACGGAGCGTAACGCGCTCCAACGTATTTACCAGGCTCTCGAATGCCGATGCGTGAATGGGCCACCACGTAGTTGATCTCCGTCGCAGGCTCGGTACGTTCCTCGAAGGGAGACAGTCCAACCCGTCGAGGACGCCTTGTGGTGAATCCTTTGAACCCGATGCCGTGCGAACGGGTCTTCTCAAAGGAGCCGATGAGTTCGGCATCAACGATGGCCTTCACTCATCGTACTTCTTCTTGTGTTCAGCAGGGAGATCCTCGTACGTGATCTGTTCCTCTGCCATCTCGGATGTCGGTGTTGACGTGGATGTTGCGTAAGATTGTCCCACCGGCGTGCTGATGTGTTGCCAAAACCCACCGGCGGGCAATGGTTAAGCAACACGAAGAGCCGGGAGGCTCCCAAGGCCGCTTAGTGGACCCTGCACCTCGCGTCGTCCCACAAGTCTTCCAGCCACGTCCTGGCGGTTGCTAGGCGTGCCACGACCTAGACCCGATCAGGAAGGTGTTAGAGTGCTTCGATTGTTCTGCATGGTAGACACGTAAACATTAAATACGAGCCCTATCGGCTCTCAGGTTGCCTGGGATCGGCTCGAAGAGCCGATCGCCCCATAGTTCATGTTGGATTTTCAATGACATGGGGATCCTGCTTGATCAAAACAAAGCTAAACCGATCTACGACAGTTTAGGGTTTTCACCGCATAACCGGAACATCCTACGTGTGATCGGGCCTAGCAGATACGAAAGATGATGCAAACTACCCCTACGAGAGGCCTAACAACCAACATAAC
Organism: Lolium multiflorum; assembly: GCA_030979885.1. Lineage (NCBI taxonomy): Eukaryota > Viridiplantae > Streptophyta > Magnoliopsida > Poales > Poaceae > Lolium > Lolium multiflorum. The sequence goes on from CM061753.1 coordinate 63,636,314, forward strand.
GTTGATTCCCGGAACATCCCTTGTAGGGACGGTAAACAACATCTAACGCACTACCGGATCGTCCGACCCAAAGATAAGGCCTAACTATGCAGATATTAAACTAATCCTAGCAAGGAGCAACTATAACGGATCGATCTACTAAGTAACGAACAAGCAAGATGCTGCCCTTACACCAGAGGTAAGGGCAGCTAGGTGTCAGGACACATTGCCACGCATGTATGCACGAGAAAGCACCAATGCAAGCCCCTAAACACCTAAGGATAAATAGTGCTGCTCATCAACAACGCTTCAGCACGAGCAGCACAAGGTAGACGAATAGATATCGCCTAGATCGCGAGATGCGATCAGGCGCATGATGCTTACCTAAGAGAACCCTCGAAGGAAGGTGGCGATGCGCTGATTTGTGTTTGTTGTGAACGTGATTGTCCTCCTTTTCCGATAACCCTAGATACATATTTATAGTCCAAGGGACTTTCTAATTGAGGCGTGCACCTAACCGTGCACGGGCCAGACTCTATCTGTTAATTCTAAACACGATACGATCTACTATATTACAGATACACGGGCAATTTAGCCCAAACTCTTAGCGCAAGGCCGCTTCAAAGATGCTCCACGTGTAGTCTTCAAAGCCCATCTTCACTTACGGCCCATCTCCTGATTTGGCCAAAATCTGGTGATAACACGCCCCCACTTTCATACCACTGCTGTGCTGCGTAGCCTGGAACACCAAGCAAGTCCATCCACATCATGGAGACTTGAACCTCACTTAGCTAGTCCTCTAATCCGGCCTTCATGATATTCCCTTCTTCTGATTTCATCATGGACCAAAATGTCACTTGATGTAACCACAGAACAGAGCTTCGCGCCGCTCCCTACAGAACCAAACGATCGGAATAAAAATATTGGTGCACGTGATCGAATACCACCCGATCCAGTAAATTCCAGGAAAAAGATGCACTGTTCCATTCGTAAGTGGAACTTTCCGGAACTAATCACTCTAGCCAGATCAAGACGGACAGGCCTCCGGCAGGTCTTCATCTTCGCATGAGAGAAACCCGATGACCGCCACCATTATTGCTAGACCAACAGCCTCCACGCTGCCAGTCACTCTGCCGAATCACCAAAGAAGAATAAGACGGCACGAAGCACCGACGATGGCTTGGTCGAAGCCATGGATCCTGCGTCGATTGGGCCAAGAGGACCCAAATCAGGCCCAGATTGCCACCACCGCCGAACCGCCGCCGGGGGCAAACGCCACCACGCTCCACCCACTCCTCCATGACGATCGGCGAAGTGCATCAGGCCAAGGCCACCGCAGCCATGCAGCCCTGACAAAACATACTTACTATACTTGCGTCATTTTGAACGATCAGATACAAACACGAACAAATTGAAGTTGTTTTCATTCGTTAACTTGAGACGGTTGCGGTGCAATAAACCCCTACTGTCCTTTCCAATTAGGACCGACCTTACATTATTTTAGTAATAAAGGTTGCGTTTCATTGTTCAGAAAAACTTATTAGGAATTGCTAGTTCTCCGAAAATTAGTTTAGGGCTCGGTCAATTTTATAACCAACTAGACCGTTAAAGCGCGCGTTGCCGCGTCCGTCCGTCTATAGAGAAAAGGTAGAATATTGGAGAAATCTAGAAAATATGACTGATTCCGAATTTCGGATCATGTAAGAAATTCTCACATCATAGTCTAAGATGCAAATATTTTACAAGTGGCAGTTCAAATGGATCACACTGATGCTACATGCAGCTTCTCGTGGTGCTAGTGTGTTACCCGTGCTTGGCGTATGATTGGCTAATTCAATTAGTTAGCAAATCTGAGTATATTTTCCTCGCTTATTTTGGATTACTTTCCACATTCATATTCAAAATTGAACGAGTTGCAACAACCACAGTCCAAATCTTTTAGTTGAGGGCCTTTTGGAGCACCACCCTGTAGACACATCTAATCAAAAGTATAAAACATTATTATAAATAATATCTTAGTAGAACAAATATATACAGTTTGCATAAAGCAGAAGTTACATGTTCTTTTGTCTGAATATATTAGCACCAAGCAATATGGATACTCAAGCAATTTAAGAGTTCGACATAGACTGCAGACCTAGGCTGAGACGAGCGCACATATGTGGGTAGAAAGAAACTAGAAGGACCTCGCGCACGTTGTTGCGCGCGTTATTTTTTACCATCGTCACAAATATGTACTTCCTTATTTCACGTTTTGCATATGGTGGTGTGTGTATTTTCGTTTTTGGTTGCATGTCATGGGTCCATTCTTATTTAGTCAAGTGCAATGAAGAAACATGCATATTAAGATTTATGATAGATCCAATCGTCATGAAGGTACAATATTTTGCAGATTTCTGCCGCAAATATAGGACAAAAACTTAGCTATTACGAACACATAAGTATGCATTGATGAATATTACACCAAAAAGGCCAAAAACCTATGTCCCCTTTTCATGTATATTACTGTCAGATGTTTCGCTCTTCACAGGCCAGCAAGCATCTAACCACCATTTTATTCTTTATTAGAACACACAAAGTATATACTTATTTTCTTATGGGGCACATATTCAATATGCTAGTTTCCCTATGAAGAATAATCTAGCAATTCGGGTAAACCTTTTATGAGATTCAAATACACATAAATGGTGCTTTGTGACTACGGGTTTTTATATGAAACATGATGCATATGGAAGACGAAAATACATAAATCAATAGTACCAATAATCAAGTCATTCTGAAAGTTTTTAAAATGCCATTGTAATCAAAATTAAGTCATTATGAAAATACATAAATAAATAGTACAATTATTTTGGATCTTATTAGAAACCGAGGATTCAAGCCAACCATTTCCTTCTAGCTACCAACAGGAAACTACGGAAGGTTGTCTCGTCTTCTTTTCAGTTTGAAAATACAGATACTGGTGGTATCTACTGGGCAATGGCTCTAGTTCAGTGGTTATATGATGTGGCCCATAAAACAAAATCAAATGTCTTTCTACTTCTCTACATAAAATATGTTATTACCGTGAATAGAAAGGCAACAATAGATAAAACATTTCGAGCAACAAGACAGGGAAGTTCACTTTCCTTTGTATCTGCATCTCTCTTTGTATCATTCAGAGACCGAATTCCCCCTCTGTAATTAACATCGAATACACTATACAACAAAAAAAAAGCAGCACGACACTCTTCCCAACCTACGCCGTCTACCCCGCAGCCGCTAATCAATGGCAACATCTCCTAACTCTCTCACTTCCTCTCAGCAAGAAGCAGCACCAAGCAAAGTAGCAGCCACCTCTAATAAATTCCTCTCACTTCATCTCTCCATGCATCTCCTAAACAGCAGCGGCAGCAATTAGTCAGTGGCCAAGCAGCGATGACACCCTCTTCTCTCCCCCAACACTTATCTCTCCCTGCACCACTCGACGGCAAAATAAGAAGCATCAAAGATCATTTACCTTGGTTCCAGAATATCAAGTTTGAGCTGCACACTGGTCTACAATAGAGCTATGAAATTGCTAAAGCTACTTCAGAATGTGCCAGACAGATAATTGAAAGAGTCTAAATGGTAAACTGTATACCAAGTAAATCAAGCTAGTTTAAACAGTAGCAGGCAATATTACGTTATCACATCTCTAGAGTCTGCACGTGAAAAGATTCTACAAATTTAGGCCAGGATTGAAAATCCAAGCCAATCTTACTTGATAGTTTTAGCTTTACCATTCTTCCAAGAGGAAATTCCAATTCGAACGTAGAAACTTGATAAATTTGGCAGAAGGCAGAAGACGTACCCTGTAGCCAAGAATTGGCATAACTAAAAGATTTGTAAGCTTCTCATATCATTCGAGTCTGGCCATTCTTCTTCACAACTGTTATCATGTTATGGTATATGGCCAAAAATAGTAGTATTCACAAGGGTAAGCTGAATGGAAATCGAAAACAAAGAATGATATTACCATGCTAAAATTGTTTGGAGGATAGTTTGATTCAACATTGAAGTACGTGTGCCGCCACGTACAAAAGATATTTCGGAAGTTAGGGATATACTGTACAGATTGGCCAGTATAAACAAACACCGGAGTAATGGATTAGTGGGAAAACGCTCTGAATCTATGTAATTGTTGGAGACAGTGATAAATACATGAAGCAAAGATAATAAAACTAAGAAACAAAGTATCTAAGGCGATGCCATGAGAATACAAAAAGATAAATGCGTACAAATCTGAACTTGTTAGCAACAACTTACAACAGCATGTGTTATATGATATAAAAAAAAACAAAATGAAGCCCATATAATTTGGACTGAACTACAATTTCTCATTCAACTTTGCATTCTCTTCCAAGAAATCAATCACTTTTCTGGAAACTTAATGATACTGCATATCCAATTTTTAAAAAAAGCTAGCCGGCGGGTTTGTGTAAGCCAACCAAGAAATATACATAACTAAATTATAACAACACGGGTGTTACGGATCATCAAATAAACATGAGTAAACAAAATATGGCCAAATAGACACATAAATTTCATGTGTGCTCGGAGTTGCTGCCTAACCTGAGCATTTCAGTGATACTTTTTGCAATGTGTTGCACAGTCTATTTTGAGTAAGTACATGACTATGATGCTGTACTGGAACCTTCTAGTTGGAAATCCAAGGGGACATCATGCTCCAAAGCTTTGTTGAAATTTTGTTATGCTTACTCTTTTTTATGTGCACATAAGCTCACTTGAGCAGAACTGAAAAATTACTATATCTAGGCAGTCATGCTATAGCTTTGTACTAAGATCAGGAAATCAAAGAACATAAGAATTCTATAAGAAAGATATACCTCAAAACGATAAAACTGCAACGTAGTTAGAAGAGCGTGAGGTGGATCGCATGCAACAGAGAAATATGCTAGAACTTGGATCAGCCTTTCACAGAACATGATATTTTGCCATTTCTAGACCTTATTGGCCGACAACCAATACGAAGCATATGTCAAAGAGGTAGATGAATTATCTCCCAGGTTCCTTGCCTCGGTAAATACTGCAGTACATCTGAGTTCAGTATACAAATTGGAAGAAACCCAATACCCAAGCTACAATAAAGCTTCTACTTCTACATATTTTATAGTCATTCACTATCATATATGTTTTCTCTGCCGTAAACTTGTTCATTGCTGTCATTTGTTCGTATAGAACAAAAATAACTGAAGTTCTATCCACTAATCGACCTTTTCAATCTGTTTTTTTAATTAGAATGCATTATGACACTTGAAACAAGTTATTTTGGAGAACCAAAAAAAATCCTTGGGAGTCATGTGAGAGAAAAATTCAGTAGCTTCATCAGAGCAAACCGGTGAAGTACATCACAGAAGACAAATAATATACTCTTGTGGTGCGAAAAGGCCAACCCAAAGATGAGAAATAACTATAAAGTGAATTTTATTAGGATAAAAAGATTACTTTCATAAAAACGTCACAGAAGTTCTGAACCACCAATCAACCTAATCTCCTAATGCGTATATCCTACACAAAAACAATCACTTGCTAGCAGAAAACGAACCCTGAATTGTCAGAGAGAACTGACTGACTTTATGATGTACAAAAGTTCAGATGTTCCATTCTTATCACCAGACATCTTTTACACAATCTAGGCTTGTAAGATAGGAGAAAACAGAGAGAATGCGCAGAAAACCAGACCAGATAAAACAATGTACGATTAGAAACCAAATCAAGACCGATCAGAATAGAAAACCAAACTAGAGAGCACTGTGGCCACCCACTACGCGGACGAAACCTAGATTGAATCCACAAAGGGGACCAACCGAACCGGCTAGAAAATTTCCCCACGGGTCAGCGACCACCCACACCCAGGACGCCCCTCCAGTTCGCACGAACATCCGAGCTATGGTGACGACGACCCGCCCCCATCTCCGGCCCTCGCCCACGACCACGACACGCCATGCCACCGTCCGATGGAAAGAATAGCTGCCGCCCAAGGTGGCACTCGCGAATCAAATGCGAAAAGAAGATAGGACCAGGGCGGAAAAGCAACAAACCTAGAAAGGAAGCGCGGTCGATCACCTAGAGAACGGCGGCGGTAGAGCCGCCCCGACGGCCCCCTGTCCGCAACGAACGCGTCGAAAGAGAAGCAGATCGCAGGAACGAACGACAACAACACAGCTGGAGTAACACATGGGTATCTGAGGAGATTGATGGCGGGACCGCGGATGGAAGATTGGAAAGGATGAGGCAGCGCCAATGAGGGCGGGGGATGAAGGAAATATCGGAGGGATCGAGTCGGTTCAGCTCGAGTTTGGTTCATCCACGCAAGCGCAGAAGGTATTGAGGACGACACGTCACGGAGAAGAAACAAGCGCTAATTAAGTCACCTGTAGGGCCAACGAAAGCGACAGGCCAATCCACCAGAGGCGTTGCCAACCCTGGGAGCTTAGAGCTCTTTAGGGCTTGTTTGGTTACATCCTTTTCCTGGATTTTCCGCGGCGTTTCCCTGGCCCAAAAAACCCCGGGCTGAATTGGCCCGGGTGAACTTACCGTGCCGTTTGGTTGCCGAGGAGAGGAGGGAACCCGGCCCTTCCGCGTCGTTTCCCCGGGCGGCCAGGGAGAGGTAACGGGAGCGACACGGACTTCTCCCCCGCGTCGATGCTAGCCATGCGTGGCGCGACCTTGCAAAAAAAACTGTGCTACAAATGTTGATCTGATCGCATTTGTCCAGAATCTTGTTTGAATTATTTGTGTAATAATTATTTCGAGTTTCCAGCTTGTATCCCAAATTTCTAGATACTCTTTTGTCTGGGAGGTTCGGATTTACGTTTTCATCACGTGTTGTGGTTGTAGAATGAGCTAGCTACTAGCCCATATATCAATACATTATTTTTGATAGGTACGTACAACCTACTAGCTAGAGCGAGAACGAAAATCCGAAATAGTCTACCGACCCGTACAGCCTGCTAGCTAGAGCGAGAATGAAAACCTGCAACAGTGGATCGACCTCCCCTTGAACCAAATGAGCGCGCTTACATTTCCCTGGGATGGGAGGGTATCCCGGGTGGCCAGGGAAATCTGGGATAGGGATTTAGTTCCCTGGGTTTTTGCCCCCTTGCAACCAAACAAGCCCTAAGCGATAATAAATATACACTGGATGCCATCTTTATTATGTACGTACTAAACTTGATTACTTCATGCTGAACCCGTGCAGCCAATTCCCTTGACGGAAACATAACTAATACAATAGAACCTTCCTTGATTGTAGCATTAGGGGTTTAGCACGAATGAACGATGGAAGCAAAAAAAAAGTGTTTTACAGAACCTGTCTGCTCCCAAAGGTACAATATCAGAAGCAATCAACCATGATTAAGTTAGTTGCGGCCTTGCGGGTAATCCTGCTTGCAGGTCCTGTAAAACGACAGATTTATGACAAAAGATATTCAGTTGAAATGCAGCAGAACAAAAAGTGCACCGAAAGAATGTAGCACTCTATACATCAGGATAGAACCCAAGAAAAAAAAGATGCTCTGAAAACTGTTTTGAGCAGAGAAGAATTCCCTTGTTTGCAACTCTGTATCATGCTTAATTACCTTATGGTAAGTTGATAGCCTGAAGCTATAATTTACAGGGAAAACCAAGCCAAGCTCAAGAAAGATACACTTCATGAATATCCTCATTCCGAACACCTTGAGATTGAGCATCCTCCCCATGAACATATGGATTCCATCCAAAGCAATCATTATTTAAAAAAAAAATCATGCTGTCCAAATTCAGATCACACAAATTGGAAATATATACAAAAGGACCATGCTGAGGTGTACAAGAACTAATCATATAAGGGTGGAGGGGAAAGGGAATCAGCAACGACAATACCATCACCAAAATTAAAGGGTAGGAGTGATAACAATAACAATGTCCCTTCCAAACTGAAAAAAGAGTGAACACTGTCTATCAAATTCAGTATATGTAGGAGTAAAAAAGTTTGTATAAAAAAATCATAACAAATAGAAACAATCCAAATTTAAAGCAGCGAGTGAAAACCTCAGGTCGACGCCACAATGCAATCATCGACTCATCAAATTACTCACAACTGGAGGAATTGAAACCTAAAGCCTCTACACTGATAATTCTTCCAAGTACAGCTTATTCAGTTCTGCATGGGCTCTGCTCGTCGAAGATAGAACTACAATGTCGTCGGAAAGGCGGGAGAAAGAAGCGACGGTGGCAACTGGCCAGTTATAACATGGAGCAATCCCCACAAAGCCGAATGTACCTGCAAACACCATGACTGTCAGCATGCAATCTAGCACATCATTATGGAAACACTAATAAGAACATAATTAATGATAATAAGAGATATCAGCTTCCTCTATGCCAACAATCCAACTTTCACCTTTGTGCCGAAGGAACCACTGGACAAGAGAAATCCAACGGACAAATAGGACGAACGTTGGTGCAATAGTACAGAGAATACGGAAGTTTTTATACTGACGGACGAAGGAGGTAAGGAGTGGAAGGGGCAAGCGTTCCCGCAAAGAAATTAATGGAACGATGGCGACCGCCCATCGGATCATCAATCGTCAGTTACATGTGCAATGGATGAAGCCTAATGGGCAGGAGCGCCGTAACTTGAAGTGGAAGCGGCGCCTGAGGCGGTGAGGCCGCGGCCGGAGGGCAACGTAGCGCCTGTTCGATGACCCGCCTTCTCCGCTACCCTCTCGTCCAACCCGCATCAGATTGCAGGGACATGCCGCAGCGTAGTATGGATTCGTCTGCCTCGCTCGCCGTATCGCATTTCCTGTTTTTTTTCCTACAGAAACGATAGATGCGCCTCTGTGGTAGTGCGGTGTTGTTTCGACCAAAAGCTCAACCCAGAGGTGTTACTCTGAGGCTTTGGTAGGCTTTTGGAGCCCAGTTAACCAAAATATCTTGGCCTGGTTAACGACAGGTTGCCCAGGTCGATCTCCAGAGAAGCAGCCCAGAGATGAAGGCCCATCCAGAACGTATGGGCTAGCGCAGTAAAATAAGGAGAGGGGTGAGTGGTGGACGACCAAGTGACGTGAGACGTCCAACAGCTTGATCGGACGGTTGAGAGCACCAAAACGCTATGAAAGCTCCTAGGTAGGCAAGTTATACTGTTAACTAATTCCTTTCCTAATTGCTTTGTGGATGTTCTACCTGCGCAGAGGTGGATTATGGTTGGCTGGGCCTCTTTTCGTTCTTTCTTTTCTCTACCTCCTTCTGCAGTAAGTGGGCTTGTTATGCTTTTTTTTAACAGGGGAAGGGATCACGAAGGTCCTCAAAAGCTGCATTGATAACTGAACAACGGTGGATTTCCTCAAAAAAAAAAAAACTGAACAACGGTGGATACAAGTTACAAGCAGGGCCGAAAAGATGAAAATTACAAAACTGCCATGGACTTTTACACGAAGGACCCTAGAACACAAGATGAAAACCGAAAACGCGATCGGATCATTGGTCCTCTCCACCGAGACTAGGACTTGTAAAACAATGATTTTGGGGAACGCTCAATACCCTTAGGGTTGGCTTTGGTATTATTGTTGGAGATATGCCCAAGAGGCAATAATAAAATGGTTATTATAATATATCTTTGTGTTTATGATAATGTTTACATACCATGCTATAATTGTATTAACCGGAACATTGATACATGTGTGTTATGTAAACAACAAGAAGTCCCTAGTGAAGCCTCTTGTATAACTAGCTTGTTGATTAATAGATGATCATCGTTTCGTGATCATGAACATTGGATGTTATTAATGACAAGGTTATATCATTATGTGAATGATGTAATGGACACACCCAATTAAGCGTAGCATAAGATCACGTCATTAAGTTCATTTGCTATAAGCTTTCGATACATAGTTACCAAGTCCTTTCGACCATGAGATCATGTAAATCACTTATGCCGGAAGGGTACCTTGATTACATCAAACGCCACTGCGTAAATGGGTGGTTATAAAGGTGGGATTAGGTATCCGGAAAGTATGAGCTTGAGGCATATCAACAGTGGGATTTGTCCATCCCGATGACGGATAGATATACTCTGGGCCCTCTCGGTGGAATGTCGTCTAAATGGCTTGCAAGCATATGAATGGTTCATAAGAGACCACATACCACGGTACGAGTAAAGAGTACTTGTCATGAGACGAGGTTGAACGAGGTATAGAGATACCGATGATCAAACTCGGACAAGTAAAATATCGCGTGACAAAGGGAATCGGTATCGTATGTAAATGGTTCAATCGATCACTAAGTTATCGTTGAATATGTGGGAGCCATTATGGATCTCCAGATCCCGCTATTGGTTATTGGTCGGAGAGAAGTCTCAACCATGTCCGCATAGTTCGCGAACCGTAGGGTGACACACTTAAGGTTTGATGTCGTTTAAGTAGATATGGAATATGGAATGGAGCTCGAATGTTGTTCGGAGTCTTGGATGGGATCCAATACATCACGAGGAGGTTCGGAATGGTCCGGAGAATAAGATTCATATATGGGAAGTCATTTTCCAGGGTTCGGAAAAAGTCCGGTGTTTTGACCGGAGCTTCTAGAAGGTTCTAGAAGGACCGGAATAGTCCGGAATATTATGGAAGGTTCCGGAAGTGTCCGGGACGACCCGGGATGTCTAAGGAAGTCCGGAGGGTTCCATAATAGGTGCAACCACGTTGCCTTAAGGGAAAAGGAGTCTTTCCTTAATGCAATTTGGAAAAAGAGTCCGAGTAGGACTAGGTTTTCGGAACCGAAACCTATCGGAACTCAGTCAAACTTGGGGGCAGGTTTTTGACGACCCAAGGGGCTTGGCCACCTATTTAAAGAGGCCAAGGGGCACCCCAAGGGCACCACAAGTCGCAGCCCTAGCTCCCCAAGTCGCAGCACCACCTGCGCCCAAACCCTAGCTATTCCTCCTTCTTCTTCTCCGCAGCGCTTTGCGAAGCCCTCGCCGGATATCTCCACCACCACCACCACGCCGTCGTGCTGGCGGGATTCCGAGGAGGATCTACTACATCCGCTGCCCGCTGGAACGGGGAGGAGGACGTCGTCTTCATCAACACCGTACGTGTGACCGAGCCGAGGTGCTGCCCGATTGTGGCACCGTCAAGTTATTCTACGCGCTTTTGCAAGCGGTCAAGATCTTCTACGCGCTTTTGCAAGCGGCAAGTGATCGACTACATCCACCACGAGATCTAATCTCGTTAGGCTTTGGAAATCTTCGAGGGTTAGTCTCATGATCTTCTCGTTGCTACCATCTACTAGATTAGATCTTGGCTTGTGTTTTCGTTCTTGCGGTAGGAAATTTTTTGTTTTCTATGCTACGAATCCCAACAATTATATATATAGTGTACAGAGTTACAAACATACACGTACACGTACAGAGGCTACCATATATACACAGTCTAACACCCTCCCTCAATCTTAACCGTGTCACCGAACATCTAGCAGGTTAAGATTGCGTCGACAGCTTTGAAACAAAGGAAGGGGCAGTGGCTTCGTGAAGATGTCAGCAAGTTGATCTTTAGACGAGATGAACTTGATCCGAAGTAGCCTCTGTGCGACACGTTCCCTCACAAAGTGATAATCAACTTCGATGTGCTTGGTTCGGGCATGGAACACTGGATTAGATGATAGATATGTAGCCCCTATGTTATCACACCAAAGAATAGGAGATTGAGGTTGTGGAACCCGCAACTCTCGTAACAGTGACTGTACCCATATCAGCTCAGCAGTGGCATTGCCCACTGCTTTGTACTCAGCTTCAGTACTACTCCGAGACACCGTAGGCTGCTTTCGAGCACTCCAGGCGATCAGATTAGGACCAAAGAATACTGCATATCCCCCCGTGGATCGCCGATCATCAGGATTGCCAGCCTAAGCCGCATCCGAGAATGCAGACAGCAGGCTTGAAGAAGAGGCACACAGGCGCAGGCCATAAGACACCGTATGGCGAATATACCGCAAAATGCGCTTCACAGCAGTCATGTGTGCATCACGGGGTGAATGAAGATACTGACAGACCCGGTTGACCGCATAGGATATATCAGGCCGAGTGATAGTGAGATACTGTAGTCCGCCAACCAGGCTGCGATACTCTGTGGCATCCTCAGAAGACAGAAGGGTACCATCAACAGAAGTGAGCTGCTCAGAAGAAGACATAGGAGTAGTGGTAGCCTTGCACAGAAGCATACCAGCACGTCGTAGAAGATCATGAGAATACTTCTTCTGAGTGAGCGATAGACCAGTATCATCATGAGTCACCTCAAGGCCAAGGAAATAATGCAGCTTTCCAAGATCCTTCACAGCAAACGCCACACTGAGCGAGGAGACCAGACGATCAGCAGCAGTAACAGACGAGCTGACAAGGATGATATCATCCACATAGACCAGAACGTACATAGTGACTTCTGGGCGCTGAAGCAGAAACAATGAAGTATCCGCTGTCGATGGAATAAATCCATGAGCACGAAGAGCAGCTCCAAGACGTGCGTGCCACGCACGAGGAGCCTGCTTGAGACCGTATAAGGCCTTCACAAGACGACACAGATGGTCAGGACGATCCGGATCCGAAAAACCAGGAGGCTGACGCATATATACCTCCTCTTCAAGAACACCGTGGAGGAAGGCATTCTGGACATCCAGTTGACGAAGAGACCAACCACGTGTAACAGCCAGAGAGAGCAAAACGCGGATAGTCGTAGGCTTAACCACAGGACTGAAGGTATCCTCGTAGTCGAGGCCATAGCGTTGCTTGAACCCTTTAGCAACCAAGCGTGCCTTGTACCGCTCAATAGAACCATCAGCATGTGTCTTCACCTTGAAAACCCATTTGCAGTCAATGATATTAACACCAGACCGAGGAGGGACAAGAGTCCATGTACCATTCTTCATGAGAGCCTGATACTCAAGCTCCATAGCACTGCGCCAATGTGGAATCTCCATAGCAGCTGTATAATGACGGGGTTCAGCAGAAGGATCAGCAATAGCCTGGGACAAGCACGCAGCAAGCCAGGCAACCGTGCCATCAGTGCGCTGACGAGGGCGAGCAATGCCGCTCTGGCTGCGCGTGTGAGGGCGAGAGGCCACAGGGGCAGTCACAGTCGAGGACGGAGGAGTCGTCGAGGCCGGTGCAGACGAGCTGGCAGCCGGCGGCACAGGTGGTGTCGAGGCCGATGAGGCGACAGGAGACTGCACAGCCGGCGTGTCCGAGGTGGACAGACCAGGCGGCGAGGCAGACTGGCCACGCGGCGAGGTGGGCGGTGAAGAGGGCGGGGACGCCCGCGGCGTCAGCCCATCAGCGGGCGACGGAGAGGCCGGTGGGGACGGCCCAGCACCAGGCGCGGAAGCGGCCGGTGACGGCCCAGCTGTAGGCGAGGGCGGGGCGGAGGGCAGCGGCCCAGGAGGCGCCGTCGCGGGAGTGGCGCGTGGCCCTGCATGGGGCATGCAGGGGGCGGCGTGATCGACGTGATCAATGTCACCTCCAGTAGCGGCGATATCAGGGACATCCGGGCTGTCCAGCAACTCAAGGCGAGCACCTCGTCCGACACCTGCACCATGGTTAGGCAACAAAACGGGCGAATATGCAACATCCTCAAATTGACCAGGCAAAGCAGGGGAGGAAACTGGAGGCGGTATACGTGGGTCGGCTATGGGAAGCAATGCAAATGGAAACAAGTGTTCATCAAAGACAACATCGCGAGAGATGTACACACGGTTAGACGGAACATGAAGACACTTGTATCCTTTATGAAGAGAACTGTAGCCAAGGAACACACATTTTTTAGATCGAAACTCTAGTTTGCGATTATTATAGGGACGTAGGTGTGGCCAACACGCGCACCCAAAGACCTTGAGGAAGGTATAATCGGGTGGCTCATGGAAGAGAATCTCAACAGGGGTTTTCATATGAAGGAGACGTGTGGGTAGACGATTTATGAGAAAGCAAGCAGTGGTGAACGCATCACTCCAGAACCGAAAGGGAACAGAAGCATGCGCAAGTAAGGTAAGGCCAGTTTCAACTATGTGACGGTTGCGTTCAGCAGCACCGTTTTGTTGATGTGTATGTGGGCAAGCAACACGATGCACAATCCCTTGTTTCTGAAAGAAGGTGTTCAGATTACGGTATTCACCGCCCCAATCAGACTGAAGGTGAATAATTTTGTGTTGGAGAATGCGTTCAACGTGAGCTTGAAACTGAATAAAAACATCAAACACATCAGACTTGCGTTTAAGTAGATACAGCCATGTAAAACGACTGTAGGCATCAATGAAACTGACATAATAATTATGACCACTGACAGAGGTTTGGGTGTGACCCCACACATCGGAATACACAAGTTCAAGGGGAGCCTTAACAGTATGAGTAGACTCAGAAAACGGTAACTGGTGACTCTTGCCTTGTTGACAGGCATCACAAACTGCTAAGTCTTTATTACTAGACACAAACGGTAACTCATGGCGACGAAGAACATGACGAACAACGGGGCTGGCTGGGTGACCAAGACGAGCGTGCCACTGAGAGGGAGCAACACGAACACCAGTGAACACCTGAGAGACCTGGGCGACAGTGGGTGTGGCAGGGGCATCAAGAACATAAAGACCATGGCGACTCCGACCTCTAAGGAGAACGTCCCTTGTGACTCGATCCTTAACAAAAAAATGAAACGGGTGAAACTCGACAAAGACATCATTATCAAGAGTAAGTTTCTTAACAGATAACAGATTACGAGTGACAGACGGGACACGAAGAACATTAAGCAGATTAATGCGTTTAGAGGTGAGAGAAAGGAGAGATGCCTGGCCAACATGGGAGATGCGCATACCTGATCCGTCAGCAGTGCGAACCTGGTCAGGGCCGGTGTAGGACTCTCGTGAGTGCAGCTTGGAGAGCTCATGAGTCAGATGGTCCGTTGCTCCAGTGTCCATGTACCAGGTAGGATCAACGGGATACGTCGAGGTAGACCCATGTGTCACCCCATATGTCGCAAGTGCAGCTTGCTTCTCATTACCCTTGCCATCATTGCCAATGCCAAGGAAGTCAGTTTTGAAGCGACGGTGGCAGCGAGAAGCAAGGTGCCCTTCAATACCGCACAACTGACAAGGGGCCTTGGCACCGCAGACTGTGCACACCCACGCACGGCCACGCCCGCCCGAGGTGGGACGGGGTGGCTGCGAGGTCTGTGGAGGAGGAGCGCCGCCAGGGGGACGAGGCGCGGGGGAAGGACCACGTCCGCCACCGCCACCCCCGCCACCACGGTAAGCAGCGTTGGCCAAGGGATCAGGGCCATCAGGACGGCGAGCACCAAGTCGTTGCTCCGTGTTGAGGAGCCTGGCATACAGATCATGAGGCTTGATCGGGTTGTCATGGTCGCGCCCTTCAATGTTTTCAACGAGGGAGTCAAACTCTTCACCGAGACCCTTGAGGAGATAGCCGATGAATTCGGAATCACTGAGAGGCTGGCCAATGGAGGAGAGAGTATCCGCCAGTTCCTTAGCCTGGTTGTAGTACACAGTCACCGATTTATCCTGTTTGTGGAGGTCCGCGAGTTTGTTGTGGATAGCATTGGAACGCGCCATGGTTTGCGAAGAAAAACTAGAGTCAAGAGTAGTCCAGGCTTCACGCGACGTGGCGGCAAAGAGCACCATGCCCGCGACAGAAGGCGTCAAGGAAGACTGGATGGCGCTGAGTATCGCCTGATCTTGCGCCGTCCATTGACGATAGGCCGGATTGGCAACCGGCAGTGGCGCGCCGTCGGCTGTGGTCAGGTGAACCACGGCAGAGGGGCACGGGAGCGATCCATCCACGTAGCCGTCAAGATGATAGCTGCGGAGAAGCGGGAGAACTTGGGCACGCCAAAGGAGGTAGTTGTCCGGGGTCAACTTCACCGTGAGTAGATGTGCTAGATGAATTGGCGGGAGATCACGAGACAACGAGGCATCGCGAGCGGCGGGTGCAGCCGGCACAGGAGCAGGAGGCACCGTAGGTGGGGGCACTGCCAGGGGAGAGGGCGGCAAGGAGGGCTGCCCGTACGCCATTGCAGACGCACCGTAGAACAAAGGATGGCCATGAGGCCCAGCCCCATAGTATGGCGGCGCAGGGTGAGGTACAAGATCACCGTGTCCTGGATGCGGTGCCACGGTGTTGATGCGGGAGACGGGAGCAGGGTACATCGACGCGGCGGAGAGCCAGGGCAGAGCCGTGGCGATCGGGCTGGCGCCCGAGACAGAGGAGCCCGCCGCAACCGTGGTGATCGGCGAGGGCACGAGCGGTGGCGGCGGCTGCCCGGCGAGAAGCGCCGCAAGAAACGGCGAGACCAGCGGGCGGTCCATGGCAGAGGACGGCGCTGGTGGTGCAGAGGTGGTCGAGGAGAGGGAGATCGACGCGCCGGCGGCGGAGGAGTTCGCGGCGGCGGCGTCGGAGTTGGCAGCGGAAGACATGACCTAGATCGGTTTAGTCTGATACCATGTAAAACAATGATTTTGGGGAACGCTCAACACCCTTAGGGTTGGCTTTGGTATTATATATATAGTGTACATAGTTACAAACATACACATACACGTACAGAGGCTACCATATATACACAGTCTAACAGGACTCCACCGCCGGCCATCTCGACACCGTCGGGACAAACCACTTGACAACGAGAAGATGCATGTCTCCGGCGATGTGCTGGCCATTTCTAGCCACACAAATGAAATCTTTCCCTCTCTCTCCTCTCTAATCATTCATGCGGTCAAAAAAATGTGTTCCTGCTGCTGGAGAAGGGACAGATTCATGCGGACATATGGACATTTTTTGTGTCCGTGCCTGACGCAAACGGACATAATTTGCGTCCAAAATGCGTCGTCCCGTTGGAGATGCCCTAAAAACGTCAACATGTCCGCATGCGTCTGTCCCTTCTCCAGCAGCAGGGACGCATTTGTTTTTACCGCATGCATGATTAGAGAGGAGAGAGGGGGAAAGATTCCATTTGTGTGGCTAGTAATGGCCAGCACATGGGTCTGCCCCTCATTAAAGGAGGAGAGAGGGGGCTGCATACAGACCAAACAAACGGACGTGCGGACATGTCCGCGCAGACGCATATTTGGTCCATGTTTGCGTCAGGACGAACGCTACGGAAGTTTTACGTCTAGCCGCTGGAGCGTGTTTTTTGTCCGCGCAGACACAAACGAACGAAAAACGTCCGTTTGCGTCGGCCCGTTGGAGATGCCCTTACTCGAAAGTTAAAACTGGCATATCAGATCACTACCTTCTACAAAGCTTTATTTGGGATTTTAGAGCTTGAAAACTGATATGTATCATAGGAGCAGTTGGTAATCAACGGATAAAAAAGAGTTTAGAGAAGGAGCTTGACAAGAACGGGAGCACCTGCCACCCGTAAGAAGAACGACCCCCGTACGTAGGACAAAACTACTCTTAGCACGTTAAATGGCTAAGCCAAAAATCTCTCGAAAGTTGTTAAATTCGAATGAGAATGAAAGCTGAGCCCTAGAGGGACCCAATCTTATTGCTTTCTCACTACTTTCACGTGAAAGTCTTTTTTTTTTTAGGGATTTCTATTTTCGTGCCCGGGTTGTACCTGGTTTTCCCTCAGCCGCTTAACTTTTCCTCGCTTTTCCTCTCCTCTAGTTTGAAACCTTCGCAGCGCTGGACGGGAGGGTTGCCGCCTGTCGAGGCCTTGACCGTTACCGGTGACGGATAGGGAGCCGCAATTTACCGTTGCTTTCGAACTGTGTTGGATCTGGACTGAGGAGCTCACACACCGCCCTCCGCCCGAGACCGGAGGAGCTCACACCCCTCCGCCGCCACGCCGTCCCGCCCACCTAACTTATGGCGTCGTCCGCCGCCGAGCCGCCCTCCCCCCACCACCCCCGGAGGCGGAGAGGGATCCGCTCCACCAGATCTAGATCTACCCCCGCGCGCAGAGTTTGTATTTCCGTCTGGTGTGCCGCCTCATCCGGTCAGCCGCGGAGAAGATTGGGAATCGGAGAGATCTAACGCATGGATTCCATCTGGGTAAGCATCGTCTGCCTATGTGAATTAACAGTAGGAAGTTTTTGAGCGTGAATCGTTGTTGCTCAACTAACTGCGTTGCTTTTCGAATAGGATTGATCCAGCGCTGGCTTTTCGGCTGGTGGTTAGCTGATTCTAGCTTTACGCGTGATTCTAAACGCAATATGAATGGGTTTTACTCCCGCGGTGGTTGCAACCACCATATCGTTGAGGGATTTGAAGCTAACATCTGCGATAAGTACCCCGAGCCTCGCGATGGCTCATTCCGAATATTTCAACAAGACGAGCGAAGATTTGTTCCACTAATTTCCGATGACGATCTGGAAATTCTTTTTTTGAATGCTTCTTGCCGTTTCAAAATTCGTATCCATGTGGACAGGGGCTTCATCATCTGTTGGGGCATCATCGTGGTCGGGCATCATGTCTCTCATCGCTGTCGCTCGCTAATAGTGTGCGCCTGTCTTGTAGGTCCACAAAGAGCACCATCTCGTCCCAGTGCGAGTGGTAGCCAAATCGTTCCGTGGTCAATGTGGAGGACGATGCAGAGATTGGGGATCATCAAGATGATGAGGATGAGTTAATGTTTCCTGAATTGGTAGATCAAGCAGGCAATGGAGGATCAATACATGGAAGATATTGCTTTTGGTGTCAGATTTGATGAGACTGATGATGAAGAGAAGAATGAGAACGATGACAGCCTCGTTTTAGCCGATTACGAAGGTGAAGACTTGCCAACAATTGAGTGGAACAGGGAGGATCCTCAGCTTGCAAAAGGCACCGTGTTTCAAACGATGATGGACTGCCGTAATGCAATTACTACATATCACATTCTCACTAATAATAATTATGAGGTTATTAAAAGTGAGCCAGGTAGGTTCACAATTAAATGCCCATACCCAAGGTGTAGGTTTAGGCTGCATGCATCCACAATGCGCAGAAGCAGCTTGGTTCAGGTACTACGCCAACCAATTGTGTATTTAGATCACGGTGTAAAATTTGTTATCTATTACTGACATCCCTTATCATTATGTTTCAGATAAAGAAGAATGAGGAGATCCATAGGTGTCCACCTCTAGGGGGAGAGCCAGATCTGAAAACAAAGCTAGCGAAGACTAGGTGGTTGGCAGATATAATCCTAGATTGGCTGAGAGAAACTCCTTCACTTGGTCCAACAGCAGAAAAAAGGTGGCTTAGAAGTATAAAGGGATGCAAGTACCTTACATGAGGATGTTCTATGCAAAGGAAATGGCTCTGACAAGATCAATGGTCCATGGAATGAAAGCTTTCACTTTACACTTTCAAAGCAAAGTGGAGATGGCTAGTCCAGGCAGTGTTGTAGCGATAGACAAGCATACAGTTCCCTACAAATTGAAAAGCGGGAAGGTAATGCACAAGGAATGTTTTAGAAGGGCTTTTGTTTGTTTCAAAGCTTGGTGGAAAGGCTTTTTGGACGTTGCAGGCCTTATTTGGCGGATGCATCAGCTCTTCATGGCAGGTTTAAAGGACAGCTAGTTGCCGCTACTGCAGTTGATGGACATAATTGGATGTTCCCTGTTGCTTATGGAGTTTTGGAGGTTGATTCAGAGGAAAGTTGGACTTGGTTTCTGAAGAATTTGCGACCTTATAGGTCATCCACCAGGACTTGTTATCCACACAGACGCTTGCAAAGGTTTGGAGAGTGCGGTAGAAGCAGTATTCCCTGGAGTGGAGCATAGGGAATGTATGCGACAATTGGTACATAATTTTACAAAGAAATTCAAGGGTAAAGTTTTTACTGACAACCTATGGCCAGCTTCATACACATGCAGCTCTAGGAAGCATATGTTTCATTTGGATGTGTTGTATAAACAAAAACCTGGGGTGAAGGAGTACTTGGATGGACATCATGGTAGGGTGTGGTCAAGAAGCCAATTCAATGAAATTTGCAAGGTAGACTATGTAACAAGTAACCTTGCGGAGAGTTTCAACTCAAAGGTCAAGTCATTGAAAGGGCTTATGCTGTGGCAAATATTTGATAAGATTAGGCAGATGATCATGATAAAGATCGATCTGCGTCAAAGAATTGCATCCACAAAATATGCTGGCCATCTCATGCTCCCATCTTTGATTAAGTCTTTGCATGACAGGCAAAACAATTGAGGATGCAATGCGCGAAAAGGAATGGAGGCTGAGGTAACCACACTGACAAAAAAAATGCAATGGAGGTATCCAGTGAGTTTGGTTGATAGGACATGCCATTGTAGGGGATGGCAGATCCGTGGATACCCTGCATACACGCATTGTTTTTCATGAGTGTTATAGGGGGTGAAGATGGTGAAGTTGATCAAGATGTGTCGAGTATTTCCAGCCAAATTTAGGGATGCATATGCTATGAATGTTCCTACCTTGTTGGGAAAAGACCAATGGATGAAAGTTGATCCAGGCTTCAAACTATACTCTCAAGATTGACTAGACCGGCAGCTTTAGGAAGAATAGGATCGAGCTAGTGCAAAGAGGGTGGTGCACCGATTCGAAAACGTAAGTGCAAACGTTGGGAATCCTGGACACATTGCTAGGATTTGTAAAAATGATGTTGACCCAGCTTTTGGAATGGAAGATCAGGCGGGAGCAACAAACGCAAAGGAGAATGAAGCAGCAATTCAACTTGAGGAGATTGAAGCAGTTCAACATGAGGAGATTGAAGCAGCAATTCAACATGAGGAGATTGAAGCAGCAATTCAACATGAGTAGATTGAAGCAGCAATTGAACATGAGGAGATTGAACCGATGGATCGAGAGCAGAGGGAACAGATGGATGTAGAATGGCTTCAACCGATGAGTCTAGAGGAGAAGGAATAGTATAATCGAGATTGCTACGACAGTACCTTTGCCCAGATTCTGCTAACTTTGAAGAGCATATTCAAGAAGAAAAGAACAAGCTTCGCAGAAGAAGAAGAACAAGAAAGAGGGCAAAAGGAAGGTAGACACCGGTAATATCCCTAGGGTTACCCGGAGTAAGGTGGTGGCCCCAGCGAGTCACACCAGAGCAAGAGAAAGATTTTATTCTGAACAACTAATTTGTATTTGTATGAACAATTTGTATTGGGGTTCCCTTTGTGTGAACAATTTGTATTGGGGTTCCCTTTGTATTGGGGATGCCTTTGTGTTGAAAAATTGAATTTGTATGAACAATTTGAATTTGAATAAGGGTTCCCTTTGTATTGGGGATCCCTTTGTGTTCAACAATTTGAATTTGTATGAACAATTTGTATGCCACGTTTAAGCCACATTTATCAATTTCTCTAGGGTTTAGGGTTTTAGGGTTTTAGGGTTTAAGGGTTTAAGGGTTTTAGGGTTTAGGGTTTTATTAAAAATAATTCAAAACATGGTGGAACCTTCCCATGGAGTCTTGTTATGTTACCTACAACCTAGAGAAATAATAATGGAAAAGGAAATATAGAGATATGAAGTTTTTATGCCAAAAGCTTCAAAACCACTTCCTAGTCCATGAGCTACTAGCTATGAAGATGCAGGCTTTCTGCTCAATACACCTCCCAAATACCCACTATGCTTACAAACTTCGTCCAAATGAGTCCAAATTCGTCACACTTGTGTATCTTTGTATTGCAAATAATATTACGTCGGCAAAATGTAATATATTGTTCAAATAACAAAATTTTACAATTTTTATGCCAAAAGCTTCAATTTCCCTTAGTCCCTTTATTATTTGGGTGCCCCTGTTTTACTTAGTGTTACTCACTTTCTCCCCCACTTGTTTTACTCAGTCATACTCAGTTTGCCCTTTCGATAAACATTTCCTCACTTTTCCCCTCTTAGTTCTACTCAGCTTTCTCACTTGTACTCACTGGATGATCTCTCGATTGGTCGAGATGTATGTCACACGGATCTTGGTTGGTGCTCAACGAACGCTTGCACCGCTCGATCATTTATGACTGACGACCTGTATATCTCTCTCTACCATGATGGACGATACAGAGAGAATAGCAGAGCACATACCTACCAACCCTGGGTCATATTCCAGCCGATCTTCCTCTCTCCTATTTCCTCTCTTACTCGAGCGGTGCGCGGATCTAACCGGGGTATGTGCGCGGGCGGCGGCGTGGATCTAAACGGGCAAGCGTGGATCTAAGAGTGGTGAGGATCTAACCCCGAAATAGTTGAAATGTCTCTCTCTGCCTCACTTTCGTTTCTCTTCAGATCTGTTGAATGATGAAGAGCAATGTCGAGCCTCTGATGTCCACTGCTGCCCTCCTCGATCCGTTGTCTGAAGGACACCAAGACACGCGTGCCGGCCAGTGGTCATCGATGCCACGAACATTGAAGCCATCGCCTACAACATCGCTCTGACGGCGCAGATCCAGCATTCAATGTCCTGAGCCTGTTGATGTCTCACTTCCGTTGCCCTCCTCGATCCGTTGCTGATGAAGTACACCAAGACAAACGGTTCCGAGAGTGCGACCGATGCCAAGACGACAGCCATCGTCACAAATCACGTAAAGCCGCGATCCACCTCTCGATCCGTCACGATGAAGTACACCAAGACAGCGGTTCCGATGGTCATCGATGCCACGAACATTGAAGCCATCGCCAACAACATCGCTTCAATGGCGGATGGCGCAGATGACCACCCCTCAGCCGCCCGTCGTCCCGGCCTTTCTTGCCCATCGCTGCGCGCCGTGCTCGACGCCACAAATTGGGATAAATTATGATAAATTTGTATTTTTCAATTTCCAATTGGGATAAAATTGTTCGAACTACTACGTCCGTCTCAAAAAGAGCTTCTCCACGTTCTTGATGTGTCCAATTTGAATTCTATCCCAACTTGATTGGGAAGATTTTGATATGTATTTGATTCGAGAGGCTGGTACATGCTTTCACTTTTGGGATTGTACGCCAAAATACAGTGGTTAGAGCCATCTACGTGATTTGAATTGTACGCCAAAATACAATGCTTAGAGCCACAACAAAATACAGTGGTTAGAGCCATCTACTGAATAACAATTCTATACTAAATCGTCTACCAGAACCACAAACGCTAGGACATGGATGACACCTAATAAAACTGGCCAGATGAATCTACTTTTCTCCTCTCCCATCACTTGAAGTTCATGTTCTAGATTTTCTACCACTTGATCAAATACGGCAAGATCTGTCTCAACTCTCAACTTCTCCTTGAAGCTGAAATTCTTCTTTTCTTCCTCCACAAGACGCTTCAGCTCGAATATCATCAGGTTTTACGGGCCAATTCATCACCTAAATTGGCCACCTTCTCCTCCAAATCCATCCCCTGGCTACACCATTGGGTTGATTCATCTTGGTATGCAATGTACCATGGACCGGCTTGCCTGGCTAACTGTAACAATAATGGAAAAAAGAACAACTGAAATCACTCCAACAGGCCATGGCGGCACTTCAAAATCAATGTTAGTACAGAGAGTGAAGCTAGATACCTGCACTTCCAACGAGGTAGGAGAAGTAGAACGTGGCCACGACATGATCGAATCCCCCCGCCGGTGTACCCGCTACGACCAGACATTGAGGACTATTTCGCACCTGCAAACTCCAAATTACGGGAACCGAATCGATTAGGGGGCGGGGGAGGCAGGAGCGGAGGTCTTACCAAGCTATACTACCAATTGGTGCGTGGAACAAATCCCGGTCGTCGTGGGCGGCCGATCTGCTTGCGGCGGACTTTCCGGGCAGGTACAATGCGACGAAACATGTTGGAGCCGTTGACTTGCGGCGTCGCAGTCCGTCCGACGCCGCCGGGACAGAGTCGGGGGCGACGAGGCGCCGATGGCTGCTCCTCGACGGTGGGGAACAGTTCGGCGATGGCTGCTCCGTCCGACGGTGGAACGAGCTGCCAGCGGTTCTCCGGTGACTAATGATGGGTCTAGCTTATAAGAATAATTAATTAGCGAACTTGTTGCTTCTCTCTATGATATTCTTTAAATAAATAGACGACCCCACTGGTCATTTGCTGCGGCAGCCCCACAGAGCGGCAATATATGTCTTTTCCGAAAAATAGACGACCCCATCGGTCATTGGCTGCGGAGGCCCCACCGAGCGGCAATATATGATTTTCTAAATAAATAGACGACCCCACTGGTCATTGGCTGCGGCAGCCCTACAGAGCGGCAATATATGTCTTTTTCTGAAAAATAGACGACCCCACTCATTGGCTGCGGAGGCCCCACCGAGCTACAATATATGCTTTTCTCTAAATATAGACGACCCCACTGGTCATTGGCTGCGGCAGCCCCACAGAGCGGCAATATATGTCTTTTCCCGAAAAATATACGACCCCACTCGGTCATTGGCTGCGGCAGCCTCATAGAGCGGCCCCATTTGTCATTGGCAGCACCGCGTATAAAATCATGAAATAAAACGCACACGTCGCCAGATGGATGGCTGCTCCGACGTGTCTCTTGACCCACCCAAGACGAGACGGTCAGGAGGAGCTGCTCTCTGCGGCCCCACCCGGTCACTAACGGTCAAGGCCTTTGACCTGACGGCTACCGGCCGTTCAGCACTTGTGCGTCTTCCAAACTAGAGGAGGGGAAAACTGAGGAAAAACTAAGGGGCTGGGGAAAACTGAGTACAACTAAGGACCTGAGGGCACGAAAATAGAAATCCTTTTTTTTTAACACACGAAGCACTACACCATGAACAAAATTTTAGGGCTAAGAACAGCCGGGAAAGATCTACTTTAGAGGGCAACTTAACAGCCGGGAGAAATAAACAGCCGGCACAAGTCCCTCACAAAAGCCGGCACATGTAGCGACGAGGTGGCGAAAAGTTTTGGCGTGTGTGGTAGACATGTCGCGCGCCTAGAACGAAAATATTTCAGACTTTGGCGGGTGTACCGGGTCTATCTTGCCCCCTTACCCTAAAAATCCCTGAAACCAAATCCCCAAATTCCCCAATCACCTCCCGCGCCGCCGCCACCAGCTCGTTCGCGCATCGGAGCTCCCGCCTCGCACCGCCGCACCAGCTCTTCGCACATCGAAGGTCCTGCCCCGCGCCGCCATACCAGCCCGTGGCGCATCCAAAGATCCCGCCCCGCACTTTTGCTATTGTTTTGCCCTCGCGCGCTGAAGCTCCCGCCCCGCGTCGCCGGAGTAAGCGCCGCCGAGCAAGCGTGCCAAGACGACAACTTTCCCCAACCTCGACGCCTTCGATCTCCCCTATTCCCAGATATTGACGGAGGCAAAGGGGTGGGGGCCCGAGGGCCCCACACCATAGGCGGCGCGGCCTGGGTGGCCCGCGCGGCCATGGTGTGGCCCCCTGGGCCTCCCACGCCCTTCGGACTACTTATCGGGTTCGACCAAAAACGCACGGAGAGAAGTCGAAATCGCCAAACCCTCCGAGAGCCGCCACATCGCGAAACTCCGTCTCGGGACCAGAGGAGATCTTCACCGCCATCACCGCCAACGCCTCTCCATCGACCAGCCATGTTTCCATCCATGTGTGAGTAATTCCCCGCTGTAGGCTGAAGGGGATGGTAGGGATTGGATGAGATTGGTCATGTAATAGTCATAAGATTGTTAGGGCATAGTGCCAGTATCCGTAGATGTCACTTTTATGATATTGTTGCAACTTGTTATGCTTAATGCTTGTCACTAGGGCCGAGTGCCATGATCTCAGATCTGAACATGTTATTGATTCATGAAGATATTCGTTGTTTATGATCTTACTCGCAAGTTGTATACACATGTTGCCCGAACCAATGGCCCAAGTGACAAACGGACAACCGAGGGGATGGTAGTGATGTGAGGATCACATGTGTCACGGAGTGTTAATGCTTTGCTCCGGACTCTATTAAAAGGAGTACCTTAATATCCAAGTTTCCCTAGAGGCCCGGCTGCCACCGCTGCAGGACTAAGATGTGCAAGTTTCTTGCGGCACGCATTTACCAAATATGGAACACATGCCTATTGATTGATTAGTACTTGGATACCGTTTATTATTATTATCTGCAAATGCCCATGCTTTGATTGTTACATGAGTTTCTCTCATCCATGCAACGCCCGTTAAATCCGTTCCCGTGCTCTACAGTATTTTAATCCTGTCGTTTACTATAATCATTATCGCGTCTTTATTTCACCGCTGTCGTTATTTTACTATTCCTAATCGCTTATAAAACTCACATTACCGATAAACTTTGCGAGCAAGTCTGTTTCTGTGCAATGAATTGACAACTCCGCTGTTAAGGCTTACAAGTATTCTTTGTCTCCCCTTGTGTCGAATCAATAAATTGGGTAATACTTCCTCGAAGACTGCATCCCTATACTTGTGGGTCATCAAGACTATTTTCCGGCGCCGTCGGCGAGCATAGCTTTATTTGGAAGTTCACTTAGATTGATATTGTCGCCGTAAATTCTCCATCATGGGTAAACCTCGCGATACTAAGATCGCCATATTACCATCCACTACAAGAAAAGGTACAACTCTTAGTACCTCTCACGCTTCTTGATTCACCATCTGTATAAGTAAACTTGTTTCACCACCACAAGCTTCAAATGCCGGTACTTCCGAATCTGAAAATTCCTCTCATAATTGTGATGATACTTCTGCTGTGCTTGATAATGATGGTTCGGGATCTTTTCTAGATGCTACAATTGCTAAGTCTAGACAAATTGAAAATACCGAAACTCCTAATGAAAATGTGCTACACCTGTTAATTCACCTGAAGTCTGTTGAATATTCTAGTGATGATCTTGATGAAGATTATGTAGAGCTTGATGATGATTTTATTGAAAAATGCAATGCTACTACTGATGCAAGAAAAATTAAAAAGTTGCTTGCGGAACATGCTGTTAGATATAAATTATCTCCTAATCCTAAATTTGCCACATCTCCTATAAACATTAGGGATAAAGATTATGATTTTTCTCTTGATTTATCTCATATAGCTATTGTTGAGAAAACACCCTTTGTGGTACTGAAAAAGAAAGTGCTGTTGAACACATGACTGAGTTATCTACTCTTAGTGGTTTGTTTTCCGATGATATTAAGATGTACTTATTTTGTCGCTAAAATTTTTCCTTTCTCATTAAAGGATGATGCTAAAACTTGGTATAATAATTTGCCTCCTGGTTCTATTAAAAACCCAAAAGAATTGCTTGATGTTTTCTTCCGGAAATACTTTCCTGCTAGTGCTCAACATGCTGCTTTGCAAAGAATTTATAATTTTGACCAGGAAGATGGAGAGAAACCTGAGGCTTGGGCGAGATTTTGCTCTCTTATTAGAGCTCAGCCTGACCATGATTTGGAAAAGCATGATTTACTTGATATATTTTATAGTGGACTAACTATTGAGTCTAGGGCATACCTGGATAGTTGTGCTGGTTGTGTTTTCAGGAAAAGAACTCCAGAAGACGCTGAAGAATTATTGGCTAAAATAGGCCGAATCATGATGATTGGTCTACACCAACCAACCCCACAATCGATAGTGAAGAAGAGGTATGATTAAATTAAATGATGAAGATATGAGGGAAGCCAAGTCTCTTAAAGAGAAGGTATTAAACCTGAAGATGTGAAGAATTTACCTCCTATAGAAGATTTATGTGAGATAACTCCCTTCATCCATGATTGAGGTACACTCTCTTCAACGCTTTTAGGGAAGATATTCCATATTCAAAACCTCCCGCTCAATGCTTAGATGAGTTTGATAATTATATTGTTAAGCAAGAAAACTTTAATATGAGAGTAGAGAATCATTTAATGGAAAATTCTCGAGCTATTAGTGAATTGCATGGTATTGTGGAGAGAACCTCCAATGATGTTAAGATACTTGTTAAACATTTTCAAATGGTTCAAACTCAAATTGATCAACTTACTAAAGTGCAAATGACTTGTTGGGAAATAATTCTAAAGAAAAACATGCTTATGAAGTAACAACTAGAGGTGGTGTTTCTACCCAGGATCCTCTATATCCTGAAGGGCATCCCAAAAGAGTTGAACAAGATTCTCAACTAATTAAAACTAGTGCTCCATCTAAGAAAAAGAAAAAGAAACATAAGAATGTTGTAGAATCCTCTGAACCGTTAATCCTAATAGTATTTCTATTTCTGATGCTGAAACCGAAAGTGGTAATGAACATGAGGAAGATAATGATAAGAATGATACTCCGATAAAGAAGAAATTGAAAAAGAACCCGAAAAAGCATGCTAAAAAAAAAGTACACTAAAGAAGATTTTATTACCGAGAAACATGGTAATGAAAGAGAACCTTGGGTTCAAAAGCAAATGCCTTTTCCTGTTAAGAAACTAAAATCAAAGGAGGAGGAACATTATAATAAATTTTGTGATTGGATGAAACCTTTATTTTTGCAAATTCCTTTGACTGATGCTATTAAATTGCCTCCTTATTTGGTTGAGTATATCTTGAATATTTTGCTGCTGTAGATAACATGTTTAGTGAGCTTGCATGCTTGTTCTAAGAGGAAGAAACTAGTTTTGATGCATGTTTAGTGCTCTAGCAAGTTCCTATAGTAGTTCCCTTCAATTACATACCTTGAAATCAAATTTTATAATGATTGTTGAAAATTTTAGAAATGGAAGGGAGTATGCAGCAACTTAACCAAGAAGAGTTGGAGGTACAGCAAGTCATGAGAGTTCATCGTGAAGAGGGAGTATACCCCTCTTATTACCCATGCACGGATTTTATGCGAAATGCAGGAATCCTGCAAGACGTTCAAACACTAATTTCCAATGCAGGATTGGAAGGTTTTACTGTTGGTGAACCTCACCAATATGCTAAACTAACGGTGTCGGTTGTGCAGGATTTCGAATTTCATCCGTCTCAAACTAACCCCATGGTCCGGTACAAGATTTATAACAAAACTATCGACTTGCCTTCAGCGATTTTTGTACAAAATTAGAGTGCTGGTGGGGGTCCTGCGAGAAGATCAGGGAACATCAAGGAGCTCTCAAATCTTTTTACAAGGATTTTTAATGGGAGCTTCTCCAATGATAGTGGTAAGATTAGTAGCATTCAACAACCAGCCATCCGCTACTTTGCCTATTTCATTACAAAGTGCGTTCTTGCGAAGGACTGGAGGTAAATTATCGGTCCAAGATTTGCTTTCTTAGCGCTGCTTTGCAACAGATAGGACTTATAATTTGGGTGCTTTAATAGCTTGTAGACTTGCTACTAACCGTGAGAAAGGAGGAATTTGTGGAGGTCTTATCGCCTCTCGATTAGCTATGCATGGTGTAGGACCCCACCATTTAGATATTCCGCTTTCTATAGAGAAGCTTGATGTTGTTTCCATGATTAAACATGAATTTATTTCAGATGCATCTAATTTGAACAACCTGCATTATAGGATAACTTTGTATAAGAAAATTGAGTATAACCAAGAAAATTGAAAAACTAGTACGCTTGCCGCACCTGCTTTGTTTAACCTTGATGCCAGGAACGGTGGTCGATCACAGAAAATGAGCTACACATACATAGAAAGGGAAAGCCGTCGTGCAAGGGAAGATGTGGAGGAGGCCGAGGAGCACCCCGACTCTTCATCCGATGCAGCGAGCTCCTCATATCAACATCATGGGCATGTGGAACCTCCACGATATTCTTCTGCACAGGGCCCTATTACCACCCATGTATGATCCACCGGCGTGGAACTCCGACCCTCGTTGGGAATGAACTCCACTTAGGCCAAAAGCCTAAGCTTGGGGGAGCTATACCAGCATCACTCATTCTTTGCATATTATGGTTGCTGGATACTTGTACATACTTGCTTAGTCTCTTAGAGTGGTTTTCTAATGAGAGGGAGATGATATTTGGGGAAGTGCTGTCCAAAAACAGATTCTGGGCTGTTACCAAAAAAATTCGTACGCACAGCCAGAACGTTATTTTGAGTTGCCAATTTTTGAGCATGTTCCCCAGGTTGTTATCTAACTTTCATTAGTTGAACACTTTTTGGTCTGAGCAATGGAAGATTTTTGTTAATTTCGATTTCTGTACTGCTGTCAGGATTTGGCAGATTTCTGTCATCCTGCTTTTCTGTGTTTCTGTTAGTTTGCATTCTTTTGTTTTCGCTTTGTTTCTTTCCTAAAACACAAAAAGACCAAAAATATTTCTGTTGTTTCTCTTCACCATTTGTTTATTTGGTTCCTTGCTCTTAGTTTACTTTATTTGCTATCGTTGGTTTGTTATGAGAAAACCCAAAAGATTTTGCTTTGTTTGCTTGTTTTCCTTCGTTCTTGTTTCCAATTCAAAACACCAAAAATATTTGATGTTCTTCTTTGGTTTGTAAAGTTCATCATGAGTTCAATGGTCTTCGGTGCTGGAGCGTGGTTTTCATTTCATATTATCCAAGCTACACAAGTGAAAAGGCAATAATGACGATCTACGACAATCTGATTGTGGTGAGAGGCTGGTATGAACTCTATTTGCTTTCATTTTTGTACATATACTCATCCATATGAGCATGCTTAGTTGGTTCATGTGAGGTATATGTTATTTGAGAAAGTCTAGTAGTTCATGATCTCTCATGTTTAGCTCCAATTTATTAATATGAGTAGCATGTCATGGATGTTTGCTTGCATTGTTTTATTCATGAGTAAGTATGACATTGTGGTATCCTCCTCTGAATAATTCATTTATATCGACTTGGGCACATGCTCACGCATGCATATGACTGAACAAAAAGTCAATTAAACCTCGATGATTTATATTGCTTCGAGTTATTGTATCACTTTTATGCCTTCGTTAATTTATTTTGCCGCAAGCATGATTATGACAAGCATTGCTTTCTTGATTTGTCGCTCCTAGTCTTTTGCTAGCCTTCACTTGTACTGAGCGGAACGCCATCGTGCTTCCAAACACCTGAAACCAAGTTGTTCCAAAGTGTCCACCATAAATACCTATGCATGGCATTTCAAACCATTCCAAGTAAATTCTCATGCGCTACCTTTAAAACTTTCAAAATACTTCTCAATTTGTGTAAATGTTTCATAGCTCATGAGGAAGTATGTGGTGTTTAGCTTTCAACCTTGTCATTTACTTTTGACGGATTCTCATATGGACTAGTGGCACATCCGCTTATCCAATAATTTTATAAAAGAGTCGCAATGGGATTCCTTCCAATTAATTAACTTAAATACTCTCCATGGTTTGTGATTGTTGACGGCACCGAAGGATTCGTTAGCCATGGCTTGTGTAAGCAAGGTTGGGGGAGTGTCATCATCATATAAAACTTAAATAAAAGGCACTCCTTCATGGTATGTGATTGTTGGTAGGCACCGAGGATTCGGTTAGCCATGGTTTAGAAAGAAAGGTTGGAAGGAGTGCCAACCAAAAATAAATAAAATGGGAGCCGCTCTGTGAGTCCGTTGATGAGGTAGTTAGTGTACCCATTACCATTCGACAACAACAAACACCTCTCAAAATAATTTTACTCTGCTTTACAAATGAAAAGCTCTAGCGCATGTTAATCCCCTCGCCTCTCGAAGGGTCAATCTTTTACTTTTATGTTGTGTCTCCATTCTTTCTTTGAGCACTATCTTGAGAGCACAACCGTCATTCTTAGTATAATATGCTTGTCTCAAAATATGATTGATTGTGGTATAACTTTGATGCTTTTATCTTTGACAATCACTACTTCTAGTCTTTCTATGAACTCCAGGGGTGCCTCGGCATTTATGTTTTGCCGATCAAATACGGGCAAGCGAGATACCACTTTATCATATTCTCTTATGAACATTGCAATCCTGCTATATACATGATTCATGGTGCTTATTATTAATTGTTGGTACCTCTCCATGATTGACATAGCTGTTGGATGATCTTATTTGCATGTATCTCATTATGAACTGCTTAAGTATTAGCCATAGCATGAGAATATATACATCATATGAGCAAATGTGTTCGTGAAAGTTCTTTTATCGCTCGTTGTTAACTCAATTGCTTGAGGACAAGCAATAAGCTAAGCTTGGGGGAGTTGATACGTCCAAAACGTATCTACTTTCCAACCTTTTGCTATTGTTTTGCCTCTAATTTGTGTATTTTGATACAACTAACACGGACTAACGCTGTTTTCAGCAGAACTGCTCTGGTGTCTCGTTTTGTGCAGAAATGCAACTTTCGGGAAAATCCTAATTTATGCGAAGGCCCTATTTTACTGAATTGACGGAGCGAAAGGCAAGAGAGGTGGAGGCCGAGGGCCCCACACCATAGAGGCGCGGCCAGGGGGGCCCGCGCGGCCATGTGGTGTGGCCCCGGCGGCCTCCGACGCCCCCTTCGGACTACTTATCGGGTTCGACCTAAAAACGCACGAGAGAAGTCGAATCGCCGAAACCCTCCGTAGAGCGCCACATCGCAAACTCCGTCGCGGGAGCCGGGTCTCCGCCGCACTCACGGACGGGGAATTGGAGATCTTCACCACCATCACCGCCAACGCCTCTCCATCGACCAGCCATGTTTCCCCCATCCATGTGTGAGTAATTCCCCCGCTGTAGGCTGAAGGGGATGGTAGGGATTGGATGAGATTGGTCATGTAATAGTCATAAGATTGTTAGGGCATAGTGCCTAGTATCCGTAGATGTCACTTTTATGATATTGTTGCAACTTGTTATGCTTAATGCTTGTCACTAGGGCCCGAGTGCCATGATCTCAGATCTGAACATGTTATTGATTCATGAAGATATTCGTTGTTTATGATCTTACAGTTGTATACACATGTCGTCCGAACCAATGGCCCCAAGTGACAAATCAGACAACCGGAGGGGATGGTAGTGATGTGAGGATCACATGTGTTCACGAGTGTTAATGCTTTGCTCCGATACTCTATTAAAAGGAGTACCTTAATATCCAAGAGTTTCCCTAGAGGCCCGGCTGCCACCGGCTGGTAGACAAAGATGTTGTGCAAGTTTCTCATTGAGCACGTACGACTAAATATGGAACACATGCCTATTGATTGATTAGTACTTGGATACCGTTTTATTATTATCTGCAAATGCCCATGCTTTGATTGTTACATGAGTTTCTCTCATCCATGCAACGCCTTAAATCCGTCCCTGTGCCTACAGTATTTTAATCTGCGTTTACTATAATCATTCTGCTGTCTTTATTTCACCGCTTGTTATTTTACTATTCCTACCTATAAAACTGTTATCGATAAACTCTTGCGAGCAAGTCTTTCTGCACTGAATTGACAACTCATTAAGGCTTACAAGTATTCTTTGTCTCCCCTTGTGTCGAATCAATAAATTGGGTAATACTTCCCTCGAAGACTGTTGCGATCCCCTATACTTGTGGGTCATCACCCGTCGCGCATCAAAGCTTCCGCCCCGCGCCGCCGCACTAGCCCGTCGCTCGCTGAAGCTCGATCTGTATACTAATGGTGACTATTTTTCTATTATAATGGATGTAGCATAAGGAGAATGGATATGCTCCTCACAGAGATGAAGTGTTTATCAGAACACACCAAAGTAAGAAAAAACCTCAAACTCAAGAAACAATCGCGGTAATTGTAAGTTCTTCTACAACACAAGAATTTTCTTTTCTTTTTGAAAGTTAATGTGGTACAGTATATCAACATTGATATTTGTTCATTACTCTAGAACAAAATAGAGGATGCAATTAATGATTATCCAGAACTTTTGGAGAAAACCATTCAACAAGGTGATGTACTGGCACATGTACTTGGAACAGAGAAGAATGGTTATGTTCGGTGTGTAGGCCTAGGACCAAGTGATGGTACTATAGGCATGCTTGGAGCTCAAAGGCTGAAATCTACAAAGCTGCAGATGGCTGAGCTAGAGGCTGAGAAAGCTTGGAGGGCGAATGAACTTCTAAAAGAGCAAGTAGATGAAATTTCAAATAACGCAAAATCCCAAAAAACCTAGATTGATGTGTTGATCGAAGAAGTGAGCCAACTGAGGATGATGGTGTCACAGTCCAATTCTGGAAACAACAATAGCATGGTCAATCTCAACCATGAAGAAGGAGAAGGAGAATCTGCTGATTGGGATGAAGAACAACAATTTCAAGCGGAGGAGGAACGCTTAGACCAAGAGATCAGGGAAGCAACTAAGAAATTTGAAAGAATGAAAGCAAGAGCAGAACTATTGCATAGTAAGAAGGAAGCAACATTGAGACAAAATAGAGTTGCACCCCAGCATGAGAAGAGGGAAGCACAAAGCCTTGAGGAAAAGAGGAAGGAAATAGAGCTGCAAAACGAGAAGGTGGCCGAAGACCTGCAAAAGAAGGAGGCTGATCAGATGCAAAAGAAGAAGGAAGCTGAACAATTGCGCAAGAAGAAAGAACTAGAACAACCACAAAAGAAGGAACAAGTCCAGGCGCAAAAGAAGCTAGGAGCTGCAATTACACAAAAGAATCATCAGGTCTTGTTTTATTTCCTACTTCAGTTTCTGAATTCTTTGTACGAGTGCAAAGTTATACTATTTAGTTCTCGCTCATGCCTTGTTCATACTTTATTTCAGCAAGGAAAGATGGTGACGCTATACCATGTTTTCATGGACCATAGTGTCCCTGTTGCCAAAGCGACCATTTTGTCAACTGATCGGAACAAGATAGTAGGTGGTCGGGAGCTTGGTGCTGAATGCTGTGAAGTTGTCGTTGACTATATAATGAAAAAAGACGCTATTCTCAAGGGAGAGCAATTGCCTGGTTATATAAGCATGTAGGCATATGTTTCATAAGTTCCTTTTTTGCTGGAATGGTGAAGTCAAATGCAGTTGGAGGTGCAGAAATAGATGGCAAAGCAACCTCACCTCCACTAGAAGAATGACAGAGGTAAGGTGCGAAAATATGTTGCAGTAAAATTAGTAGGCAGAATGTGTTTGTATTTATCTTGCTGCTTGCATAGTCTAAAATCATATGATTGTTAATTTCACTGTCTATTACTGCCACCCTACTCAAACTGCTGAATCCTTTGTCTATTAAATTGCAAAGATATTTATTGTTGGCTGGTCATGGCTACAACACTAGGATCTAAAAAGTTGTGTTGTTTTTCTACGTTGCATGCACTAGGTAATCCATGATGATCTGTAACTCTAAAATTTCACTTCATTTTTCTCATATCTATGATCTGTAACATCTCTTTTATGTTATATGACTTTAAATTAATGTTACCCATTTTATTTCAGGAGTAGGTGCAAAAGGCCGATGATCCCTGATTCGGAATGAGTACTTGTTGGATGCTTTTGTTCACTTCGATGAAGACTGCTATTTTAGAAACATTTATATGTTCTTGTGCACTATTGCTGAAGAAGTGAATTTGATTGATCTCTGTACCCTAGATATGAACCATGTACTAGATAATGAATCTTGTCAGTGTACTTTTGAAGAATTGAATGGATCTTGTCCGTGGAATTATTGCTCGAATCTTGTTTATGTTCATTTTTGGACAATCGCATTATCTAGTGCTACAATCTATCAGAAATGTTATCTGAATGCTGAACACAATTTTAGAGCAGTTAAACTGCTGGCAATAGCCAATAAATCTTCCATTTGGGGCTAGTGAGGGGCCGGCAATAGTATAAACAGCCGGCACATCTATTCAATCAACCAGCCAGGAAAGAAGTACAACTGCCGGCACAAATATGTCTAGGAAGGCAGACTAACTGCCGGGAAAGGAAAAACAGCCGACAAAGATTTTTGCGGGCAGGCTAAACAGCCGGGAAAAATTCTTTGCCGGCAGTTAAACTGCCACGTTATGCCACCTTTCCCGGCAGATAATGTGCCCCAACATTTGGTTCATGGTGTAGGCCCAGAAAACATAGTACATCTTACAAACAGACCCAAAGGTCTCAGGAAAATACAACTAGGTCCCTGACTTTTGCGAAAAGGACTCCAAAAACTTGATGGAGAAAGCAATCGGATCCAAGTCCTCTCACACACGAGCATACCATCGCTGTCACCGGGGACGACGCCACTTGGGACGACGATGCCTCCATGGCTGCTCACCATAGAACTCGCGCGGAAGAAGACGCACTGCCTCCCATTAGGCACATCGGCCAGGAGGAAAAAGAGGCCGCCTTTCGACCAGAAGAGGCAACGACGAGCAGACGCCATTCTACCAACACTGCGGGTGGCGTAGCTTCCGGAGAAGACCGCTTGTCGACCGCCGCATTGGGCGGCGTAGCTGCTGAAGAACCTCTGACGTGAGCTAAAACTTCACTGGTGCCAAAATATTTCATGGTATATAGCATCGTATAAATAAATAAATATATATATATATCATATATATATATATATATATTGCCCTATGTTCCCTATATTTACACACAAAAGGGATATTTCTAGAGGAACCTCTAAAATGGTCCTTTTTTCAAAATGGGCAGCATAGCCCTGGCATCAATTGATGCACGCAATTGTTTTATTGCAAAGTTTGATAGGTTCATGGTTTTACATCTTATGGATCACAAAGGATGTACATAAAGGCCAACTAGTAGAAAAATAGGAAAGTATAGGGCATATGCATCTTGTATTTTCCTTGAAATTCGCCTACCACTCTGTTTAAAGATAGTCCGAGCAACCGTCTTAAGCTGGTTACATTCAGAATCCATGTGCACCGTGGTTCCTCCGACAGAAGATAGAACCACTCATGGACTGTGTGTAAGAGCATCTCCACTCGACTCCCAGCACTCCCTCCTCAGGCCGATTTAACCGTCGGATGGACAAAATTTCCCCAGCTGGGGCCCCAGGAGCCCAATTTTCGCCGGATTAGCCCTATTTTTCATCCGGCGATCGAAGGCCAAACCCAACACCCCGGGGAGCGCCTGAAAGCGTTGGATGAAGTGAAAAGGGTACGAATTGCCAAGAAAACGTGCGAAGGAACCCGCCTTGCCTGTTGCCCCGTCTGGTCAGCGATACACGCCGTGCGGTCAACCGGCTTCTCCTCGGCTTCCACGCGCCATTACTCGCAGGAGCGGCAGGGCCAGTGGACATGCGGCGCGGTCCACCGTCGTCTCCTCGGCTTCGCCGCGCAATAACTCGCCACATGGCCACTACTCGTCGGGGAGCTATGTATTCCCCCATTTCCTCCATGAACCGCTGATAGAGCACCATTCCCCCGCACCTCCCCTCGCCTCCCACCTCCACGAACGCCGACGAGAAATGGCAGAGAGATTCCCGGCGACGGCGCGGCGCCGAACGGCTTCCGTCGCCGCTCTCTGCACGAGTGGGAGGCGCGCATCCTCTACAAGGCAAACTACCCGGCGCCACCTAATT
Source organism: Lolium multiflorum (assembly GCA_030979885.1). Classification (NCBI taxonomy): domain Eukaryota; kingdom Viridiplantae; phylum Streptophyta; class Magnoliopsida; order Poales; family Poaceae; genus Lolium; species Lolium multiflorum. Next base: position 63,673,563 of record CM061753.1, read on the forward strand.
TCCGCGGATCGTCGTCCTGGCGGCTCAGCCTCGGTGGCGTCTACATCGCGCCGCTGCCGGTGGGCGCCGCCGCGCTGGAGGAAGAGATCCAGCAAGACATCACCGTGATGACGGACGAGGAGCTTGCCATGCCGGAGAGGTTCCCCGAGAACCTCTCCGCCTAGGACGCGTACTTCCGGGACATACGCCAGCGAGAGCTCGACGCGTACGCCGTCCCTCCACTGGCGGCGGCAAGGCTTAACGCCGAGAGCAGACGCCGCTGGTGGAGCGCCACTGGACGCAACCTTGCCGACATCCTTGACCACATCCAAGCGGGGAACTCCCCCGTCCCGCAGATGCCGTCGCGGACGTCGGCGTCCTTCTGCCGGCGCCACGGGAGCTCATCGTGGATACCACGGCGGATGGCGTCCACCTCTTCGTCATCCGGGTCGGCGTCACGCTCCCGCTCCACGGGATCTATGCCACCAGCGACGCCGACGACCCTGCTCTGCGTCAAGCCAGAGCCCGTCTCGCCGCCGTGCAACCAAGTAGGCGGCGTCGTCATCCGCGAGAGGCGTCCGTCACCTCCACGGCCGTCTCGTCCGCCGTCAAGCGCGAGCCGAAGGAGGACGGAGGCCACGCCAACGGGCGCCTCTGGAAGCCGAAGAAGGAGCCCACGCCGTCCCTCGACGCCGAGGATGATGCCATCCTCGAGGCGGTGATCGCGTGGTCGAAGAACAACGTCATCGCCGCCGATCTCCAGATGCCGCTCGACGCGGCACTCGCCTGGTCGAAGGCGGAGTGGGAGAAGGAGGATGCGGAGCGCCAACAGCGGCTGCTCGAGGAGGCAGCGCGGCGCAGCGCCCGCCGCGTCATCGTCCTGGACGACAGCGACGATGATGGGGGAGCGTCGTTGCCTCGCCTCGACGCGTTGGGGACCCAGGCCAGGGCAGCAGCCACCAGCCGCACTTGCCACCGTCGAAGGACGAGGACGACGGCTTCGACGACTACACGACGTTCTATCGTCATTTCGACATGTAGACGCTGATTTTTTTTGTTTTTATCTATCGTGTACGTCAAATTTATATGGAATTCATATATATGTAATAATTCGATGAAAAAACTCCGAACTCGTCTAGTATGTACAAATTTAGCCTAATTTCAAATTTTTGTTCATATTACAAGTTTTTTGCCGCGTCCCCCTAGGCTCGTCGCTGGGATCCAGGCCGAAAGTTTCATCCATTCAACGCTAAATACCGCCGGATTTCGGCCTGAGGAACGCCAAGGAGTGAAGATGCACATAACTATATGGATCACGCTTACATGAGGAGATGCTTTAATAGGACCTGCTTGTGGGATTAGTGGTTCTGAAGGAATGGGTTGTTTTAGAGAATCTCGCTGAGTCACTCTATGATCGTGTGTCGGTACTTGCGACTATACTCAAATCCAGCAACTTGTATATTTCTGTAGCATTATTTAGAGTAGATGCTTTGACTGATGCATGCATCATCCATGTACTAGTTAGGGCTGCCAAACACACTCAGGGATGTGACATTATCGTGACAGCATTTGCACACTCGCCTGGTTTACAAAACATTGGTGAGCGGTATAACTGGTTATCTTGAACTAGCGCCCGGATGTTACTCCGTCGTCGGTCCGAGGTTGGCCGTCGCTATCCAGTCCAAGCAGGTCCAAGTATGCCGATGGAAAATTCAAAAAAAAAAAAAATCGCACACGTCGACAAAACTTGGGTCGTCTCTCCGGCGTCGGCAAGAACGACATGAATAAATGGAGACATGGCGGTCTCCGAACGTTCGCTACGGCACGAGCTAAAACTTCACAGGTGCCAAAATATTTCATCGTATAGAGGATCCTAATATCCTATATATTTGGCCCTATGTCCCCTATATTTACGTACAATATTTCTAGAGAACCCTTCCAAAACGGGTTTTTTTATATGGGGAGCATAGCTCTAGTATCAATTGATGCAGATAACCGTTTTACTATAAAATTTCATAGGTTTATAGTTTTACATGTCATGGACCACAATCCGTGAAAAAATAGAAAATATAGCGTGTATACATCTTGTATTCTCTTAGAAATTCGCCAGCCACTGCCCACCTGTTAATAGATAGCTCAAGCAACCACATTCAGTTGGTTGCATCCACAATTCATATATGCCTCGTAAGACCATGTGGATCACGGTTACATTACGAGATGGTTTAGTTCGTAGGACCTGCTAGTGGAATTTAGTAGTTCCCAAGGAATGGTTTGTTTTAGAGAACTAGAAGGACACCGCGCGTGTTGCGGCTGGAATATTCTAAGAAAATATATTATATACATAAGGTTGTTGTATGTTTTTTATGGCTATAAACTGGTGATGTGAATAGCTGGATGGAAAAAAATAGATAGCATGGATAGCTTGCATGTAAAGATACAACAATAAAAAAATATTAGTGAGGATGACATGGACATTTGATAGGCTAATAAAATAGACAATGTGAATAGCTTGCATGTAAAGATAGACTAACATCAATTGTAGTTAGTGGATTTTTGCTTTATAAGAAGTATATATCTGGCTGAGTTGCTCTATGTTAGTGTGCCGTACTACCGACTACTCAAATCCATCAACTTGTATATTTCCATAACAGAGAACAAAGGCATAGCCAAGATGGTGGGTATGGGTTGATGCATACCTGCCGCCTAGGTTCGAGCCTCCGCACTCGCAACCCAGGTTCTTTTTTTTTCGAGAGTACGCCAAAGGCGTACCATATCTTTATAGAAGGCAGAGGTTCGAGTACAAGAACGGCACCACTCGCTACAAGCAACGAGCGTAACCCCACACAACACCGGCTACAGACCAAACAACCGCAACTCAAAACACCTGCCCTAAGCAAAGAAACCAAACCGTGTCTCGACCGACGCTAGGCACCTCCAAAGATGAACAACTCCGAAAAGGCCTTGCTTATCAACGCACCATCCGAAGGAGATCAATGGCGGGACTTGGTCGGACCAAGAAGCTGTCCCCAAGAACATGCCGTCAATGGCGTGCATAGCGCCCTGGAGAACTGCCGCGGACCGCTGCGCCACCGGATTGTAGCCGCAAGGGACCTCTGCATCGTGTCTTCTCGACTGAAGCTCTCAACAGAGTTACGACGTCGACGACGCCGCCATCGAGCCGATCCGCACCGGATCGAGGCTTTCGCCCGAAGACACCCAAACTTCAAAAGGGCGGGGAGATGCCGACACACCACGGCGACGCCTCCAAGGAGGGGAACGACGCCCACGGGCGTCGTCGCCACCGGCCCGACCCAAGCTGGGCAAGACTTTCGTCCGAGTCATCGAACATCTCCGAAAACCCAGGTTCTACTCACTAAATCTTCTAAAAAAAAATCCAAGGGCCTCTTCCCCGCTAGGCGTTAATTTTTAATATTGCTGTAACATTGTCTAGAGTAGATTCTTTGACTGATGCATGCATCATCCATGTATTAGTTAGGCTGGCCATAGTGGGTAGTATCATGTAGTAGTATCATGTATATGATATTTTTGTATGATACTAGATCCATAATGCGTTGTATCATAGACTAGTATCATAGTTTGGCTATATTAATTGATTTGTAGAATCCCAATACAAATTTGTGTACAAGATTTGTCTGATACTAACTTTTTTCGTGATGTGCGCTATGATACAGTATCTACCTATGATACTCTAATCTTCTCTCTCATCCATAATTACCTGCCACATCAGCATTTTTGGTGGGGCTAGAATGCATGATACTAGTTATGATACTAGCACTATGGCTAGCCTTAGGGCTGGCAAATAGACCCTGGGATGTGCAATTATCATGACATCATTTGCACGCTCGCCTGGTTTGCAAAACATTGGTGAGTGGTATAATTGGTTATCTTGAACTAGCACCCGGCCCGGATGTTACTCCGTTGTCGGTCCGAGGTTGGCCGTCGCTATCCAGTCCAAGCAGGTCTGATGAAACATTCAAAAAGAATCGCATCGCACACGTCAAAACTTGGGTCGTCTCTTCGGCGTCGTCGGAGCGAGAAGGAGAGTATCAAATCTATTCGATCTAAGAGCATCTCCAGTCGCGTCCCCCAAACCGTCCTCCAAACCGCGCCGGATCGAGCGTTTGGGGGACGTGTTTTGTTCGTGCCGCGTTTGGGGCCGCGCCAAACGCCGCCCCCAAACATTTAAAATAATTTTCTGGCATTTTTATTTCAATTTCCACAAACTAATACATAATTGGGAACGTGGTTTACACGAAGACATAGTTTGAAACATGGTTTTCCACAAACTAATACATAGTTTGAACCATGGTGGACACAAATATAAAATATTGCAAATAAACTAAACCTAACTAGGCCATGTTTCGTGTCGCTGCTAAGAAACAACACTCAGGCACACCCATACCTAATGGAAAATCCAGCGGGAGGATGGTGCCCTTGTTGGTTCTACCGATGAGGCGACAGCAGAAACCTCCGTGCACGTATTCGCTGCGAAGAAACAACACTTCGTCCTCCGAGTCGGTGGTCGTCGTGGGAGTCCCCGTCGACGTGGTAGTCCCGGCGGCAGCGACTCTCGTCGAAGACCTTGATGCTCATGTCCCTGTTGCCGAAGTAGGAGAACACGAGGATGAAGCCGGCTTGGAGGTTGTGGTGGCGCGCGAACTTCTCCCAGCCGATGTTGAGGTACATCTTGCCGCGCGCGTCGTAGATCGCGCCGACGATCCACCGGCAGTAGCCGCACGAATGCTCCCGCAGATGCATCGTGCGCGGCGTACGCCGCCGACGTACTCTGCGAAGGAGTCCGCCTCTCGGATGCCGCGCGGGTCGCCTTTGAGGACGTGGACGAACCCGAACAGACGTCCGGCTCCACGTCCATCTCCGACGATGAAGACGACGGCGCGGGAGCGACGGCGATCGTTCAGCTGCCACGACCCACGACCACGACCACGGCCGCGCGCGCGCGAGGTCGGCCTCCGCCTCTACATGGCGGCGAGTCTTGTTGAGAGATGGTGACGGCTAGGGTTTGGGAGAGAGGCGCTAGGGTTTGTGTGAGAGGGACGACGAGAGGCGCCCTTTTATAGGCCGGAGGCGGATGAGCGCGGCGCTCATTAATGCCGGCACGCAGAGCTAGGCGCGACGGACGCGGCCGCGCTCTGGAACCGCACCGCTCGCCGCGGAATCGCACTGGCCGCGCGCCATAACTTCCGTCGCGAGGTAGGCGACCAGGTTAAAAATGTGCGCCGACGGGTCGGCCCGCCACTCCCGCCTCGTTGTTGTGTCCGTCCCGAGCGTCCCCGTGGAGGGACGGGCTCGGCGCCGGACACCGACGCGCGACAAAGGGCTTTGGGACGCGAACGCTTTCGGCTTCCCAATCCTTCGTGACGGTTGTGACGCGACGGAGATGCTGACTATCGTGTCCTCTGCCGGTAGGAAACCGCGGTTTCTCACCGGTTCGATGCACAGCCACGCAGGGTCTCACCTGATCAGATGAAGAGAAAGCGAGGACAGCTGGCTTTATCCCTGCAAGCTGCAAGTTGCTCTAGTTTGCCTACGTACGTTTTTCTGTTTTGTTTGCAGGAAGCGAACCTATGTACGTTGACCTCAGAAGTCTAGTGTATTTATATATACATGGCTGCTCAGCTATTGGAGTGTGATGTTCCTTGGAGCGATCACATACGGATGCGAGAGTTCAGAGAACTTCCATTTCACTTTCATTTCAATTGGATGACCAATTCAGCAAAACAACTTGGTCCTTAAGCGACGAACAGACAACTTACATGTGGTCTGGCACGACAACGACTAGCTCACGGGCCATAGGCCCAATTACTCGATGTCTGCCTGACAAATGGGTCCCTCCAAACTCGCCTGGTCTAGCTCCAGCTGACTTTTTTTTTTTGAGGAATAGCTCCAGCTGACTTGGTGACTAGATGTCCACCTCGCTCGTAGCAGGTGTACACTGCTGGTCTGCTGCCCCTTGTGGCAGCACCCCCGCATCCAGGTAATTGTTCTTCAGAATGTAGTAATCCTTCCAGGTGGCACCATCGACAGGCAGATGCGCTTATTGCACCAACATGTGAGGTAGATGTGTCCATTGCCTTTGTGCGCCAGATGACGTTGCAGAATCGCAGCCTGAATAGGAGAAGCAGTAGCAAGATCAATCGAAATTAGCAACTCACTGAACCCACATGATCAATTGGCTGCAGAATCTTGTAAGAGCCAAATAATTTGTAGGATAACATGGGATATGGACAATTAGCAATGGATTTTTGAGCATATGGTGGCAGCTTGAACAAAACTTGATCACATGTTGCAAATTCCAGTTCCATCTGATTCCTATCTGCACAAGATTTTCTGCGTTGTTGTACCGGCAACAATTGAGCACACAAAAGTTCAGTTTGGGCCTGATATTCAAAGGCAGTGTCCTGAGTGCATAATATTTCATGTGTTGTTGTGCCTGCAACAATTGGGAAGGAGAATATTTCAAGGTAGTGCCATGAGCAACAGAATTTGATAGGTTTGACATGCCGTAAAAATTGGGTTCAAGTTGGTACAACGCCTTAAATGGGGGAAACCCCCAGAGCAATGTGGCAAGTGGAGTTGTACCAAGAATTCTGCCATAAGAATCCAATGATGCCATCGTTTGGGATTGTCTCTTGCAGAACGAAGGTATTGTTCAAGACATTGATTTACCCTTCCGCTCTGTCCGTTGGTCTGTAGATGATAGATCGTACTATAGGGCAATACAACACCTATTGCTTTGAAGAACTCCCTCCATAAATGACTTGTGAATATTTTGTCACATTCTGAAATTATTTTTAGTGCAATTCCATGTAGTTTGATAATTGGATCAATAAACAGTTGAAATATTGACGTGGCAATGTAAGGATGATGCAGAGGAAAAAAAAGTGAGCATACTTAGTCAAGTGATTGACCACCACAAAGATATAATTAGCATTTTCTAATGTAGTTAGCCCTTCTACGAAATCAAGAGTGATTTCCTGCCAAGGTAGAGTTCGTGGAGGTAAGGGCTGCAGCAGACCATCTAGTTTTCTGTGCATATATTTAGCTTTTTGGAAAATCTGGCATTGCTCCATAAAATTCTCAACTGCACCTTTGAACATGGCTAGTAATACAATTTCTTTAATCCTCGTTATGTTGCTTGAATCCCACGGTGTCCTCCCACTGCACTATATCATGGAGTGAACAAATGAGTTTTGTAGAGCCATATTCTCCTCAATATACAATCTTCCTTGAAGCTTAATTAAGCCTTGCTCTAGGTAAAAAAAAAAATTTGTCACTTGGTGATTTGATAGCCGGAGTTTGCAGTAGTTATGTGGTAGACTTTTATCATTGTTGTAAGTATGAAACGCTTCTTGTAGCCAATCAGGATGGCAACTTGAGACCAGTGCATCTGCAATAAGGTAATCTACTCTGGAAAGGAATGAGCGGCACCATTCCCCACTCTCTTTTTGTATTTAAATTCAAATTGTAAACCCACCAACTTAACCATAGACTTCTTCTAAAGATCTGTAGACAACTATTGGTTAGGAAAGTTACATATACTCTCGTGACATGTTAGTATAGTGAAGGGTCTTCTCTGTAAATATTGTCTCCATTTATCAACATGCATAATCACAGCTAGAAATTCTTTCACATATGTGGATAGTTTATGTTCAACATTCCCAGTGATTTTCTCATGTATGCAATTGGATGGGCCTATATGGATAGTTTTTTGTTCGACCTTTGTGTTAACATTGCTCCCACTCTTGAATCACAAGCATTTGTCTCCACCGAGAATGGCAAAGTTAAATCAGGTAGGGCTAACACCGGAGTTTGAGTCATGGCCTATTTGACTTGAAGAAAAGCATCAATAGCCTCATCTGTCCATGTAAAACCTTTCTTTGTCAACAGCCGTGTCAAGGATTTTTTGATTATACCATAATTTTGCACAAATTTCCTATAGTGGTATCTTAGGCCCAAAACCCCCTCAAGTCAGTGATTGTTGTAGGTAATGTACATTGTTCCATGAACAGAGTCTTCCCAACTAAGATATAATGTGACCTAGGTAGTGTATGTTGGTTTGCCCAAAATAAACTTGGAAAGCTTGGCGTAGAAATTGGGACTTGTGGGTTTATCGAGGGCCAGATGCAGATGTTGTAAATTGTTGGGTTGTGTGTGTGGATGTGTGTGTGTTTGTGGCCAAAAGGCCCATCCTAGTGTATATATGTACTCTACACAGCCGCAAACAACAGTGTTAGGGTTTTGACATATCCCCTCCTGAGAAACAACATGGTACCAGAGCTAGGAGAGGCGACGGCTGGGGTGCAGCGCTGCTCCATGGTGGCCTGGGGTGAAGGGGAGTTGTGCGTGGAGGTGGAGAGCTACTGCCCCGTCACCGGTGTGGTTGATGAGGTGAGTGATACGTCTCCAACGTATCTATAATTTCTGATGTTCCATGCTAGTTTTATGACAATACCTACATGTTTTGCTCACACTTTATAATGATTTTATGCATTTTCCGGAACTAACCTATTAACAAGATGCCGAGGTGCCGTTCGTTTTCTGTTTTTGGTTCCAAAGGCTGTTCGGGCAATATTCTCGAAATTCAACGAAACAAAAGCCAAACATCTTATTTCACCGAGACGGACCCGAACACCGAAGGGGAGCGAGAGGAGGCCTAGGGCCCCACACCACAGGGTGCGGCCTAGAGGGGCGCCGCCCTATGGGGTGGGCCCCCAGGCACCCCTTGCGCCGCCTTCGCCTATATAATCTCTCGTGACGTGAAAACCCTACAACAATTGACGAAACTCAAAGACTCCAGGCCGCGCCATCGCGAAACTCCGTTTCGGGGACAAAAGTCTCTGTTCGGCACGCCACCGGACGGGGAATTGCCCCGGAATCCATCTCCATCGACACAACCGCCATCTTCATCGCCATTGTCTCCCATGATGAGGAGGAGTAGTTCTCCCCGAGGCTGAGGGCTTTACCGTAGCTATGTGGTTCATCTCTCTCTCCCATGGTGTGATCTTTATGTGATCATGAGCTTTGTATCACTATTAATCTATGTGCTACTCTAGTGATGTTATTAAAGTAGTCTATTCCTCCTCCATGATGTAATGTTGACAGTGTGTGCATCATGTAGTACTTGGCGTAGGTTATGATTGTAATCTCTTGTAGATTATGAAGTTAACTATTACTATGATAGTATTGATGCGATCTATTCCCCCTTTCATAGCTATTGTTGACAGTGTGTATGCTATGTTAGTACTCGGTCTAAATTGCAACGGTCTATTATGCACTCTAGAGGTTACTTCAATATGAACTCCGAATGTTGTGGAGCTTGTTTACTCCGGCTTGAGGGTGCTCTTGTAGCCCTACACAATGAATGATGTTTGTTATCCAACAAGAGAGTGTTCGTAGCACAAGTGAGGAGAAGTTATTTATTTATCATGTGATCATTGTTGAGAGTGTCCACTAGTGAAAGTATGATCCCTAAGCCTTGTTTCTAAGCATTAAAACACCGTTTCCAACAAGTTCTGCTACATGTTTGCTTGCTGCCATCTTTATTTCAGATTGCAATTACTACTTACAATCATCCATATTACTTGTATTTCACTATCTCTTCGCCAAACTAGTGCGCCTATACATCGACAAGTGTATTAGGTGTGTTGGGGACACAAGAGACTTCTTGTATCTTAATTGCAGGGTTGCTTGAGAGGAATATCTCTGACCTCTACCTCCCTGAGTTCGATAAACCTTGGGTGATTCACTTAAGGGAAACTTGCGTCTGTTCTACAAACCTCTGCTCTTGGAGGCCCAACACTGTCTACAGGAATAGAAGCGTGAGTAGACATCAGTGAGAGAAAGGAGAACAACAGAGAGGAAGAGGTCCAACACAACGACAACGGTTGTACGTTTGGAGCAAAGCGAGGAGAAGATCTGCTAGTTGTGGCTGGAGAAGAGCAGACAATAGAGGATTGTTGTCGTGGGTCGTTAGTGAAGGTTTGAGGAGAGCAGTTGGGTGAGGTGAAGTTGCTCGTGGTGTAAAGGTTAGACGCAAGGCAGCTGCGGCTGAGTGAGGAGGAATTCAGAGGAGCAGAGGGGAAGAAAAGAATCTGCTAGATAAGGGAAGCTTGAAGTACGGTCAGCATGAGAGAAAAACAGAGGATTGAGGAGCTACATGAGGAATTGAGGCGATTGAGTGGTGAAGAATGTCTCCAATAGAGTGCAAAAACAACAATTCTTGGTAATTTGATCAATCTAGATCAACGTGAAAAAGGTATCTAAAATCAAGGATCTTCCTTCAATGAAAATTTTCATTCAAATTTGATACTTGACTCGGGAGCATCGGCACATGTCATAGGCATGTGGACTGATTTGCATCATATGCTCCATATCCACCCACGCGTAATGAAACCATCCAAACAGATGATGGAACATATCAACCTGTCAAAGGGGCTGGCATAGTGGAATGTACTCCATCGATTACATTGTCTTCGGTTTTATATGCTCCATCATTTTTGGTTAGTTTGGTGTCCATGAGCTCCTTGGTTGATGATATTGATTGTCGAATCATTGTTGACCATATATTTTTATAATTGAGAAGAGGAAGACTGGAAAAAGACTTGGGACTTGTGTCAGACATAAGGGGCTATGGTATTTGGATAGACTGGGAACCAATGATGCATCATGCACCGCTCTGGCAACTGTTGCAAGCGACAATGAGGCGAGGGTGATACTCCAACATTGTCGATTGGATAATATGTCGTTTGAAACTATGAGTAAGATATTCCCTGAAGAAATGAAGAAGGTAAAGAAAGACAAACTTGTGTGTGATGCATGTGAGTATGGAAAACACACAAGGACATCATATGTAAGTCGCGAACTCCGAAGTATGTCGCCCTTTGGGTTGGTTCACTCTGATATCTGGGCTTCTCCTGTGATTTTTGTTAGTGGAATGAAGTATTTTGTCACCTTCATAGATTGTTACTCTTGGACAACTTGGTAATATTTTCTGAAACAAAAAGGTGAAGTACTTACATGTTTCAGAGACTTCTATGCATATATCCAAAATGTTGGAGATATGCCCAAGAGGCAATAATAAATTGGTTATTATATATCTTTGTGTTTATGATAAATGTTTATATACCATGCTATAATTGTATTAACCGAAACATTGATACATGTGTGTTATGTAAACAACAAGAAGTCCCTAGTAAGCCTCTTGTATAACTAGCTTGTTGATTAATAGATGATCATAGTTTCGTGACCATGAACATTGGATGTTATTAATAACAAGGTTATGTCATTATGTGAATGATGTAATGGACACACCCAATTAAGCGTAGCATAAAATCACGTCATTAAGTTCATTTGCTATAAGCTTTCGATTCATAGTTACCTAGTCCTTTCGACCATGAGATCATATAAATCACTTATGCCGGAAGGGTACTTTGATTACATCAAACGCCACTGCGTAAATGGGTGGTTATAAAGATGGGATTAGGTATCTGGAAAGTATGAGTTGAGGCATATGGATCAACAGTGGGATTTGTCCATCCCGATGACGGATAGATATACTCTGGTCCCTCTCGGTGGAATGTCGTCTAATTAGCTTGCAAGCATATGAATGGTTCATAAGAGACCACATACCACGGTACGAGTAAAGAGTACTTGTCGAGACGAGGTTGAACAAGGTATCGTGATACCGATGATCAAACCTCGGACAAGTAAAATATCGCGTGACAAAGGGAATCGGTATCATATGTAAATGGTTCAATCGATCACTAAGTCATCGTTGAATATGTGGGAGCCATTATGGATCTCACGATCCCGCTATTGGTTATTGGTCGGAGAGAAGTCTCTACCATGTCTGCATAGTTCGCGAACCGTAGGGTGACACACTTAAGGTTTGATGTCGTTTGAGTAGATACGGAATATGGAATGGAGTTCGAAGTTTTGTTCGGAGTCTCGGATGGGATCCAGGACATCATGAGGAGTTCCGGAATGGTCCGAGAATAAGATTCATATATAGGAAGTCATTTTATAAGTTTGAAAATGATCCGTGCATTTATGGAAGGTTCTAGAAAAGTCCGGAAGAAAAGCACTATGGAAGGTGGAGTCCGGAGGGACTCCACTAGCTTGGCCAAACCCTAAGGGGAGGAGTCCCAGGTGGGCTCCAACTAAGGTGGCCGGCCACCCCACCTCAAGGAAAGGTGGGAGTCCCACCTTGGGTAGGACTCCCATCTTGAGTAGGTTTCCCACCAAAGGTAGGTTTTGGTGTTGGGATCTTATTCGAAGACTTGGACTACAACTCTTGGGGCTTCCACCTATATAATGAGGGGAGGGAGGGGGCCACACCCAAGCCATCTAGGCCGCAGCCCCAAGTGGCCGGCACCCTAGACTCTCCCCAAACCCTAGCGCCCTCCTCCACATACAACTCCCGCCATAGGCGAAGCCCTGCCGGAGTTCTCCACCACCAGCGCCACCACGCCGTCGTGCTGCCGGGATTCCGAGGAGGATCTACTACTTCCGCTGCCCGCTGGAACGGGGAGGAGGATGTCGTCTTCATCAACAATGTACGTGTGACCGAGTACGGAGGTGCGCCTGTGGCACCGTCAAGATCTTCTACGCGCTTTTGCAAGCGGCAAGTGATCGACTACATCCACCCCGAGATCTAATCTCGTTAAGCTTTGTGAATCTTCAAGGGTTAGTCTCTTCATCTCCTCGTTGCTACCGTCTACTAGATTAGATCTTGGCTTGTGTTTCGTTCTTGCGGTAGGAAATTTTTTGTTTTCTATGCTACGAATCCCATCACAAAATCATTTCAGCACAAGTATTCAGTTTATCAGAACTGATAATGGGACAGAGTATGTGAATAATGAATTTTGCAAATTTCTTTTAGAGAAAGGAATAATTCATCAAACTTTTTGTCCTGATACTTCTCCACATAATGGATTACCTGAGAGGAAGAATCGGCACCTACTGGAGGTAGCTCGATCACTTATGTTTACTATGAATGTGCCTAAATTTCTATGGAGTGAATCTATTATGACTGCTACTTATCTCATCAACCGGATGCCATCAAGAGTACCTGGGAGGCTGGGATGAAGACTCCATATGAGATGACCTTCGAAAAAAATGAGTTTATTGTTCCACCCAAGGTATTTGGATGTACGTGCTTTGTTAGAGATCACAGACCATCGGTGGGCAAACTGGATCCACGTGTTGTGAAGTGCATCTTCATTTGGTACACATTTAGACAAAAGGGCTATAAGTGTTGGAGTCCTAGTTAGCGAAGAACATTTGTGAGCATGGATGTGACATTTAGAGAGTCTGAGCCATTCTATGGAGAAAAGATGGACATTAACTCGTTATTTGACCTTGACTATCCTAACACATGTGATTCTAGTCGGAGGGGGAGAGTGAACCTTTGAGGACAAAAGAAGTTGAAGAACCGAGAGTTTTGGTTGGTTCAAATCCGTGTCCTATGAGGGAAGAGAGATGGACAAAGACAAATGAGGAACAAAATTTGAGGGTGTATACAAGGAGGCAATTGCAACACGAACAACCTACAGGTGAATAAAGATGGAGGAAGACAAACGAGGAAGAGAACCTAAGGGTGTATACAAGGAGGGAATTGCAACATGAACAACTAGAACCTCAACCTACTAGCGAGGTCCTATTGCAGGGGGAGCAGCATCAAGAACAAAATAGTGAGGTCCTATTGCAGGGGAGCAACATCAAGAACACCAGATTCCAGTGCCCGATTCACTGAATTTACCTATTGCCTTAAGGAAAGAACCACGAGCAAAGACAGGAAACCCTCCTGAAAGATACATGTTTGAGAATGATATTGCAAATTATATGTCATATGGCTCACTATCATCTGAGTATAGAGCTTTCATTACCTCATTGCAATCTGTGGTAATCCCAAGAGATTCGAAAGTAGCAAAACAAGACCCAAAGTGGTATGAAGCCATGTTGAAGGAAATTAAAGCTCTCGAGAAAAACAAGACATGGGATCTTATTTCTATTCCAGCAGGGAAAAATCTAGTTACTTGTAAGTGGGTGTATACAATGAAGAAAACCACTGAAGGGAAAATTGAAAGGTACAAGGCGAGGTTGGTGGGAAGAGGTTAAAGTCAAACATATGGGATTGACTATGATGAGACATTTGCACCGGTTGCAAAGATGAGTACAGTAAGCACTATTGTTTCTTGTGCTACTAACTTTGGTTGGCTGTTGCATCAGTTGGATGTCAAGAATGTATTTTTGCATGGAGATCTTGAGGAAGAGATTTATATGGAGATTCCACATGGTTTTAATAACCCAAACAACAAGGGGAAGGTGTGCAGATTGAAAAAGTCTTTGTATGGTCCCAAGCAGTCACCAAGGGCATGTTTTGATAGATTTCGGCGAGCCATGTGTAGTATGGGTTACAAACAATGTAATGAGGATCATATTGTGTTCTACAGGCATTCAGAGAGTCATATCACAGTCCTCATAGTTTAGTGGATGATATTGTTATCATTGGAGATGATAATGTGGAGATAAGCCGACTAAAGGTGAGGCTGAGCAAAGAATTTGAGGTTAAATATCTTGGCCAACTCAAGTATTTTTTAGGTATTGAGATTGCAAGATCCTCTACAGGGATAGTTCTTTCTCAACAAAAAATATGTATTGGATCTGCTCAACGAGACCGGTATGCTTGGGTGTCGAACTGCTATAACTTCTATTGAGGAAAATCATCAGTTGTGTGCACAATCAGGAGACCTAGTTGATAGAGAGAGCTACCAATGACTTGTCGGACGACTCATTTATTTATGTCATACAAGACCTGATATATCCTATGTTGTGAGTGCGGTCAGCCGCTACATGCATGATCCAAGAAGTGGACATTTAGAGGCAACAAATTGAATTTTGCGCTATATAAAAGGAAGTCATGGAAAATTTTTATGGTTAAAGGATAATGGACACTTGAATGTAGAAGGATATTCTGATGTCAATTGGGCTGGTTGCCTTGATTATAGAAGGTTAACATCGGGTTTTTGTGTTTTTGTTGGAGGAAACCTAGTATCTTGGAGGATCAAAAAACAGTTGGTAGTCTCTCGGTCTACTGCAGAAGCAGAATATAGAGCAATGTCTATTTGCTTGAGTGAGCTGCTATGGATGAAAGGTGTCTTATCAGAGCTAAGAATTCTATGGAAAGAACCACTTTGAAGCTTTGGTGTGATAACAATTCAGAAATCAAGATTGCAAACAATCCAATTCAACATGACAGAACGAAGCATGTGGAAATAGATCGGTTCTTTAGCAAAGAGTGTCTTGATGTGGGATCACTAAAACTAAGCATGTTACTTCTGCAGAACAAGTAGCGGATTGCCTAACTAAAGTTTTAGGGATTAAGGAATTTAATTCATCTTGTAGCAAGATAGGAGTGATATCATCCATCTTGAGGAGGAGTGTTGGACTGTGTGTGTGTTTGTGGCCAAAAGACCCATCCTAGTGTATATATACTCTGCACAGCAGCAAACAACAGTGTTAGGATTTTCACATATCCCCTCCTTGAGAAACAACATAAATGTTTCTCCCAAATGTCACTGTATAGAAGTATGTCATCTAAGAACATAATGAAAAATATTCATAGAAATGGTGCAAAAACTGAATTAATTATGATTTGGAATGTAGATGAGGACCCAAACGGCCTCACCCTAAACTGAAAAGGGTTGTGATGTTTTCTATAAGATGTTTTATCCTCATTTGACCTCATATCTATCTAGTGATATCCATCTCTCGGATTAAGATTTGAAAAGTATGTTGTACCTAACAGTTCGTCCAAGAGCTCATAAACGATACGTAATGGGAACCTGTTCTTCACTGTCAGGCACCTGTAATCAACATAAAAGCGCCAGGAACCATCTTTTTTCTTCACAATTAAAATAGGTGAGGCAACGGGACTCATGCTTTCAGCGATAATGCCAGCTGCTGGCATTTCAGCCACATGCCACTCAATTTAATATTTTTCTAAGGATGGATATCGATACAGTATGATGTTAGTTGGGGTTGTTTCAGTCTCCAAAGTGAAATGGTTTAACTGATGACGCGGTGGTAGTTGATACGTCTCCAACGTATCTATAATTTCTGATGTTCCATGCTAGTTTTATGACAATACCTACATGTTTTGTTCACATTTTATATCATTTTTATGCATTTTCTGGAACTAACCTATTAACAAGATGCCAAGTGCCAGTTTTCGTTGTTTTTGGTTTCAAAATTCTACATAGGAAATATTCTCGGAATTGGACCCCACAAAGACAGAAGTCAATATTTTGCCGACACGGACCTAGAGAGCCAGAGAAGGGCCAGAGGGGGGCCCACACCATATGGCGGCGCGGGTGACCCCCTGGCCGCGCCCTATGGGGTGGGCCCCTCGGGACCCCTCCGAGGCCGCCCTTCCGCCTATATTCTTCCAGGAGTAAAAACCCTAGTAATCGGTCTTCCTCCACGAAAGTTACGTAGCCGCTGCCATCGCGAAGCCAAGGGACAGAAGTCTCTGTTTCGCACGCCGCCGGACGGGGAAGTGCCCCGGAATCCATCTCCATCGACAACACCGCCATCTTCATTGTCGTTGTTGTCTCCATGATGAGGAGGGAGTAGTTCTCCCCGTGAGGGCTCTACAGCTATGTGGTTCATCTCTCTCCCATGGTGTGATCTTTATGTGATCATGAGCTTTGTAATCTAGTTGAATATGTAGATGTTACTCTTGTCTATTATGCACTCTAGAAGTTACTTTAATATGAACTCCGGAGTCACTCTCCACGGTGTGATGGTGACAGTGTGCGCATCGTGTGTGATTCCTTTATGAAGTTGTGGAGCTTGTTTACTCCGGCTTGAGGGTGCTCTTGTAGCCCTACACAATGAATGGTGTTTGTTATCCAACAAGAGAGTGTTTGAGAGTAGCATTTATTTATTCAATTATGTGATCATTGTTGAGAGTGTCCACTAGTGAAAGTATGATCCTTAGGCCTTATTTCTAAGCATTGAAACACCGTTTCCAACAAGTTCTGCTACATGTTCGCTTGCTGCCATTTTTATTTCAGATTGCAATTACTACTTATAATCATCCATATTACTTGTATTTCACTATCTCTTCGAACTAGTGCACCTATACATCTGATAAGTGTATTAGGTGTGTTGGGGACACAAGAGACTTCTTGTATCTTAATTGCAGGTTGCTTGAGAGGGATATCTTTGACCTCTACCTCCCTGAGTTCGATAAACCTTGGGTGATTCACTTAAGGAAACTTGCTGCTGTTCTACAAACCTCTGCTCTTGGAGGCCAACACTGCTACAAGAATAGAAGCGTATGTAGACATCAAGCTATTTTCCGGCACCGTTGGGGGAGGTAAGGTAAAAGGTATTCACATCCTCCGACTACTAAGCTATTTCCTAGCACTGTTTCCGGTGTGTGAGTGCTCGAAGTTATTTCCTTTAGATCCTGCAATTGCATCTTTTTGTTTCTTGTTTTTATTTCACTAGTTAGGCATAATGGAAAACAACAAAAATATTAGAGATCTTTACTATTAAATGGGAGTTGGTCGTTTGACACTCAACGCACTTTGGTGGTCGTCATTAAAAGAATCTTGTCCGTCCAATCTTTCAATGGTGGATCTTGTACATACGTTTCAACTTCAAATAATTTCTACTTTGTACCACCGCAGATTCCACCTACCAAAAAGGTAAGATCCAAAGCAAATTAACTAGAGAAACCCAAGAAATCAGGGATTTCATACACAGTTAATGGATATATTAACTATGCTTTCCTAACTAATCATTGCCTACTAATTATCCTTCTTTACACAATAAAAATCCGGGAAGGCAAGCGAGGAAAAATAGGAATGAAAATTTTCTTTCCTGTTATCGCACGCCCATGACAAGAAATAAAATCTCGACACAACAATCATTCCAGAAAAAACAGGGTGCAGTCTTCCAGATTGTCCTAGCGGGGTTCTCAACGAGAACCTACGATTGGGAGAACCTACGATCGGGAGCAGCGCGTCGGAAGCATTTTCACACGGCAGAGGTGGGTGAGACGCGTGTGGTTCGCGTCGACGAGGTTGCGACGGCTGTACACTGCTGAAGACGGTGCAACACAGGCCGTTTCGCCGATGAGACGATCGACCTGCATCGACTACCTCAAGTGCCGGCTGAACTTTCATCATCAAGTCATCCACGGCCGCACCCTGGTTGTCGCCCACTCTGCCCACGCCAGGTGACCGCATCGCCAACGCCATCCAGACCCGCCCCGTCGACTCAATTTTCATTCCGCTCGACCTAAGCTACTTTCTACTAACCACCATGATCAGTTCAGATGGAGTACTAACTAATGTTCTCTAATTACTTGAAGCCCATCATGATTGATTTGATTTCAACTATACGTGTATCCATCTAGGATGGTCTGAGAGGCCGGACCTGGCAGCACTAAAGATATCTGATATGTGATGTTCAAGCTGTCACCAGGCATGGTCCAGATCTCGAAGGCGAACGCCGTGGGTTTGCCACTTGCCTGGCATCTTCGCCGAGGTCAACAAGTTCATAGCAAGATTCCAGGATATTGAACACAAGTTTGCGACCAAGCAAGAAGCGACCCGAGGTAATCCAATCCAATCCACCCGTCTCATGCTCACCATGATCGACTGAAATTCCACTCCTATGTATGCTCGGCTCAACTAAGCTCATCAATGGCAATGCATGACTCGGAGGTAGTACAAAGTATGGCCTTTACATGACAGACTAAGATAGCTGGTAAATTCTCTTAGCCCTTCAATCATCATATACGCTAGATTTCACTTTGTGTTTTTCTTAACTTTTCAGATTTGCATCATGTTTTTTTACCATATGAGATGAAATATGATTTGAAAAATCAGATTTGTATCATGTTTATTAGGCACATATATCGGTAATTTTTCATCTATGTATTCAGTAATAATCTTTTTACAAAGCATTATCAGAACTAAACTATATTGTTTTGTCATGTTTTCATAGGTGGTAAGGTTCCTTGCAAGTTGTTAGGCATTGCTGTTCTCAAGGTTAGAGTGAGAGTGGTCAGATAATGCCTTGTCAGTAGGGTTGTCCTCTTAAATATTTTTAGAGATAGCATTGTTTAAGGGAAATTCAAATCGGCTCACGGGTACATATTAACTCATTGTGTGAAAATACATTTTTAAGTGTAAAAAAAATTAAAATAATTTTTTTGCATGTATATCTAGACATTTTTTTATCATTTTTATAAATGCCACATAAAATTTTGTTTTCCCATGAAAACTTGTGTACGCACATAGAATATCAGAATGTACACTTAAAATTTTATTTCAAAATATTTTGACATTTTTTATTTTTTCTATAATAGGTGCATATGCACCTATGGGCCAAAAAGCCACCTCCATTGTTCAAGAGAATCAATATTGTAATTGAATTTCTATGGACACCAGAGTACTTCTAATTTTCTCAAGTTCAGTTGTTTTAGTGTATTTGTTCGGAGAAATTAATGTGCATAAATTTGAAGTTTTTAGATGAACTGATTTATTGCAGATGTATTGTGTCAACGATGTTATGAGTTTTTTTTCCTCCATAGTTGTTAATTTAAATTAAGATATGATAGTACATGCACTAGCGGTTACCTAAACATCCGGAAGCGAAATTAGTGAAACAAAACTGCACTTATGACTCAAAAAGTGGAGAGTATCAAATAGCTCATGTTTTCTTATCCATCCTTATTTTACTTCTTCCTTCATTAAGCAGAAGTTCAATTTCAATTGTTAAATCTTGTTGCAACTTGCACTATTGTTTCCTCATTAACTCATTGTTAGGTTATGTAGAGTAAATTGGTTGTGGAGATCAAACACCATAACTCACATGCCCCAATAAAATATCAGGTGCTTCTTGCTGGTGTCATATCATGATAAGCATTTGTATACTTATTGATGCTCACGTGTGATTTAACAAATTTTAAGATGAAATCATATCATTGTGAACCTGCGAGTTTTTGCATAATATATATCATTCATATTTCATTCGTCTGGATAACCATGATGCAAACAATGAAGATTTGAAAGTAAGCAACGGTGTTTGTCTTAAGTGAATCTATCATATTTTAGATGGTATAAAATAATGTGAGAACTCGCACCTAGGAGATTCGGTGACACAAATTACAGTACTTTTAGAATGAAAACATGGATTTTTCTTCAAATCCATCTTACTCTAAAAATAGTCATCAAGATGGAGTGAAAACCATGATATTTGTCTCCATATACACACATTTGAGAAATTATTTTTTATTGATCCGTAGCAACGCACGGGCATCTAACTAGTCTTTATAGTATTTATCTTGAGTTAGGACATGAGGTGTTTGAAGAGAAAATTAAAAACCAATGGAACTTTATATGCATGCTAATGGCAATGTTATTAGTATGAATGCTTTGAACACCATTGTTGTTAATGCTATGGAAAATTCTAAGCTTGGGGAAGCTGGTTTTGAGGAGCATGATATTTTTAGTCCCCCAAGCATGGAGGAGAAAATTTACTTTGATGATACTTTACCTCCTATATATGATGATTACAATGATGACTATCATATTTTCAGTCTACCTACTATTGAGGAGAAAATTAATTATGATTACAATATGCCTCATATATATGATGATTATGGTGATGAGAATAATAATGATAGCTATCTTATTGAATTTTCTCCCACTACAATTAATAGTAATGACTATGCTTATGTGGAGAGTAATAATTTTATGCATGTAGCTCATGATAAGAATGTTTCATGTGATAGTTATATTGTTGAGTTTGTTCATGATGCTACTGAAAATCTTTATGAGAGAGGACAATATGGTTGTAGAAATTTTTATGGTACTAAAACATCTCTCTACATGCTGAAAATTTTGAAGTTACTCGTGTTTTATCTTCCTATGCTTATTGCATTATGCTTACATGACTTGTTTATTTACAAGATTCCTTTTCATAGGAAGTGGGTTAGACTTAAAAGTGTTTCTTATTTGCTTTTGATGCTCTATTTTGCTTCAACTCTTATTTTTTGCGAGAGCATCATTAAAATTACTGAGCCCATCTTAATGGCTATAAAGAAAGCACTTCTTGGGAGATAACCCATGTTTTTATTTTGCTACTGTTTTGTTGTGTCTTGGAAGTTGTTACTACTGTAGCAACCTCTCTTTATCATGTTTATTTCGTTTTTTGTTCCAAGTAAAGTCTCTAATAGAAAGTTGATACTAGATTTGGATTTCTGCGCAGAAACAGATTTCTTTGCTGTTACGAATTTGCGTTTTTCTCTCTGTAGAAGAATCTAAAAAATCTGCAAAAATTCATGCGTTATCCACAGATATGTACGCAACTTTCATTAGTTTTGAGCTTTTTCATCTGAGCAAGTTAAGTGCCTCGAAATAATTCGTCTTTACGGACTGTTTACGGACTGTTCTGTTTTGACAGATTCTGCCTTTTATTTCGCATTGCCTCTTTTACTGTATTTGAGTGGATTTCTTTGCTCCATTAAATTTCAGTAGCCTTGGGTAATGTCCAGAAGTGTTGGTAATGATTGTGTCCTTTCTGAACATGTGAATTTTTGATTATGCACTAACCCTCTAATGAGAATGCTTTGAGTTTGATGTGGAGGAAGTTTTCAAGGATCAAGAGAGGAGGATGATATGGTATGATCAAGAAGAGTGAAAATCTAAGCTTGGGGATGCCCCGTGGTTCATCCCACAGATTTCAAGAAGACTCTAAGCTTGGGGATGCCCAAGGCATCCCCTTCATCAACAACTTATCAGTCACCTCTAGTGAAACTATATTTTAATTCCGTCACATCTTATGTACTTTACTTGGACCGTCCGTGTGCTTTTATTTTCGTTTTGTTATTTTCATTCTCTGAATAAATCGGATCCTACCATGCTTGTGTGGGAGAGATACACGCTCCGCTTTTTGATTTGAACACTTGTGTTCTTCGTTTTACTTTAATATTCATGCGAAAGCTGAAAGCCTCAGCATTGATTGTTATTTTGTTGGAAACAGAAATGCTTCATGTGGTAATTGGTATATTATCTTGAATAATTTGATACTTGGCAATTGTTTTGAGCTCTCAAGTAGATCATGTTTAAGCTCTTGCATCATGTAGTTTAAATATATTAGTGGAGAACTACCGTAGAGTTTGTTGAAATTTGGATTGCATGATTGGTCTCTAAGGTCTAGATATTTTCTAAAAGTGTTTGAACAACAAGGAAGACAGTGTAGAGTCTTATAATGCTTGCAATATGTTCTTATGTAAGTTTTGTTGTACCAGTTTATACTTGTGTTTGCTTCAAACAACCTTGCTAGCCAAAGCCTTGTACTGAGAGGAAATGCTTCTCATGCATCCAAAAACCTTGAGCCAAAACCTATGCCATTTGTGTCCACCATAACTACCTATATGTGGTATTTTTCTGCCATTCCAAAGTAAATTGCTTGCGTGCTACCTTTAAAAATTCATTCCTTGTCTTTGCAATACATAGCTCATGGGAAAGTAGCCTAAAAACTATTGTCGTAATGAATATGTTGCTTATGTATCTTAGTTCTTATAAGTTGCTTGTTGAGCGGTAACCATGTTTCTGGGACGCCATCAACCTGTCATACCTTTGTTAAATATCATGTGAGTTGCTATGCATGTTCGTCTTGTCTGAAGTAAGGGAGATTTGGCATGAGTTGAAATGGTTTGAGTATGCATGTTGTTAGAGAAGAACATTGGGCCGCCAACCAAAGCCATGTATCATGGTGGAAGTTTCAGCTTGGACATTAATCCTCATAATCTCTTATGAGAATATTATTTGTTGTTGAACACTTAAAGCATTAAAAAGAGGAGTCCATTATCTGTTTTCTATGTTGTCCCGGTATGGATGTCCTTAAGTTGAGATCTATCAAAATCGAGAAATCAAATGCAATTTATCTCCTTGGACCTTTGTACAGGTGGCATAGAGGTACCCCTTTGTGACACTTGGTTGAAACATATGTAATGCGATGATAATCCATGGAAATCCGAGCTAATTAGGACAAGGGCAGGCACTATTAGTATTCGATGCATGAGGCTTGCAACTTATAGGAAGTTTTATGCATAACCCATATGAATTATTACTACCGTTGACACAATTGTTTCCATGTTCTCAAAATAAAAATCTCTAGCACATGAGTAATGCTTCCCTCTGCGAAGGGCCTTTCTTTTACTTTATGTTGAGTCAGTTTACCTACTTGTTTCTATCTTAGAAGCAAACACTTGTGTCAACTGTGTGCATTGATTCTTACATGCTTACTTATTGCACTTGTTATATTACTTTATGTTGACAACTAACCATGAGATATACATGTTACAAGTTGAAAGCAATTGCTGAAACTTAATCATCCTTTGTGTTGCTTCAATGCCTTTTACTTTGAATCTATTGCTTTATGAGTTAACTCTTATGCAAGACTTCTTGATGCTTGTCTTGAAAGTACTATTCATGAAAAGTTTTTGCTATGTGATTCAGTTGTTTAGTCATTATCTTTTTGTTAGCAAATTATAGACCATTGCTTTGAGTCACTTCATTCATCTCATATGCTTTACAATAGTAGTGATCAAGATTATGTTGGTAGCATGTCACATCAAAAATTATTATTTTTATCGTTTACCTACTCGAGGGCGAGTAGGAACTAAGCTTGGGGATGCTTGATACGTCTCCAACGTATCTATAATTTCTGATGTTCCATGCTAGTTTTATGACAATACCTACATGTTTTGTTCACACTTTATATCATTTTATGCATTTTCTGAACTAACCTATTAACAAGATGCCGAAGTGCCGTTCCTGTTTTCATTTTGGTTTCAAATTCTACATAGGAAATATATTTGGAACGAAGATGAGTATTTTGCCGAGACGGACCCAGAGAGCCAGAGAAGGGCCAGAGGGGGCCAAGGGGCCCCCACACCATATGGCGGCGCCGGTGACCCCCTGACTGCGCCCAACTACGGGGTGGGCCCCTCGGGACCCCTCCGAGGCCGCCCTTCCGCCTATATATTCTTCCAGGAGTAAAAACCCTAGGGGAATCGGTCTTCCTCCACGAAAAGTTACGTAGCCGCCGCCATCGCGAAGCCAAGTTCGGGGACAGAAGTCTCTGTTCCGGCACGGCGCCGGGACGGGGAAGTGCCCCCGGAATCCATCTCCATCGACACCACCACCATCTTCATCGCCGTTGCTGTCTCACATGATGAGGAGGGAGTAGTTCTCCCCGAGGCTGAGGGCTCTACCGGTAGCTATGTGGTTCATCTCTCTCTCCCATGGTGTGATCTTTATGTGATCATGAGCTTTGTAATCTAGTTGAATATATAGATGTTACTCTTGTCTATTATGCACTCTAGAGGTTACTTTAATATGAACTCCGGAGTCACTCTCCACGGTGTGATGGTGACAGTGTGCGCATCGTGTGTGATTCCTTTATGAAGTTGTGGAGCTTGTTTACTCCGGCTTGAGGGTGCTCTTGTAGCCCTACACAATGAATGGTGTTTGTTATCCAACAAGAGAGTGTTTGAGAGTAGCATTTATTTATTCAATTATGTGATCATTGTTGAGAGTGTCCACTAGTGAAAGTATGATCCCTAGGCCTTGTTTCTAAGCATTGAAACACCGTTTCCAACAAGTTCTGCTACATGTTCGCTTGCTGCCATTTTTATTTCAGATTGCAATTACTACTTATAATCATCCATATTACTTGTATTTCACTATCTCTTCGCCGAACTAGTGCACCTATACATCGACAAGTGTATTAGGTGTGTTGGGGACACAAGAGACTTCTTGTATCTTAATTGTTGCTTGAGAGGGATATCTTTGACCTCTACCTCCATGAGTTCGATAAACCTTGGGTGATTCACTTAAGGAAAACTTGCTGCTGTTCTACAAACCTCTGTTCTTGGAGGCCCAACACTGTCTACAGGAATAGAAGCGTGCGTAGACATCAGTATTGTATTAAAGGCACTAAAGACATCATCATATTCTGACAGGACATTATGCAGATATGGAGCCATTCCACCGATACTTTTTCATCAATAGCAAGACTGCGATCCAAAATAGCCATGGCATACAAGACATTTCTGAAGTTTAAATATGGATACGTCTTGCATCTTAGTTTGTTGTTTGGAATGCATCCCCTCTAACAAAATCGGTTTGATCTAGTGCAAGAATTCCATAAATTTGAGAGTCCAATCCACTATCATTTTACCACAACTCTTGAGCCAGTCCATTCTGAAAACCGCATCATAAGAAGCCAGATCTACAATGTGCCACTTGTGAGTCAGATGTCATCAGTTTCCCATCTGCAATATTTTACAAAATTGTTTTAGTGAGAGAAATGACACAATGTTCTATTGTTCTTGTGAGAAATGTGAGAGTACTGCTAGAATCTATAAGTAGCACTGCCACCTGATTGCCTACTAAAGCTCGCAATCTCATGATCTCCCCACTATCTATGCCACCTACTGCATTCAGAGACAACTGGCAACAACTTGCTAATACATGAACTTCTTACAGTAGTTCCGATGCCACCACTACATCTTCATATAAGACTTCCCCAAATTCTCCTACCTCAATGGTTAGAAGATGACCAGTGCTTACACTCATGTTCTTTTGAGTATTTTTTGTTGCAATTTAAGCAATTATCTTTATGTGCTGAAAATTGTTGTTTCCTTGCTTATGAGGACACTCAAGCCGAGCTGTTGGTGTTGACGTAGCTGATGTAACTATAGCAGTAGGGTGTGTTCGAGGTCTGTGATCCTCAGTCTCCTCCTCTTGTATACGAGCAAGCGATGATGTTATGTTAATGCTTGTAGGACCATGCTGCCAAAAAAGTTGTTTGATATCTTCATGCAACCAAAACACAAACTGTGTAATACAAACCATGTGGTGCTCAAAGTTTTGTCCACAGAAATTAAATAGTACATGCACCCCGAGAAAGTCGGGAGATATTAAGATATTGTACTTTTAGTTGGAGTAACTTGGTAATTTTCCACCAAATTCATACTGACCAAATTGTAGTGCCACTGCTTGCATAAAATCATCCCAATTAATCAAACAATGTGTGCGCTTGTAAGATTGAAACCACAAGGCATCATGACCCTCTAGATGAAACATACCCAAGCTCACCCAATGATGTTCTGGTGCTTTATGCATGTTGAACTAGGTGATGCAAAGATCGACCTAGAGAAGTGGTTTATCACTTGAGAAACAGGGAAAATCATATCGGAGAGGACAAACGACATAATCCCCATGCATGTTGGTCTCATACCCGTCCTTGGGAAACTATGGTGGAGTGTGGAAACCGGTGGGGTGCACTGGTTGTCCCAGTAGTGGCACACCATTGACATAGGTATGCCTACAGGGCATGTCGAATAAGTACCCCTGGTCCACAAGAGAGCAGGAAGCCCATGGACTCGAAGCTTTGGAGGTCCAGAAGATTGGAGATTCTCGGATTAGGAAGCTAGAGTGATTATAGGAAACTTGTATCA
The DNA here is from genome assembly GCA_030979885.1 of Lolium multiflorum. Lineage (NCBI taxonomy): Eukaryota > Viridiplantae > Streptophyta > Magnoliopsida > Poales > Poaceae > Lolium > Lolium multiflorum. The sequence goes on from CM061753.1 coordinate 63,700,138, forward strand.
ATATAGGGAAAGTCCCAACGCGGCACAATAATTTGTAACTTGTACGACACGGAAAAGCCTCGGCTCACCTCCTATATAAAGGAGAAGCCGAGGGTGAAAGAGAGGACGGATCATTGTAACCCTAGTCACCGTAATATTGAGTTGAGCACCTTTTTTCGGCTGAACCTTCGAGATCTACTTGCCCACTAATTCTTATGAAACCCTAAGTCTACAATACGAAGGCATTGACGAGTTAATCCCTCGTCAACCAAATTTTGTCAGATGCAATTGAGCAACCCCCTTATTAACGGTGAGAATCTCAACCCATGGTGCTCCCTTAGACTATTCCAACTCGATGAAGGGGTTATTGACGCTGTCCAGATCCTCGCCAAAATCACCTAGCATTTAGCGAAACCCACAAACCTCGTATGTGACGCCTTCACATCTTTGGCCATGGCGGTGACACGGGTCAACACCTCCTCAATCTTCTTCTACAATGCTTCCATTCATTCTAGCACGAATTTCATTCGAGCCGACGGTTGTGCAAGCTTAGCGGGGGCATTCACGTCTCTCCTCCGAATCCGATCGAACCTAGTTAGGATTTTGCGCATCATCGCAGGTTTCACGGTGGAATTTGAGTAGACAAATATCAAGATTCTTGGAGTGCGAGCTGATTGAGATGAGGAACAAAAAAGGGGATGCGATACAAACTAGAGGATGAGAGAGCTCAAAACTTTCATTTCAATTCGTTAACCTAATATGTACATCGACTTGGTTCTTATGGAATCTCTAGCAGCCTGACGCAAACATACCAGAAGTGTTCGTTTGTGTCCGAGCGGTTAGAAAATGGGAAAACCCCCCAACCCAGCAGACGCAAATTGACCGGCCTGTTCGCACCGATGCATTCGTAGCCCAAATTTGGGCTTGAAATGCAACGTCACGGAAATCAAGCGAGTCCGCTCACGCTCGCTTGCTGTCCTCCTTCTAAACCTACATGGCTCATCCGCCAGTGGCACAGAAGCCACTCCCACCCAAAAATTGTATTTCGCCGGCGCCAAGCCCTAGCTTGCGATGGATGTCGTTGACGCCATCGACATCCACCAAGACACCCCAAGTAGCGCCCAAGTGGTCCCAGAGGCTGACCCAAAACCAAACCCATAAGCGGCCGCCACGGTGCCGAGAAGGAGCATGTGATGGAGAAGAGGGTGATACAAATCAAGAAATGCAAGGACCGACGCGCTGTCCTGCGGGCAAAGACATGCCATAAAGCTTCCACCGCTATTGTGGGTATAGCCCATCGGGTATCCACCGCTAGTGTACCTCGTTCGGCCAAACTAGAGGCCCACAGGATGGTTTTTTGGGGACCACGAAGCCCAAGAGAAGCTGGCAGCTATGGAGCATCAGAAGCCCAGGTTCCTCGCTTATGGAACGACAAGCCCAGGATTAAGAAACCATGGGGTTCACCTCTAACTTGTAACCGACTCGGTCAGGGTACTTGAGATCTAGCCTCGAATATAAAGGCTAGGAGGGGCCGCCTAAGAGGCTCTCTCCAACTCACACACAATCTTCCCTAAGTAAGATCCGATCTACACCACCATAGCCATTACACCGACATTCAAATCTCCATCGATAATGAAAATCAAACAAGCAGAAGTAGGGTATTACCCTCCGGGGGCCTAAAGCTGGTTAAACTTCCCCCTATCTATTGTTTGTTAATAGACGAATCTGCGAGCGCACCTCTTTCTCTAATCCCAAGTCCATCTTTAATGGACATTGACGTGGATACCCCACGTCTCGCTGCTAGGGTGTGTGATGTGATAACCTTGGAGATGCAGACCATCACCAACACCTAGCTCGGGCTATCTCCTTCCGTCGATGAGGCCATGCTCATGATGAAGCGGGAGGCAATCATCAGCCATGCCCAGACCTCGTCGACAAGCTCCGTAAGTTCCAAGGCCACACGTCCACCTCTACATCGATGACCGTCACTTTTGCTGCTAGCGACACCTTGTCCCGCAATGCAGGTCCAGGCACCTCTCTCCCGTCTCTGGCTCACAATCGTCGTCACTAGATGACCCATACAACAAGGGTGACCTTGAGGCCCCTCATATGGACCTGAACTGCACGTCGGGCGGGGATCTAGGAGTCGAACCCATCAGGAAGACTCGTGCTTCCATCAGCCACGCATTGGCACGCCGGTCTCGTCTCTTCTTGGCCTCGACGAGCTTCTCCTGCTTAGTTAGCACCTTCTTCGGCACCTTGAGCTTCGTATCGCGGCAGGTGGAGGTGCCGCGCTTTGAGCCCGCCATAGGTACGGTCTCTTGGCTGGCTGTGGCGGTAATTGCGGTGGCTTCGTCGGTTTCCATGGCGGCGATGATGGTGAGAGCATCCATCGCTCGGTAGGGTTCTTGCCGCCGCTCGAATACGATATTTGGGGTGTGGCGGGAGTAGAAGTGACTTATGTGCCACTAGCGAGCGGGCTATGTAGCAGGAAGAGGAGGACGTGCACGGACTTGTAGCACGTCCTCGCAAACACATTTCGAGCCTGAATTTGAACCGGAAATACGCCTCGGCGGACAATCTGGTCAATTTACGTTAGACCGCTTGGCTGGAAGTAGACCCAAATTTTACCGCGCAGACCAAAAAAGAACGATCATTTTTTTTAGAATTTAACACTTTCACTATATATATAGCAAGCAAAGCCGTCTCATTAAAAACCTTCCGGTCCCCTTAGATACCCTGGTAAGGAAAAGAGTGCGTAGAAAACTTGCTGCCAGTTCATTACATAATCGTTACATCATTTGCAATAACCGCTCTAATAGCATCAGGGGAATCACCATGCCAAACAGCTTGGGTCACATCCATGAGCTTGGCTAAACTATCACTGCCTCATTTGCCTTCTTAGGACAGTGGGAGAAAATAACACGAGCAAAACCCCTACACAGGAAAGTAGCCTCCTCATATATTGCTGCTGCTACTCCTAACGAATTGCCCCCGTCCTGCATAGTTGTAATCACTTCAGCGCAGTCAGATTCGATGATGACTTTGTTACATCCAACAAAAACGAACGATCACTTTGTGTCCCAAGCACCACAACGTTTAGCTTACGGAGCCAAAGGCCCGATTCTAGATGTGTGCCTGGTCCAACTCCAACCCCAGTTGACCTGGCGACCCAATGTCCACCTCACACTGGTAGCAGGTGTGTCACGGCGAACCTACGTACCCCCATAAGCCTAGTAATATATAAGTACATGGCTGCTCGGCTATTGGAGTTCACAAGATATGCTGGGTTAGTTATTCATACTCATCGCTTCCAAGTTTACAAGATCCAGCAAATATGTTGTCCGCAAGTTTTAAGCTCCTCCTCTTCCACCTTTACGCAAGCTGCTGCTTGCTCTCTTACAGTGTTGTAGCAGGAGCCACTGCCTTACCTTTCTCCTTCAACTTCGACTTCTCCGACAGATCCAGCTACCGCTCCGCCGACCTCCAATTCGAGGGCGATGCGGTCCAGCACGGCGAGCTGGTCGACCGCACCTGTCACTCGATGGCGCAACCATTCAAGAATTGCACGGGACGGATGTCGTACAGATACCCGGTGCCGTTCTACGACACTACCACCGGAGAGGTTGCCAGCTTCACCACGCGGTTCACCTTCGCGATCAAGGCCGGCAAAGTCAGGGGTGACGGCATGGCTTTCTTCCTCACCGGTTACCCATCCAGGTTGCCGCTGACCTCCCGCGGGAGCGATCTCGGCATTCATGGCGGTGAACCCGGTGCAAACCGATTCGTCGCCGTGGAGTTCGACACATACGGCAACACCTTCGACCCCTGCCACACCCACGACCATATCGCCATCGACATCGATACTGCAATGGACTCGTTTAACGCTACATGCTTGCCCAGATTGAGCCTGGAAGGCTCCATGACGGCGTCCATCTCCTTCAACAGCAGTACCAACATGCTGCTCGCCTCCCTGCACTTGCATGACAATCCTTCTCGTGGCTCCTATCAGGTCAGCATGCATTTACCCGATCCCGTCATGTCCTTGCTCCCGCCGGAGCTGGCTGTGGGGTTTTCTGCGGACGCTGGCTCATCCTTCGAGTACCATCAGATACTGTCCTGGAGCTTTGACTCAACTCTTGCCACTCGCACGTCAGGTACTTCTCATTCTCTTCCCACAACAATAACCTAATTAAGAGCATAAAGTTCTAGGTTTAACGTGTCATTTCGCTTCCTCTCGTGTCTACAGGAACCAGCGCACCAACAGCCCAACAAAAGCCAGCTCCAGTGGTCACTGAAAAAGGTACATATACCCCGCGTTGACTATCTTGAGACAAAGCCCTTGAGACATATATATGTGGAATAATGTTTGACTCTTGCGATGCATTTTACCTGTGGATTTAACGTGTCATTTGACTCTTGTATATAGAAATCAGCGCACCAGAAATCCAACTGAAGCGAGCTTTGGTGGTCAGTAGAAAAGGTATATATGAAGAACCCTTGACCCATCATCTCGACATATATCTATAACATAATTTGATTTGGAGTTTTCTTGTGTTTACTGTAGTACTTCTAGATCAGACGAGTGCATGGAACTCCGGTTCAGTAGTGCTACAGGCCCCACCGCCACCGGACGGATTTAACTCCGGTCCAATAGTGCTACAGGCCCCACCACCACCGGACATATTTAACTCCGGTTTAGAGGCCCCACCACCATCGGGCATATTTAACTACGGTTTAGAGGCCCCACCGCCACCGGACTCATTCAACTCTGGTTCACTGCCACAGGCCCCACCGCCACCAGACGAATTTAACTCCGGTTCAGTGTCACAGGCCCCACCGCCACCAGCCAGTTCAGTTCCAACATCCACTGGAAAAGGTACGAAACCCCCTTGATATTTTTAATTTGAAAAACATAATAGCCTGCATTTTGCTATAGTACCTCGGTTTCGATGACTAAGGCGCACACGTATTTCAATACAAACTTTGACCGAAAAAATTAAGCAACAGAATCTTGATTATTTTGTATGTAATTAGTATCGCTGGATTCGTATTGAAAACACTTCCTAATGATGATTATTTATATACCAATAATCTTTATATATTTGGATAAAAAATTATCAAAGAAAAATGAGGGCGCCTTACACATTAGATTAGAAGGAGTACTAGTTTGTGACCAACACATATAATAATGCCATTAATTTCAATGTGGTTAGACTGAATTTGTACCTCAGACTAGTCACAATGCATAGTATCATATATAAGTATTATGCATATGATACTAGTGTACGCAGTGGCAGGCCGAGAATTTGGGAAAGATATGGTCTAATTTCTAATACCCAAAACTATGAAAAAAGTATATCTTCGAATCCCCACTCAATAACAACATATATTAGCCAAAGCTCAGTAGAATGCATAAGTTGATTTTTTACATGAAACATAAGTTAACCAAATGAAAATTTTAAAAAGCACAAAAAGCATGGTGGCATCATCGCATAATTAACAGACATTTTTAGTACCTAATAACGAAGCTTTGCTCTGATACTAGCCTACCATTTTCTCATCAATCATCAGAGATGAACCGGAACCTACAAAGACAAGAAAAAATAATCAGAAAATAGTATGGATGAATACATGATACTTAAGTTGTATAGGTAAGGAAGTAACTTACCACTGGCTATACTTGGTATTTGTTTCTTGCGTGACCTCATACTTTGGAAACAATACAAAATACTATCATCATCAATGCTTGCAAATATGTCTCACTCAATGTAGCATAACATATTCCTCAAATATGTCTTGATAATCTTCATTGTCGAGATTGCTCTTTCCCACTTTTGCTGTTGCAACCGGCGAAATCAAGGCTGACTCAATAAGACGATATACCAATGGAAAGGTCTTGTGTATCTCCGTTTGAACCATCTTAAGAGCAAGATTTCCAAGATCAATACAATTTGCAAAGTCCGGATCATCTCTCACATCAACAATAAATGTGACAAGTTGGTCCCTGAGGACTATACAATATACACTATTATTGAGAGAAATTATCAGCGTAAATTCGTGCAGTTTCAATTAACTTATCATTAACAAAATTAGCAAATGCATTATTTAGATAAAGACAAGATGTGCACCGGAATAGTCTAGTAGACCTTTCAACAAACTGTTTATTGAACTCAACGATGATTTGATAAAGCACCACATTAAATATTTCATGATTGAAATGGTCATTAAAAGTTACTAGCTGGCTGCCACGACCCCTCGAACGACCTCTAGGTGGTATTCTCTATCTTCCATATTGCAAAAAAAATGAGAGCATGGTAAATATCTTGCAAATTGCAAATTAAAATTTAGAAAAAAACTCTGAGCAGAAAATATGTGGTGTGTGTCATGTAATCATAGAAATGCTCGGAGAAATACACCTGCCATTTTTAAAATTTAAGAACTAAGAACGTATAGAATGTACCCCCTTCGTCCCATGAAACTTGTCTTAAACTTATCAAAATTTAGATGTATCTAGACACAAAATAGAGTCTAGATACATCAAAATTTAGACAAAGTTGGGACAAGTATCATGGAACGGAGGGAGTATATTTGGCATCCACGAAGCTCATGCATGCCTTTACCACAAAAAATTGAGAAAAAGTTATCCCTCTGTCTCAAAATAAGCTGGTCAAGTTTCTGTAGATACAGTTGCATCTAGATATGTTTTAGTTAGTGCATACATCCATATCTAGAAAAGGTTGAGCAAGTTATTTTAAGACAGAGAGAGTACTTAACTCAACGCTTACATCCGCTTAGCCAAACTTCTCTGCCACAATACTTTCTCCTCTGCTACACTTTGTACGATGGAGCAGTGGCACATATGTCAAAACTGGCACCTGGTTTCAAATTCAATGTATGTATAATGTTGTAGGTCCGAGCTTGGCCCTCAGTATCCAATCCATGCAGGTAGAAATATAAAAACAATAATCACCCTCACCAAAAACAAAGAAAATAGTTTGAAAATAAAATCTGGCACGTCAAACTTGAGTCACCTCCTCCTCACTTCCCACGTGCACTCACCTCGTGTTCGTCTGGTAACCCTCTCTCCGTATCTGGATCTGGCCACGAGGGGCAGAGAAGGCGCAAGGTCCTTTTTTTACACGTATTACCTGCTCATGGTCCTTTGTACGGTTTCAATAGTTTTTTTACGAACCTGTCAGAGGGCGGGGAGGTCCCGCATTGCATTATAAGAAGAGGAAAAAACGATCTAGTTAATAAGGGAAACTGGACTCGAAGACCATACAAGCACGGTTAATTACGGGAAACTAGCGAAAACCGGTCACTACACACCCGAATAAGAATTAAGGCACATCGTATGATCTAGATACAAGAGTGTCTCTAGGCCCAAAACCATCGGAAACACCTTGTGCCCAGCCAAACCAACACCTGCAACCTCTAGAGCCCTCAAGCAACAATATGGATGCTCGCGAAAAACCTCATGACAGTGACTAAGCATTGACCTGTAAAAACTCTCTAACAGCCCGGGTCATCGCCGGCGTGATAGGCTTCTTATACATCCCCAGATAGGTCTTCATTTTCTCTTGCACCTCTCCCTCGAATCCTTTTTTTGAGGACGCTTCCTTCGGCAATTCTCCGAAAGACTCTGCCAACCTATGCTCAGCGCGCTTGGTAATCGGAATTGTGCAATCGGAATAGTTTCTAGTACATTGCATTGATATGTTATGGTTGTTACATATGCATGACTCCTAACAGGCATGTAGTGGCGCACGCATGCGCATGGGCGTGGCTCTGGAACCGGTTTGGCTATAGACTAGGGGATACACATTTCAGCATGCCTTTTTCCCCTGTATGGTAGGTTATGTGCATGGTTTCAACTTGTCCTTTTGGCATACCAATCCAATTCAAAGTCCTAAAACAGAATAAAACAGAGTGAAGACATGCAACACGAATCTGAAAGCACTAACCTGAGTGAAATCAACGGAGAAAACATCCACGAGACATCACGCGCATGGAACATTTGCCGATCTCACAAGCATATGGTTATTCAACACACACACACACACACATGTTTGTTTCGCCATGTCTGATGCAAAATTCATGCAAAACGTGTTACTTTTCTAAAGTTAATTCAAGTTTTCTCTTCAGGTCAAATCCTTGGTAGGTGCATCTTGAGCAAAGTAGTAGTAATTTCTTTTACTAAATTCATTCGCATGCCTTGTTGTGCTTGAACAGATGTTAAAAGGGAACACACATCTAGAACAACGATGATTGGCGTAGCCTTTCTAGCAATAGTTTTTTTGTTAGTCGTGATTTGGTGTGGTGTGGCATCTTACAAGCACACGCACCAAGGCGATTTCTCTGTGAATGGAGCACGGGATTTGGCTAAACGATTTGAGTACCAAGAATTGTTTATTGGGACGGACAAATTTTCCAAGAGCAGAGAACTTGGACAGGGTGCATTTGGCGTTGTATATGAGGGAAATTTGAAGGACCAGGACGACCAACAACATCAAGTAGCCGTAAAGAAACTCAAGGGGTGTGATGGAGAAACCGACTGCTTCCACGCGGAACTCAAGACAATTAGTGAAACAAGGCACAAGAATCTAGTCAGGCTGAAGGGTTGGTGTAGCAGAAATAGAAGCAGCTTGATCGATTTTATGTTTTGGTGGAGGCAAAAGCTGAGTGTTGAACTCTTCCTTGTCTATGAATTGGTTCCTAACGGAAGTCTCGATGTGCACTTGAGTGAGAAGACGCAAAGAGTTCTACCATGGGCAACGAGGTATGTACCCAATTGTATTTGATGCAATTCAATTTATCTTGAGAAAAATTGTTTACATTTACTAAACAACAACATTTAAGTAAACCAACCACATAAGAATCTCCCAAAGACATAACTCCTAAAAACATAATTACCTTAATTTAATTATGTCTTGAGATATTTATTAGCATATCAGGCTATAACACAACTAAAAAATAATACAACTACATGGCAATTGTAGATGTTAGCCCGTAAACAGAAAAAAAATAGTCAAAACAAGATAGCAAACTTGTATTTAGTTAATAAAAACACGATGGAGTAATGCAATTTATTTGCGTTTTTTTTTATTATGGGCAACAGAGAAACCTACTACGACGCAAGTATACCAGACTTTTCCTTTCAGTTCCATTCTAGCAAACTTCTTCATATGGTTGATAAATGTTATTGATCTTCTTTACTGGCGTTATTTTGAAATTTTGCGAACCTTAGAAGTACACCTTAATACATAGGATAATTATGTGTTTTCATGAATATGCTTGTCCAACTCTACAACAGAGGGCCCATAGAAAAGCATGCATGAATGCCAATTTTATACCGACAATATTTACATATTTGAAATTAATTTTTGGTCAAAGAAAAATCACGTAGAACGAGGATGCCTTATTTTTATTGGAATGGAGGAAGTACTACTACGGAATTCTAAACATTTAATGGCGACTTTCAATTTGTTTAATAGGTACAACATAGTGAAGGACATAGGATCAGCTCTTCGTTACCTCCATCATGAATGCAATAAATGTATATTGCACAGGGACATCAAGCCAAGCAACATACTCTTGGATGAACAATTCAATGCCAAGCTTGCTGACTTCGGGCTATCCAGGATTGCCCACACCAAGAATGAAGAAGCTTTGACAACCGCGAGAGAGACTTTGCAGTGTGATTCTAGATCAACTGCAGTAGTACAGACAAAAGCTATCGGGACGAAGGCATACATGGACCCAAATTGCATAAAAGATGGTATAGTCAGCTTCACACGCCACTCTGATGTCTACAGCTTTGGACTCGTGTTATTAGAGATTGCATGCACAGGAAACTCCAGGGCGCTTGTCTGGGACATGTACAAACGCAACCCAGAAAACATGGCGGCTTCGGCGGATGTAAGGTTAAAGGGAAACTTCGATGTTGCTCAGATGCAACATGTGGTTGTCCTGGGTCTTTGGTGTTCATCCCTAGATGACCGCCGGCGACCTTCCCTACTGCAAGCAATGGAAATACTGGAGCGGGGAGCAACATTGCCCAACTTGAGAGAATACTAGTGCCGGGGCCGCCTCATTTATTTTTTGCTATGTTGCTATTATGTACTTGTTCTTCTAATTTTTTTTTTATCTACTTACGTTTTGCATATAATACATGTAACTAAAGAAGAGAACGGTCTAGGCTGCTGTATTTTTTAGAAGAAAAGCTTTCTGGATTAATATGTAGCTGCTAAAATCAATGAATATTCAAATACATCAAGCCCTTGGCTAGTGTTGTATGCTTGTGTCAATGGATATAAAAACCGAACTTAGTTAAGTTGAAGTTATGTAAATTGAACTGATGCTATGTAAGTTGAAGTTGGTCTGCTACTGGAGTGAATAAAAACGGAAGATACGTCAAAAACCTTGCTACCAGATGTCACAAGAATAAGACCCCGACGCTCCTCTTCAAGATTACATTGGCAAAGCGTTCGACTCAATCCGTTGGGGCTACCTTGTTGACCTATTCCAAAGGAGCGGCTTCGCGAGTCGCTTTCGGAATTGGATTGTGGCGCTTCTCACACCTCGAATGTTCTTCTCAATGGGGTGGCTGGCTTTTCACCATGGTCGCGGGTTGCGTCAAGGTTACCCCTTTCGCCGCTCCTCTTCCTTCGCTTGCACAAGTTTTGGAAAGAGCATCGACGTACAACCTCATACACATGCTACGGGGGAGATGCACCATTTTACGCACATCTCTACATGCGGACGATGCGGCGTTCTTTATTGCTCCTATCAAGGAAGATATCCAAAACCTTGCTTGCATCCTCCATGACTTTGGGGAGGTCACCGTCCTACGTACGAATTTTCTAAAGAGTTGTGTTGTTCCGGTAAGATGTGGCCATTGGAACCTTGACGACATCCTTCATGGAATCCCGACCAACATGGACTCTTTTCCGCTTCGATACCTCGGGATACCCCTCTCGGTTAATGCTTGAAGAGGATATAAATCCAAAAATTGGGATAAGTGCTCCGGCAAGCTTCCCACTTGGAATGGAAAATACATTACCACGGCCGGCCGAATAGCTTTGGTGAAGTCGGCCCTCGCCTCTCAAGCTATCTACTACTTGAAACCCCTATCCATCCCGGCGAGCACCTTCAAGTTCATTAATAAGATTGAGTGCACCTTCCTTTGGTCGACCAAAGACCACACAACGGGTGTTGAGTGTAAGGTGAATTGGGATATGGTTTGTCACCCCCAAGAAGCTTGGCGGCCTTGGATTCCTTCACATGGGCAAGTTTGCTACAACCCTTCGGCTCATATGGCCATGGTTACAGTGGAAGGGCCGGAGAAAGATTTTGGGTTGGCTCCAGAAATCCATGCAAAACCAATGATATGGTAATGGCAAGAAGACACATTTTTCGTATGCACCTTGGCTGGGGGAGGGGGGCGGGGCGAAAACTAGTTGAAGCAGACCGCTAATTTTCTAATTCTCCAAGAGAAATAATTGGAAAGTGGCCCAAGATTTGCAGGGTAATACATGGGTGGGTAGAGTGGATTTGGAGCAAGATTTCTCAGTGGAGCACTTATCCCAATTTTTGGAGCTATGGGGCCTCATTGGCAACTTCCATCTTAATGAAAGGTGGAGGAGGACATTGTTTGGAGACTCACTTCAAAGTGCCAATACACGGCGAAGTCCGGATATGGTGTAAATTTTTTGGGTTACACTCTATCAAGCTTAAACAAGTTGGTTTGGAAGGCTTGGGTGCTGCCCAAGGTGAAAATTTTCTTTTGGCTTGCAAACCAAAGTAGGATTTGAACGGACGACCGCTTGGTGAAGCGGGGGTGGCAAAATTGTGGCATATGTCCATTATGGAAGCAATGGAGTCCGTTGACTATCTCTTCATTCATTGCCGCTTCAACATACGACTTTGGGAGAAGGCTAAAGGTTGGTTGGGCATCCCCAAGCTTCACACAAACCTATGGGCGGACCTTTCTTTTCCGGAGTGGTGGAACATGATGTCCACGGGGAAAAACCGCAAAGCGGTGGCTTCCCTCACTATGCTCATAACTTGGAAATTTGGAACAAACAAAACGATAGGGTGTTCAACAACAAGCACGCACCCTCGAAGTCATTTTCGACAAGATTGCAAAACAAGCTAGGTTATGGGTGTTAGCGGGTGCAAAAAGATTGGGTCATTTGATGCCGGGAGACTAAACTTGTAATAAGCCACACATCTTTACTTTCTTCTAAAAATTATTCTTAATCAATAGATTGGGGCAAAACTTTTTCCCAAGTTTCAAGAAAAACGAAAGTGGAAATTTGACGTCTACATATTTGATCGTTGATGTTACTACCCAGACTCAAGTCGTCTTCTCTTCCTTGTTAGTTTGTTTTATTGTCTTTTTTTTTTGTCGCATGATCACTCCGCCTTGTTTGTACGAAATTACCAGGCTCGCCTCATCAAGAAATTGAGGCTAAACTAAGGGAATGTACTAAAACAAACTTTGTGTAATTATTTGTTCAAAAGCTAAGTCTGTTTTATCTGCCTTTTATGGATCGTAATGTCTATCTATCTATGTTAATTCCGTAGAGCCACATCCAAATCATGCCTTTGAAAAAAATGGTCACCACTATTCTTTTCAGCATTATGGGCCACATCGTTACAAACTTCAGCGTGTCTTTTTTTTTTGAACAAGGAGAAGCGCCGGAGGAGCCAACATTTTATTCAGCTCATAGACAGTTTACAATATGTAGTACAATTCCCTGTATCATAAGATTTTGAAGAGAAGAAGATATAGGACAATCGCCTAACATTACATGAGCCGAATTAGAGCAGTTGAATATAGGCAACGCCTAGGAATGTCTAATTTCGTGTTGTGCACAATTATGAGCTATACCATTGAGGTCTCTTTTGATGTGATAACTGATAAATCGTTGGTTGCAGCTCTTCTGAAACTTTCTTATATGCTATCTGGTGCCTTAGCTCCCAGGAACCTAGGTATCTGTGATCTTCGGAGATGAAGCGGCTCTTGCAAGTATTAGATTAGCAGTAAGGAAGGTAACCCCTTGAGCTTCGATTTGTTCAGCAATTCGAGCTGCAAGAAGAGCTGGCGCTTCTGCTTGTAATGGCGAAAGGGCTTTTGCCGTTGAAGCTTGAATTGTCTGGGTAGTTGACAGTATACTCCTATACCTGTTGTACGGAGTAACTCTTTCTTGAGATCCTGGAGGTTTTGTTGTCTTCCATGCCACATCAGAGAAGATTTTACTTCCATGGATGGAAGATCCGTCTTGATTGTGTCGCCCTGCCTGATACGAGTATATGGTTTTCTCTTGTGCTATGATGCTTTTCCCTGTCCGTCGATAACTGCATGACATCCAACATTTCCAAGTTTCGGTTGATAGCGTTAGCCATCTATATAACTCCATCCCGAATTTTATTCCGAGCACCACGCATGTTCCTGGCAAACTTGCTCGCCCGTTAATAAATTGCACCGATAATTTTCCAAACAGATCACGGCTGCACGGAGGTAGTATATCCACTAACCCCTATAATCTCTGCCTGAAGGAAGGGTGATGGGATTTTGAACGTTTGAATTTCGCGGCTCTTCGCTTGGCAGCTCCACTAATCCAGGATACATCCGGCCTATTTATTGCCCTCTCCTCTCGTCTCCTCCCCATCCATCTCATCTCAGCATCTCAAACAGGCAGAGAAGAAAATCTGGGAGAGAGAAAAACTCATGGAGATGGCGTACGAGGAGGCCATCAGCATGAGGGAGGAGCTGCAGAGGAGCTCCGGCGACCCCATTTTTGTCAAGACTATGATGCAGTCTAACGTCACCGGAGGGTTCTGGCTGGTAAACAAATGCTCCCACTGTTCACCTTCGCTCACACCGACGACCTTGGCCGGTTGTTGATCTGATCATTTGACACTGACAGGGCCTCCCGGCGGAGTTCTGCCAGCAGAATCTCCCGCGGCATGACACGACGATCACTCTAGTGGATGAGGCGGAAGCTGGGACCGCTGCGTTCTACCGTGCGGATAAGACTGGCATCAGCGCCGGGTGGAGGAGGTTCGTCCTGGAGCACGGCCTGGTTCAAGGCGACTGCGTGGTGTTCCAGCTCATCCACCCGATAATATTTAAGGTGAGACATCGATTGTCCAGATCTGACAGTGCCTGTTTTCCCATGGCCTTCCTTCGATTGTCCAGGAATACCAATGAATTCATGCGATGGAAATGATGCAGGTGTACATCGTCAGACAACAGTGATGCAGGCATGGAGACGTGAGATTCAGATATGCACGCGCTTGGATCGAGCAGCAGGTTGTTAGGAATGCCACATACTTTGCTTGAATAATTGAATCGAGTATTTTCAAAGTTAGTTTGCTGCGTGGCTAAAATAATTGTGAAACAGGTCAAAAAAATAATTGTGAAACTAAAGACAGCCTAACCTGTCTTTATAGCTTGTCCCATCTCATACTTAGGAACGGAGGTAGTACGAACAAAGAGACACTTCCCCAGGTTTTCAGTAATAGACTTCACAACATAGTTGTTTACCACATTACTTTGCAGAAGGGCGCACCAAACTGCGTATGGGAAGAAAAAAAAATACTTATCTGATATGAGATAAAAAGTCATCAGTAAGGTCTCTGCAACTATTAAAAAACAATCGACAAAGGCTTATGTGAAGACCAAACACCAAACATCTAACCCAACTTTGTCAGTGACAGACAGAATAGAACGACATCACAGGTTCTACAAAATTGGCATACGATTGCTCAAGAACGAAGAAAGCTAAATATGCCTTTCTTTTCATCTAAACCAGTTCAAGCTACTTAATTTAGAACGCAATCACAGAAATTTGACTTGCGACAATTGCAGTTGTACTGGTATCGCTTGAGTCTTTTAACACACCTAGAGACTGAAGGACGGGAAAAAGAATGTTGTTTAGTCGAAAAAATGTAGTTCTCTACTGTATATTTTATTTTTACTGAAAACACTGAATCTCATAATTTATTACCTACTAAAAACAGACACATAAGCAAACAAAAGAAAATCCATAAAAAGCAAAACATCTAACAATTGATAAGATGAACCCTCACCATAAAGTGGATTCAAACTACTAGCTTGCCAAAATATCTTATTAGTGAACACGGAAAGTACTACCTTAAAACAAGCTAACAAGTTCAATATTCCACGTCGAAATGAAAACAGGGTTAAAAAGGATAAGAACCCCTAGCAGAGAGTTAAAAACATGTTTCTACATGAAAATAAACAGTTCCACCAGTGGCACAAGGGGCAATGCATCGAGCCACTCGCTCCGGACTTATGCAAATTCGTTAAACCTAGAACAAAACTTGAAAAAAGTTTTTTTTATGAAGCTGAACATTAGGTTTCCCCATTGCATATTTTTATTTATTTTGGGTTTTGTAAAGTTCTAGCGATTCAAACCAGGATTGTTTGCACCAGGATTGCATGCCAGCATAAGATTTTCTAGAAGCCTTGTGAAGGAGTAAAGCCATCTCCTACTTGAAAATGGCTCTCACTTGGATCCAGACCTTTAAAAATGAAGTCATTTCTAATGACCCAAATTGACCAACAAACCAGAGCAATGATCTCCAAATAGAAAGGCTGCCGAATAGAATCCTTAAGACTCTCAATGAAGGAGATGACTGGGGCATTAGGAGGTGCAGGAGTCCAAGAAGAACAAATATATCGCCAACCAATCAGAGCAAAAGGGCAAGTGAAGAACAAATGATTCCTTGATTCCATAGGATGTGAGCTGCACATAGGACATGAATAATCTGCAATGAAGAAATTCTTCCTCTGAAGAAGTTGTCTTGTATTTAATCTATCCATAATAAGGAGCTAGAAAAATATTTTATGCTTAGATTCGCAGCATGTCTTCCAAATCCATTTCAGGGCTGGGCAAATAAGGTGATCTCCTATGGCCAATTTGTAAGGAGTAGTAACCTTGAAAACTGAAACACTTCCAAAAGTAAACCACTTATCATGACCTTGAGTCCCCTGTGGCCCCTCAAGTAATCCTTGCAGCTCATGCAGTTGGGCAAAGACTTGAGCAGAAAGAGGCAGATCGAAATGACTATGAAGGAGGTCCAACTGAAGAACTGAAGCAATTGAGACCCCAACATCCTTAGAGAAATAATATAAATAAGGGAATTTTAAGCTGAGTGGCTCTTGAACATCATGCCACAGAGGAATGGAGGCACCTATGGTGTGCTGCCAGCCTGCCACAACGTTCTTGAGCAAAAAAGGCATCGACTTTAGCACAAGGCTCCATACAGAATTTTTGTCAAAAAGTACCACATGCCCCACTGAAATGCCAAAATGGACCACCCCTGAGTGTAAATGGCAAAAGTGCCGCGGCGGCACGCTAGCCAGGCGACACGTGGAAGGTGCCGCCGCCGGCTGTCGCGGCAAGGCTTGCCGCCGTCGCGTGTGGCGGCACGTCCGCCTGCCATGGTCGCCGTCCGTCGGCCGTTAGCTCCGTCGAGCCTAGTGAGGCGCGGCGGCATGCTGACGTGGCGCCTGCCTGCCTCCACCAGCTGTGGCGGCAAGTAGCCGGCCTGGGGGACAAAGGCAGCAGGCATGCGCCTCGTTGTGCGTGTGACTGATTCCCACGAATATTTTGCTTTGACCTGTGATGATTCCCTATGTTTTTGGCTTTGGCCCGTGATTGGAGCTGCTACTATCAGTATGGGTGTAACTCGGCCGATTCTCAGGCATTTTGCGTAATTATCAGTCCTGTACAGTGTGATTCTGAGACATGAAGCGACGTCCGCCTCTGATACAGAAACTACACCACCGAAAGAGCTTCGGTCTCCGCATGCTTTAAAGCAGCAGCTGCTCACTCAGCTTGTGTCTCTGCATGATATAAAGCAGCAGCCTCTCTTCGCAGACGAGCTCACATACCTGCATGCTTTAAACTAGCATCCTCTCTTCCCAGACTGAGTAGCGCCTCCCGTGAGCTGACTAGAAGCAGAAGAGAACCAGCATCCTCCATGCATCGATAAAGCTGCATGCTTGATGGTTAAGTGCATGCATGTTTTGATTAGTACATCAAGGTGAGCTGACTCTCTCTTCTCTCGTGAGCTGCATGCATGTTGTTTTCACTTGTAATTAGGCAAGTAACATTAGGTTAGCATGTAGAATGAAGTGAGATTTTTATCTGAGCATCTTA
Organism: Lolium multiflorum; assembly: GCA_030979885.1. Taxonomy (NCBI): domain Eukaryota; kingdom Viridiplantae; phylum Streptophyta; class Magnoliopsida; order Poales; family Poaceae; genus Lolium; species Lolium multiflorum. Next base: position 63,717,318 of record CM061753.1, read on the forward strand.
GGTGGATTTTATTAAGTGATGACCTTGTATGTTAGGTGGTTGTATTAATTATGATGACAAAATCCACATGTTATAACTAGATTTTTGAATGTATATTTTAGGTGGATTCGAGCAGAGACACCTGCTCTCAGAAGTGCAGCGTTTCTGTAGTTGCTGATTGGTATTATTACTTGGAATATTCTGGCGCGTAAATTATTTTTGGAAGAACATCTATCTGCAAATTGAGGTATATATATGATGTCTTTTGATATGTGGTCTTATAATATTTTTGAAGTATATTTTAAGAATTAGTGTGTTGTTTTATTGTTAAAAATAAATGAGTAATTATTTTGAAAAAGTCATAATGGCATGTTAAAATATCTGATGTAACGAAATTATTAAAATATGAATATGATTTAAGGTAGGATGTTACTAATATAATTTTAAAAATCTGGTTGTGCGGTACGTACGATGGAAAATTTGGTAGTGTTCTATGGGGAAGTCGTACGTGATGAATTTGGAGGGGTGGATACTCGATGGAAGTTGCAGTGATAGATATGGTTAATACAACATTTGCGGATGTAAGAAAATGCATCCGAGTCCCATTTGGTCAGGGGATGCGTGGCATGAGGTTGACGTTTGAGGCGCTTATCTGCGTAGAAGGGAATGATAGGACAGGACCTCCCCGTTGGGGTTTGCGGGAGGTAAAAAATGATACAAATTGGCGTACGTACATGAGGTTTGCAAGCACACCTGGTGCTGCTATGTACGGACGGCCGATGGTGTATGTGAAGTTTATTTCAGCTAGTGATCATGTCGGAAGCAGTAGGAGCGTTGCAGAGGAGCAGCTGTCCATCATCGCAGGCCCTAGTACCGGCCCGTCGGAGCAGCTTGCTATCACCGCTGCTCCTAGCATCGGCCCATCGGAGCAGATGCCTAGCCACCGGGGCCGTTCCTGACCATTCGGGGGCCCTAGGGCGAGAAAGAAGTGAAGTCCCTAAGGCATAAAAAAATGTGGCCTTAAGAGTAAAGAAGATGTTTGTTTCATTTTCATAAAAATGAAATTTGACCTCTTTTTTAAGATGTAAAGATGATTTTTATTCAGAGTTTTTTATTGTGTCGATTCATCCTTGTGAGGTTAATCAACTCATCTGCTTGTTTCCCTTCTTTGGCTTCTAGCTAGATAAGGTATTCTATATGATTTTTGTAAATAAATAAGTTCAAGACACGAACTGCAGCAAGAAAAAGATCCAAATCTTCAAATCATGCTTAAAATCTTAGTGCAAAAGTAAACCTAGTCAATGGAATTAAACCAACCAATGGAACTCTTACCTTGAACGGATGCAAAAATTGAGCAATCGGGTGACGACCAACTAAGTCTGAAAAACTTCAAATCCCGCATCCTATTGTCTACTCGATTGGCCTGGGTCGGAGGTTATTTACCAGTGAGGGAGGACATAGATGCTAGTCAAGAAGACTCACCGTATATGCAAGTGCGCAATAGGTGGCAAAATTGTTGCGAGTTATGAACGGGATTTCTTTTGGATTTGCTTACAACGGGGCCTCCTCAATTATTAGCACTAGCACGGTATCAGGCAACCATTGACCATAGGCAGCGGCGTTAATTCTGGAGTAGATTGAATCGGTGAATTAGTGCTTGCCTTGTTGGGTTGCTCACGGAGGATCTGTGACTCTGACTGCCTGATTGCATACCATACATGATCCAGGTATACAACTACTGTGTACATGTACATACCCAGGGCGGGGCCCCTAGCGATGGGGGGCTCTGGGCGGTCGCCCTGGCTGACCTGCCTCAGGAACAGCCCTGCTAGCCACCATAATGCTGGCACAGGATATTGGTCCGCGGTCGTCGACATCAGCGAACACGTGGAGGGATTGCCTGAGGCGTTGGATGATGACACTCGTTCATCTTCGTCTGAATCCTCATCGGACGAAGAAGGCGCTGGTCCTTCCCAGAGGGCGGTTCCAGGTCCAATGAACCCTGACTTCTTACAGACCATAACCATAAGCAATGAATTTCGCTCTGTTCCAGGCCTAGGAGAGGACAGTCTGCTAGTTGGGCAAAGTTTCCCTGACAAGGACTCCGCTGACAGGCAATAAAGAGGTATGCATTGGGCATATCTCGGCAGCACATAGTGGATCTAAGTCAGCTAAAAGTGATATGTGTCAAATTGAATGAGGGGTGTAGGGGGGGAGTGATCGCTCGAAAGAGCTTTGGGGTATGTCAGTCCTGGCATATCTCAAAAATAGAACCACATACCTGCGAGCAGGTTGGGGCTCTGGATAACCACCGGAACGTCACTGCAAAATATGTGTCACAAATGATGCAAGTGTTGGTGGAAAAATACATCAATGTCAGTGTGAAGACGCTGCAAGAGACTGCACAAGACAGATTGGCTTCCATGTCAGCTCCGGAAAGGCAAGGCGTCCGAAGGAGGAGATTTTCCAGAGGCTGTATAGCACATATGAGCAAGCATATGACCTAGCCCCCAGAATGCTCCATCAGATATCGTCAAGTAACCCCGGGACTCAAGTGTTCAGGAGACAATGTCACACCCCAGGGAGCCAAATGAAGAAATACTTGACCGTTTATTCTGGGCATTCCCCCAGGCTATACAGGCATTCCAACATTGTCGTCCGGTGTTATCAATAGATGGTACCTTCCTCACTGGAAAGTACAAAAGCACACTCCTGTTGGCGATCGCAGCAGATGCAAACAATCAGCTCCTTCCTATTGCATACGCATTGGTGGAGAGCGAGAATAAAGATAGCTGGTTCTGGTTCCTGTCCTGCTTGAAGATTTCAGTTGTCAGAAATCGCCCCGATGTTTGCATCATCTCTGATCGCAAAACGGGGCTATTGAGCGTGCTCGAATTTATGAAGGTAGCACAAGATCCTGAATGGGGGAGGCCCGATCTAGAGACAAGGTGGTGCATGCGGCGGCAATTTTTACTCAAAGTTCAAGAACAAGGATTGGTTCAAGCTGTTCAAGAGAATCTGCATGCAGAAGACAACAGAGAAGTTGTCAGCCCTTGTTGATCGCTGGAGACCTGAGACCCACACTTTTCAGTTACGTTGTGGGGAATTGACACCTACCCTAAAAGATATGTCCATGATTGCTCTTCCTATCATTGGTAATCCAGTGGTCCCCCAAGCATATTCTAGTAATTGGCCGGTCCAGGTTGAAGCACGGCTTGGTGTTCCATTTCCTGTTAACACCCGCAGTGGACAGCGTCCTAGGGGTGTGCCTCTGAGCTGGCTAGTCACCCATTTTGCTAACTTACCTGCCCATGCAGATAATGTCACGCTTGCACGACATCTATTTGCATATGTGTTGTATCTCTTAGGAATAATGTTCCCTTCGTCACATGGTGATGTTGTTCTTCCCAGTTTAATTAAAATTGCCCAAGAGATAGTAGAAGACCCCTTACCTCCCAGGCACGTATACAACTTTGGTTCAGCCATGCTTGCTCATATATACAAGGGTAATGTCACGCCACGCTGAAAAAATCTAAGGGCCACATACTTGCCGTCATTTATGAGTTTCTTCAACTATGATCATGGGAGTATATTCCTGTTGGACGTCTCCACCTATCCAACATAATACACCCATACGATTTTGGCCAGGCTATACATGCCCCTCTGACATTTGGAACTCGTTGGGTACATGCTAAAAAAAGGTGGTCAACAAATGTGGTACGCGGTTGTTACCCGGAATACCACCAGGAGTTTGAGGGGGGATAACATGATCAGATGGAACCCATGGACGGATAATGTCTCCGTGTGGGGTGCTCAGCCACCTACACCTGATATGTATACAGGCTCCGACTTGTGGTTGACACGCTGCAACCTTCTATTTCTTTGGATGGTTGAGACATATAACCCAGTCTCCATCAGATAGTTCCACCACCAGTACCGAGGCGACTTGACGATCTAGTTCACACGTAAGTGCGCTCATTTCGCTATAAAATGTATTGCATTATATTTTTGACTTACATCTTCGTAATTAAATATTTTATTTCATTTCAGGCAAGATAATAAAGGCTTGAATTGTGCTGACTAGAGCAGTCGTAATAGACAGTGGATACAGTTGTGGATTAATAATGTGACATTCGATATAGTGCAGGAACATAGGTACGTTGTGTATTAAACTGGTTCGATTATTTTCATACATGTGCTAACGATAATTATTTCTTACATTCCTAGACCATATAATGACGCCACATATGACCACTACATTCAGTGGTATCGCAGTAGCACAAGGAATTTGCTCACCGGTCCTCCACCAGAGAGGACGACAGATTACACACAGGCCGAGCAGCTGGTTCTAGGGACTGAACGGACAACGGCATACCATCGCGAAACCTCGGTACTTGCATTTCTTTACAAATATTAGTTTATTGCAATTAAAATAAATATTCACAATATTTTCTTGTACTTTGAGTTCTCTATTTTCAGATACGCGAATATAGGGAGATCGCCCGGTCTGCATCGGATGCTTTGCGGCTGCAAAACCTGAATACCCCTGAAGGAAAATCCCTGATTAGGCGTATTTTTGATACGGCCATGAACGGCTTAAAATATTTGGTTGCGCTCGAGATGATGATGTTGTTACACGAGCTTACGACATGCCGGAGGCACCGTCGTCCAGACCCTGTATGGCGCGTACGAGCAGTATGGCGCGTACGAGCCAACCTCCTACGCGAAATCCATCATATGCACGCGCCGACTCATCTCTACTTGACCTCTCACAATCAGCTCGCATATCTCCACCACATGGTGGCACACATGTATTATCAGATACATCTAAAATTATAAATGGTCGTATGTTCTTGTACAAGATTTACAAAAATATCATCTTCTATGCACTACAAATAGGAGGAGAATATTTTCTCTACTAATCCGTTCGAGAAACGATATTCATACACCCAAGGTGAGGCTTCAAACATCGACAACAACACTCGTGTATGTTCATATTTTGCAAATATTCACTTACACAACATAAAAATATGCCTATTATTTACGAAACTTTTCCATACGCAGCAATCTTTTGAACCTAACTGGTCAGAGATGGAAACTGGACTCGGCTACAATATGCCTCCTCCACAGGTTCCTTCAATTTTAATATATAATTTCTCCCATAAAAAATATTGATGCCTATTACTGACAACTCATATTTTTACGTAGCAATCTTTTGATCCTGCTTGGCCCAACATGATAGCTGGTTTCGGCCACAATATGGCCCCATGCTGGTGTGAAGTTGATGAAGGAGAAGTTATGCGCAACATTGAGTGGAACCCCAAGAGGAAGGTATGATGAGCACAGCAAGAAGTATTTCCCTCAGTAAGAAAACCAAGATTTATCGACTAGTAGGAGAAAAACGTTCTCTCCGAGGTGTTGCGAACCAACTCGTGGCAGGGCGCACTGCCGGCGTCAGCGGCAACGTGGAGACCTGCACACAAACAACCAAGTACTTTGTCCCCAACTTTCAGCGAGCTTGTCAAGCTCACTGGTTTTGCTGAAAACAAAGGATTAAACGAACCGTGGAAAAAGAATTGTTTGCAGAGAACAACAGAAAATGTTGTAGAAGATTGCAATTAAAAGAAGGACCGGGTTCACAGTTCACTAGAGGCTCCTCCCCAATAAAATAAATATGCTGGGTAAACAAATTACAGATGGGCAATTGACAAACAGAGATTCTACACTAATGGTTGCTGCAGAATACATGCTACGAAAGTTTTCGGGCATTACAACAATATACATAGACCGTAATCCAATTGCATCTATGACTAATAATCCACCTTCAGGATTGCATCCGCGACGCCCTCGGCAAGCAACGGACTATCGCTTTAAGCAATGTGTGTAAAGTAAACGATGAAACTACCCTTGAATAGAATACCGTTGTTTTCTCCCTAGTAGCAACAACACATCTACAACCGTAGAGAACAAGGTCACTTCCCATGGTTAAATAGAGGCATGAATCCACTATCGAGCATAAATACTCCCTCTTGGAGTCGCTAGCATCTAGTTGGCCAGAGCATCTACTAGAAACGGAGAGCATGCAAGATCATAATAACATAATACATAATCTCAACCAAAGCAATCTCTCTATAATCGGATCCACATCAAACCAACATGTAGCAATTATAAATAGATGATCTTGATCATGTTAGGCAGCTCACAAGATCTATACATGAAGCACAACAAGGAGAGGACATCCATCTAGCTACTGCTATGGACCCATGGTCCCGTGGAGGACTACTCACGCATCACCTTGGATGAAGACATGGCGATGTAGAGGCCTCCGACGGTGATTTCCCTCTCCGGCAGGGTGCCGGGATGGACTGCAGAACCCTCCCGAACTAGGGTTTCGGTTGACGGCGGCGTCAGAACTCTTCGTGGATGGAGGCTCCCGTTCCCCACACGGCCTTCCACGCGCGCTCCTGCTCCCACGCGCTCCGCCACTTCTCGAATTTGCCGCCGCTCATCGGCTCCAACGGCGGGTCGACCTTGTGGTAGCGGCCGCCCTCCGCGAAGTCCCGGAGCTTCGGCGGCATCCACTCAGACCCGACGTACTTGCACGCCGCACGCCGACTCCCGGAGAAGGAGTTTTTGCAGTGGCGGTGATGACCCACAAGTATAGGGGATCGCAACAGTCTTCGAGGGAAGTAAAACCCAATTTATTGATTCGACGCAAGGGGAGCCAAAGAATATTTGTAAGCCTTAAGTGGAGTTGTCAATTCCACCTGGAAACAGACTTGCTCGCAAGAGTTTATCGTAATGATGCGCGTAGATGTACACGTCCGTTGGGAACCCCAAGTGGAGGTATGATGCGACAAAGAAAGTTTCCCTCGTATGAAACCAAGGTTATCGAACCAGTAGGAGCCAAGAAGCACGTGAAGGTTATTGGTGGAGGAATGTAGTGCGGCGCAACACCGTGAAACCGGCGCCAACGTGGAACCTGCACAACACAATCAAAGTACTTTGCCCCAACGTAATGAGAGGGTTGTCAATCTCACCGGCTGAAAAACAAAGATTAAGCGTATCGAGTGGAAGATGGTCTTTGTTTGCAAAGAACAGAAAAAGAATGTATTCAGATGTAAAGAATGGACCGGGGTCCACAGTTCACTAGTGGTGTCTCTCTAATAAGATAACTAGCATGTGGGTGAACAAATTACAAGAGCAATTGACAAATAAAGATTCAATACATATCAACGATGATTACTATGTGATTTAATCAGGCATTACGACAAAGTACATAGACCGCTATCCAGCATGCATCTATGCCTAAATAATCCACCTTCAGGTTATCATCCGAACCCCTTCCAGTATTAAGTTGTAAACAACAGATAATTGCATTAAGTATGGTGCGTAATGTAATCAACACAAATATCCTTAGACAAAGCATCAATGTTTTATCCCTAGTAGCAACAGCACATCCACAACCTTAGAACTTTCATCACTGTCCCAGATTCAATGGAGGCATGAACCCACTATCGAGCATAATTACCCCCTCTTGGAGTTACAAGTATCAACTTGGCCGAGCCTCTACTAGCAACGGAGAGCATGCAAGAACATAAACAACACATATATGATAGATTGATAATCAACTTAACATAGTATTCTCTATTCATCGGATCTCGCCAAACACAACATGTAGCATTACAAATAGATGATCTTGATCATGTTAGGCAGCTCACAAGATCTATAACAATGAAAGCACAAGCGGAGAAGACAACCATCTAGCTACTGCTATGGACCCATAGTCCAAGGATGAACTACTCACGCATCAATCCGGAGGCGGGCATGATGATGTAGAGCCCCTCCGGTGATGATTCCCCTCTCCGGCAGGGTGCCGGAGGCGATCTCCGAATCCCCCAAGATGGGATTGGCGGCGGCGGCCTCAAGTAATGCCTCGTGGCCTTTGGCGCGACCGAGGCGGGAAGGCTAGGCGGTCGTGACGGGGACAACGGGCCGCGCGGCCAAGGGCCAGGTGTGCCGCGCGCTGGGTGCCGCCTCCAGGTCGTCAACGTTCGATAATTCTACTTTATGTTCCTGCATGTATTGATGATACACATTATATGTCATATTATTGCATTTCCGGAACTAACCTATCGCCGAGAACGATACTTTTCTGCTTTTGGTTTCGAAATCCTAGTAAGGAAATATTCTTGGAATTGGACGAAACTTTCGCCCAGGGTCCTATTTTTGCACGAAGCTTGAAGACCGAAGAGATAACGAGTGGGGCCACGAGGCAGCCAGGGGCTAGGGCGGCGCGGCCCAAGCCCCGGCCGCGCGGCCCTACCCCGGGCACCTCGTGTGGCCCCCCGTGTTGCCCTTCCGCCTACTTAAAGTCTCCGTCGCGAAACCCCAGTGCGAGAGCCACGATACGGAAAACCTTCCAGAGACGCCGCCGCGAATCCCATCTCGGGATTCAGAGATCGCCCCGCACCCTGCCGGAGAGGGGATTCATCTCCTGAGGACTCTTCATCGCCATGATCGCCCGGAGTGATGAGTGAGTAGTTCCCTGGACCATGGGTCCATAGCGTAGCTAGATGGTCGTCTTCTCCTTGTTGTGCTTCATTGTTGGATCTTGTGAGCTGCCTAACATGATCAAGATCATCTATCTGTAATTCTATATGTTGTGTTTGTCGGGATCCGATGGATAGAGAATACTATGTTATGGTGATTATCAATCTATTGTTTATGTGTTGTTTATGATCTTGCATGCTCTCCGTTATTAGTAGAGGCTCGGCCAAGTTTGTACTCTTAACTCCAAGAGGGAGTATTTATGCTCGATAGTGGGTTCATGCCTCCATTGAATCCGGGACAGTGACAAAGTTCTAAGGTTGTGGATGTGCTGTTGCCACTAGGGATAAAACATTGATTCTATGTCTAAGGATGTAGTTGTCGATTACATTACGCACCATACTTAATGCAATTGTCTGTTGCTTAGCAACTTAATACTGAATGGGGTTCGGACGATAACCGAAGGTGGACTTTTTAGGCATAGATGCAGTTGGATGGTCTATGTACTTTGTCGTAATGCCCAATTAAATCTCACTATATTTATCATATCATGTATATGCATTGTTATGCCTTTCTCTATTTGTCAATTGCCCGGTAATTTGTTCACCCAACATGCTTTTATCTTATGGGAGAGACACCTCTAGTGAACTGTGGACCCGGTCCTATTCTTTACATACATCTACTGCAATTGTGTTTACTGTTTTCTTTGCAAACATCTTCCACTCGATACGTTTAATCCTTTGTTACAACAAGCCGGTGAGATTGACAACCTCACTGCTTCGTTAGCAAAGTACTTTGGTTTTGTTGTGCAGTTCCACGTTGGCGCCGGAATCCCTGTTGCGCCGCATCACATTTCGCCACCATCAACCTTCAACGTGCTTCTTGGCTCCTCCTGGTTCGATCAACCTTGGTTTCTTTCTGAGGGAAAAATTGCCACTGTGCGCATCATACCTTCCTCTTGGGGTTCCCAACGGACGTGTGCATCTACGCGTATCACCCCACTTCGTCTCCCTTTCAGTCTTCTGGAAGCTTCGTGTAAAACTAGGCCCCTGGGCGTTGATTTCGTCCAATTCCGAGAATATTTCCTTACTAGGATTTCTGAAACCAAAAACAGCGAAAAAGAACGGGCACTTCGGCATCTTGTTAATAGGTTAGTGCCGGAAAATGTATAATAATGCTGTAAAGTATGTGTAAAACACTCAAGTATTGTAATAAAAGTAGCATGGAACATAAGAAATTATAGATACGTTTGCGACGTATCAAGCATCCCCAAGCTTAGTTCCTACTCGTCCTCGAGTAGGTAAACGATAACACAAATAATTTCAGAAGTGACATGCTACCAACATAATCTTGATCAACATTATTGTAAAGCATATGAGATGAATGGAGTGATCTGAACAAAAGATTGCTAACAAAGATAATGACTAAACAAATGAATCATATAGCAAAACTTTTCATGAATAGTACTTTCAAACAAGTATCAATAAGACTTGCATAAGAGCTAACTCATAAGCAATAAATTCATAGTAGAATGCATTGAAGCAACACAAAGGATGATTAAGTTTCAGCAATTGCTTTCAACTTGTAACATGTATATCTCATGGATATTTGTCAACATAGAGTAATATAACAGTGCAATAAGTAAACATGTAAGAATCAATGCACAAGTTACACAAGTGTTTGCTTCTAAGATAGAAAGGAGTGGTAAACTGACTCAACATAAAGTAAAAGATTGGCCCTTCGCAGAGGGAAGCATGGATTACTATTTTTGTGCTAGAGCTTTTGTTTTGAAAACATAGAAACAATTTTGTCAACGGTAGTAATAATTCATATGTGCTATGCATAATATTTCCTACAAGTTGCATGTCTCATGCATAGAGTACTAATAGTGCTCGCACCTTGTCCTACTATCTCAGAAACACGGATTATCATCGCATAACATATGCTTCAACCAAGTGTCACAAAGGGGTACCTCTATGCCGCCTGTACAAGTGTCTAAGAAGAAAGCACGCATTGGATTTCTCGCTTTTGATTATTCTCAACTTAGACATCCATACCGGGACAACATAGACAACGTATAATGGACTCTCTTTTATGCTTAAGCATTCAACAATAGTTAATATTCTCATAAGAGATTGAGGTTGTATGTCCAAACTGAAACTTCCACCATGATACATGGCTTTAGTTAGCGGCCCAATGTTCTTCTAACATATGCATACTCAAACCATTTGATCGCGAAGTCCACTACTTCAGACAAGACGAACATGCATAGCATCTCACATGATATCCAACAAAGGTAAAGTTGATGGCGTCCCCAGAAAACATGGTTACCGCTCAACAAGCAACTTATAAGAATTAAGACACATAACTACATATTCATCACCACAATAGTTTTAAGCTATTTGTCCCATGAGCTATATATTGTAAAGGTAGAGGAATGAAATTTTAAAGGTAGCACTCAAGTAATTTACTTTGGAATGGCAGAAAAATACCACATAGTAGGTAGATATGGTGGACACAAATGGCATGGAGTTTGGATCAAGGTGTTTGGATGCACGAGAAGCATTTCCTCAGTACAAGGTTTGGGCTAGCAAGGTTGTTTGAAGCAAACACAAGTATGAACAGGTACAGCAAAACTCACATAAAAACATATTGCAAGCATTATAAGGCTCTACACTGTCTTCCTTGTTGTTCAAACACTTTACCCGAAAATATCTAGACTTAGAGAGATCAATCAGGCAAACCAAATTAAACAAGCTCTACAGTAGTTCTTCATTAATAGATTAAACTACATGATGCAAGAGCTTAAACATGATCTATGAGAGCTCAAACAATTGCCAAATTGCCAAACCATATGCAGCATTTTCCAATTCCAACCAAATAGCAATTTAACGAAGCAATAAGCCTTCGCCATGAACATTAAAGCACAATTAAGAACACAAGTGTTTCATATGAAAAAGCGGAGCGTAATATCTCCAATATAAGAATGGCGGGATCCAAATTTATTCAAACCAAAACAAAAATAAAAGCAAACCGACGCTCCAAGTAGAACATAAAAATGTGACGGAATAAAAATATAGTTTCACTAGAAGTGACCTGATAATGTTGTCGATGAAGAAGGGGATGCCTTGGGCATCCCCAAGATTAGATGCTTGAGTCTTCTTAAAATATGCAGGGATGAACCACGGGGCATCCCCAAGCTTAGACCTTTCACTCTTCTTGATCATAGTATATCATCCTCTTCTCTTGACCCTTGAAAACTTCCTTCACACAAACTTCAAGCAAACTCATTAGAGGGTTAGTGCATAACCAAAATTCACATATTCAGAGGTGACAGAATCATTCTTAACACTTCTGGACATTGCACAAAGCTTCTGAAAGTTAATGGAACAAAGAAACTCATTCAACATAGCAAAAGCGGCAATGCGAAATAAAAGACAGAATCTGTCAAAAACAGAATAGTCCGTAAAGATGCATCTGGACGGGGCACTTAACTTGCTCAAATGGAAAAACTCAAAACTAATGAAAGTTGCGTACATATATGAGGATCACGCTCGTAAATTTGCATATTTTTTCGAATTTTTACAGAGACTTATGCCAGAATTCGTGACAGACAGCAATGCTGTTTCTGCGCAGCGATCCCAAATATAACATCAACTTTAGCATAGAAACTTTACTTGGCACAAAAACATGATAAGGAGAGGTTGCTACAGTAGTAAACAACTTCCAAAACTCAACAAAACAAAAATTTCTGTAGTAAAATAAACACATGGGTTATCTCCCAAGAAGTGCTTTTCTTTAGGGATTTCTATTTTCGTGCGCTGTCGTTAGTTGTACTGGTTTTCCAGCTCGTTAGTTTTTCCTCGTTTTCCCCTCCTCTAGTTTGAAACCCATCAAGACGCTGGTTGCCGTCAGGTCAAAGGCCTTACCGTTACCGTGAGGTCAGTTCCTCGCTGACCGTCTCGTGCCGATGGATCCATCTACGTGACGCGCGGGGCCGTTTTATTTATCGATTGTATACGCGGTGCGCCAATGACAAATGGGGCCGCTCTATGGGGCTGCCGCAGCCAATGACCAGTGGGTCGTCTATTTATTTATAGAAAATTATATATTGCCGCTCTTTGGGGCCTCCGCAGTCAATGACCGCTGTGGTCGTCTATTTTATTTAGAGAATATAATATAGAGCCGCTCTGTAGGGGCCGCCTCAGCCCATGGCAGGTGACTATTTTCGCAGCTTAATCTAAAGTGACTTTTATGCTAAACATTGTGCATCCCGACGTTGACCTAGCAGTGGCGGAGAGATGTGGTGCTCGAATAATAGTGGAAATGCGATATTATTTTTTACATGCATAATATATAGAAAATAGCTAGATCTCTAAATCGATGCATATGAAGCTACATATATATTCTTGGTCATGATCCCCTAATTATCTAAAGGGGATGGATGCATGGCTTCACGTCGTCGTCGCTTTCATCATCAGTATCTTCGTGTCTGAGTAGTAGTACCTCCTGCACATTGTTCCGTCAAACACCTTCACCGTGAGCACATCATCGCCTTCATATTTGAAGTGTACGAACCAGCCGAAATCCACCGTGTGCGATGGCGAATTTCTCCCAGCCCTTGTCGAGGTACATCCGGCCTTGTCCGTCAAATAGGACCTCCACGGTCCGAGACGAGGACCGCAGTCAGCGCTTCGCAGATACACCTTAGCTGGCTCCTTGCCGTCAAGATAGTCCGCAAATTTTTTGGGAGTTCCTGCAAAGAGATCGAGCGCCGATCGTTTGAAATTAGGGAACCCTTAAAATTAAAGTTTTTTAGAACATGCCCATAATTAATCACATGCATCATATATGTGGGAACGCGTACGTACCTTCTTGACCAAAGGGTCTTCATAGACGACGATGAAGAACTCCTCTATGATCAATGGCAGGGTTGACGGTGGTGGTGGCAATGATGATGATCCACTTCCCTTCCCCTTCCCCTTCCGGTCCGCGTCCGAGACGTGGAAGCCATGTCAATGGATAAAGTGTATGTGAACGAAGAAGAGAGAGGGAGAACCTATTGACACAAGGGATGGCCGTGTGGGTGTTTATAAGGGAGAGATGACCGTTGTAGGGGTTTACACAATAAAATAAGGAGGAGATGACCGTTGTGGGGGTTTATACACAATAAATTAAGGAGGAGACGATCGTTGTGGGGGTATATATCTCAACAAAAAAAGTAATGCGGACTATGTTGACTAGTTTATCATTTTACCGTGAAAAGTAATGCCTAAGACTACTCATAGTGGGAGTAACTTGGGTAGTAACATAGAGCTACATGCAACGCCAACTAAGCAATTTGATGACATGGCACATCATTAATTGAGGAAAGAGAGCATTGTGGTAACTAGCTATGTTACCATAACATCACATTTTCCAAGATTAGATGAGTCTACAACCTAATTAATATGGCTTTGCATGACACTACACATATGTTACTTCCCACTATGAAGGTAGTAACATAGAGTAGTAACATGTGCATGTTACTACTCTATGTTACTCTCCACTATGACTAGTCTTAAAGAAAAGTAATGGCTACAAGAAATCGGTGATGGTTTATCGTTTTTGCGTGAAAAGTAATGGGTACAAGAAATGGGTGATGGTGTATCATTTTTTGCGTGAAAAGTAATGGCTACAACAAAATCGGTGATGGTTTATCGTTTTTTGCGTTGAAAGTAATGGCTACAAGAAATGGGTGATGGTGTATCATTTTTTGCGTGAAAAGTAATGGCTACAACAAAATCGGTGATGGTTATCATTTTTTGCGTGAAAAGTAATGGCTACAAGAAATGGGTGATGGTGTATCATTGTTTGCGTGAAAAGTAATGGCTACAACAAATCGGTGATGGTTTTTGCGTGAAAAGTAATGCCTAAAAAGAGTTTATAATTTAGCTCGTGAAAATAATGCAGAAAACCAAACTTTAGCGTACTAGGTAACCGCCCTTTCGCATACATAGAGTGTGGAAGCTAACCGACGACAGAGAGAGAGAGGGTGAACGAGAGAGAGATAGGGGTTATCTGCCCGTTAGATCATACGATCAACGGTCGGCGGGCAAGATCCGCGTGACATGGGCTAGACCAATGGGCAATGTTGGGCTCGTGAGAGTTTGTGAAGGGAGAGGGCAAAAAGTAGTATCAAGAAACCAAGGGCAAGTGAGTAAACAGACTAAGGGATTCAAATATGAGATTTAAAAAATGGAAAATGCGTGTTTTGTACAATGAAACCCATCTTGGCCTACCTCAAACTATTTGCAATACCAATATACATCAGTGTGAGAATTGTGGCCTCATTTAGACAAAGTATGTTTTGGGGAAAGCTGTTTTGGGTAGGGCTTATTATGGAAAACCATGCACCTTCATAGCTACTAGGTGATTTGAGAAGTGGCAATTTGTGGTGAAACTTGATTTATCTATGATTTGAGAAGTGGCAATTTGTGGTAAAGACTCCATGAGTAAGTGCCACTCTTTTTCGGATTTTTTTGCACATTAAATAACTCATTTAACTAGTTAATCCCATTTGTTGACTCTCTGTTGACCAGCCACTTGAGGGTAAAACTGAGTATATTGCACTAGCCAGTATTAGCACTCGAGGAGAAAACTGAGCACACAAAAAATGCTAGTATATGACTCGAGGGTATACCTGAGTATATCCATGGTTAGACTCGAGGACGCGTGTTGCGGTGCAAGTGGAAGACGTGCCATTGTTGACGCGTGTCGCGGTGCGACGTGCAAATAGTGGACGCGTAGGACGCGGGTCGCATTTAGGGACGAAGCCCCTCCTCCCTCCCTCTCGCACACGTCTCATTCGCTCACGCACGAAACCACCCCTCTCACGTCCCATCAACTTCTCCAAATCGAAAAAACCCCAACCGCCGTACGCACGCTACCCTGCGGCGAGGAGAAGAATGCGCGGCCGCCGCCCGAGCCCGTCGCCTCGAGCCCGCGCCTCGCGCCGTCGCCGCCGAGCCGGCGCCGCCGAGCCGTCGCCGCCGGCGGGCGCCAGCCCGCCGCCGCCGAGCCCGCCGCCTGAGGGCGCATCCAAGCGGCTCCTCCGTGAACCGGGCCTCTCTCGGCTGATGGACCACTTCACCAGATCGGCGAATGCTGGCGAACGAGGAGTACGCCGACACGTACTCTGCCATGAGGCAAGTCTGTAGAAATTGGCGCTCAGGTTTGCCTGAGCCCGACGTGCACCTGGACGAATGGATCATGCTACACCACGCCTTCCACACGTCGCTGAGTTCACCTTCCTCCAACTCGGCACATACGTCTCCAACGTATCGATAATTTCTTATGTTCCATGCTACTTTATTGATGATACCTACATGTTTTATGCACATTATATGTCATATTTACGCATTTTCCGGAACTAACCTATTAACAAGATGCCGAAGAGCCGCTTTGTTTTCTGCTGTTTTTGGTTTCAGAAATCCTAGTAAAGAAATATTCTCGGAATTGGACGAAACTTTCGCCCAGGGTCCTATTTTTGCACGAAGCTTCCAGAAGACCGAAGACCTAACAGTGGGGCCCACGAGGCGGCCAGGGAGGGTGGCCGGCGGCCCGGCCCGGCCGCGCCGACCTGCCCCCTCGGCCCCTCGTGTGCCCCTCGCGTTGACCTTCCGCCTACTTAAAGCTCCGTCAAAACCCCCGACCGAGAGCCACGATACGGAAAACCTTACAGAGACGCCGCCGCCAATCCCATCTCGGGGATTACGGAGATCGCCTCCGGCACCTGCCGGAGAGGGGATTCATCTCCGGAGGACTCTTCATCGCCATGATCGCTTCCGAGTGATGAGTGAGTAGTTCCCCTGGACCATGGGTCCATAGCAGTAGCTAGATGGTCGTCTTCTCCTTGTTGTGCTTCATTGTTGGATCTTGTGAGCTGCCTAACATGATCAAGATCATCTATATGTAATTCTATATGTTGTGTTTGTCGGGATCCGATGGATAGAGAGTACTATGATTATGGTGATTATCAATCTATTGTTCATGTGTTGTTTATGATCTTGCATGCTCTCCGTATTAGTAGAGCGGCCAAGTTTTTACTCTTAACTCCAAGAGGGAGTAATTATGCTCGATAGTGGGTTCATGCCTTCATTGATACCTGGGACAGTGACAGAAAGTTCTAAGGTTGTGATGTGCTGTTGCCACTAGGGATAAAACATTGATGCTATGTCTAAGGATGTAGTTATTGATTACATTACGCACAATACTTAATGCAATTGTCTGTTGCTTTGCAACTTAATACTGGAGGGGGTTCGGACGATAACCTGAAGGTGGACTTTTTAGGCATAGATGCATTGGATGGCGGTCTATGTTCTTTGTCGTAATGCCCAATTAAATCTCACTATATTTACCATGTCATGTATATGCATTGTTATGCCTTTCTCTATTTGTCAATTGCCCGAATCAGTAATTTGTTCACCCAACATGCTTTTATCTTATGGGAGAGACACCTCTAGTGAACTGGGACCCCGGTCCTATTCTTTACATAGCATACAATCTACTTGTTTTACTGTTTTTTGCAAACATCTTCCACTCGATACGTTTAATCCTTTGTTACAGAAGCCGGTGAGATTGACAACCTCACTGCTTCGTTGGGCAAAGTACTTTTTGTGTTGCAGGTTTTAGTTGGCGCAGGAATCCCTGGTGTTGCGCCGCATCACATTTCGACCATCAACCTTCAACGTGCTTCTTGGCTCCTACGGTTTCGATTAAACCTTGGTTTCTTTAGGAAAACCTACTGTGCGCATCATACCTTCCTCTTGGGGTTCCCAACGAACGTGTGAGTTACACGCCATCAAGCTCTTTTTCTGGCGCCGTTGCCGGGGAGATCAAGACACGCTGCAGGGGGAGTCTCCACTTCTCAATCTCTTTACTTTGTTTTTGTCTTGCTTTATTTTATTTACTACTTTGTTTGCTGCACTAAATCAAAATACAAAAAAAATTAGTTGCTAGTTTTACTTTATTTGCTATCTTGTTTGCTATATCAAAAACACAAAAAAATTAGTTACTCGCATTACTTTATCTAGTTTGCTTTATTTACTGTTAAAATGGCCAACCTGAAAATACTAAGTTGTGTGACTTCACAAATGCAAATAATAATGATTTCCTATGCACACCTATTGCTCCACTGCTACTACAGCAGAATTCTTTGAAATTAAACCTGCTTTACTAAATCTAGTCATGAGAGAACAATTTTCTGGTGCTAGTTCTGATGATGCTGCCCATCTCAATAATTTTGTTGAACTTTGTGAAATGCAAAAGTATAAAGATGTAGATGGTGATATTATTAAACTGAAAGTGTTTCCTTTCTCATTAAGAGGAAGAGCTAAAGATTGGTTGCTATCTTTGCCTAAGAATAGTATTGATTCATGGACTAAATGCAAGGATGCTTTTATTGGTAGATATTATCCTCCCGCTAAAATTATTTCTTTGAGAAGTAGCATAATGAATTTTAAACAATTAGATACTGAACATGTTGCTCAAGCTTGGGAGAGAATGAAAACTTTGGTAAAGAATTGCCCAACCCATGGACTGACTACTTGGATGATCATCCAAACCTTCTATGCAGGACTAAATTTTCTTCAAATTTATTGGATTCAGCTGTGGAGGTACCTTTTATGTCCATCACATTGGGGGCGGCTACAAAACTTCTTGATGATATGATGGTAAATTACTCTGAATGGCACACGGAAAGAGCTCCACAAGGTAAGAAGGTAAATTCGTTGAGGAAACCTCTTCCTTGAGTGATAAGATTGATGTGATTATGTCTATGCTTGTGAATGGTAGATCTAATGTTGATCCAAATAATGTTCCTTTAGCTTCATTGGTTGCTCAAGAAGAAAATGTTGATGTGAATTTCATTAAAAATAATAATTTCAACAACAATGCTTATAGGAACTCTCGTAATAACTATAGGCCATATCCTTCTACTAATGGTAATGGTTATGGTAATTCTTATGGGAATTCTTACAACAATAATAGAAGTGTACCCTCTGGTCTTGAAGCCATGCTTAAAGAATTTATTAGTACACAAACTGCTTTTAACAAATCTGTTGAGAAAATCTTGATAAAATTGATACTATCGCTTCTAGAGTTGATAGGCTTGCCTCTGATGTTAATCTTTTAAAGTTGAAAGTTATGCCTAATAATGATCTTGATAATAAGATTACTACTACAGCAAATGCCATCCAAGTTAGAATTAATGAGAATATAAGATTAATGGCTGAGTTGCGTGCTAGGTGATAAAAAGAAAATGAAAAACTAGCTAAAGAGAATAATGTAGCTAAAGTTTGGACTATTACCACCACTAGTAATGTTAATTCCTCACATGTTGCTACACCTCCTACTATCAATGGTAATATAATTGGTGTTGGCAATGTTTCTACTCCTAGTGCAAAGCGTATAAAACGCTGAAATTGCTAAAACTGCTGAACCAGATAAAACTGCTGAAATTTTTTCCAACCTTGGGAATAATGATCCCATTGCTGTAGCTCATAATGATTTAGACTTTGATGATTGCCACATCTCTGAAGTTATAAAGTGTTGCAAAAACTTGCTAAAAGTCCTAATGCTAGTGCTATAAATTTAGCCTTTACAAAACATATTACAAATGCTCTCATAAAAGCTAGAGAAGAGAAACTAAAACTTGAAACTTCTATTCCTAGAAAGTTAGAAGATGGTTGGGAACCCATCATTAAAATGAAATTCAATGACTTTGAATGTAATGCCTTATGTGATCTTGGTGCAAGTATTTCTGTTATGCCTAAAAAGATTTATGATATGCTTGACTTGCCACCATTAAAGAATTGTTATTTGGATGTTAATCTTGCCGATAATGTTAAAAAGAAACCTTTGGGAGGATTGATAATGTGCATATTACGGTTAACAATAACCTTGTCCCCGTTGATTTTGTTGTCTTGGATATCGAATGCAATGCATCTTGTCCAATTGTGTTGGGAAGACCTTTTCTTCGAACCGTTGGTGCTGTTATTGATATGAGGGAAGGTAATATTAAATATCAATTTCCTCTCAAGAAAGGTATGGAACACTTCCTAGAAAGAGAATGAAGTTGCCTTTTGATTCTATTATTAGAACAAGCTATGATGTTGATGCTTCTACTCTCGATGTTACTTGATTTACACTTTCTGCGCCTAGCTGAAAGGCGTTAAAGAAAGCGCTTATGGGAGACAACCCATGTTTTTACCTACAGCAATTTTTTGTTTTATTGAGTCTTGGAAGTTGTTTACTACTGTAGCAACCTCTCCTTATCATGTTTTTGTGCCAAGTAAAGTTTCTATGTCAAAGTTGATGTTATATTTGGGATCGCTGCGCAGAAACAGCATTGCTGTCTGTCACGAATCTGGGCATAATTCCCTGTAGAAAATTCAAAAATCTGCCAATTTACGAGCGTGATCCTCAGATATGTACGCAACTTTCATTAGTTTTGAGTTTTTCCATTTGAGCAAGTCTGGTGCCATTTATAAATTCGTCTTTACGGACTGTTCTGTTTTTGACAGATTCTGCCTTTTATTTAGCATTGCCTCTTTTGCTATGTTGGATTTATTTCTTTGATCCATTAATGTCAGTAGCATTATGCAATGTCCAGAAGTGAAAAGAATGATTGTGTCACCTCTGAATGTGTGAATTATTAATGATGCACTAACCTCTAATGAGTTTGCTTGAAGTTTGGTGTGAAGGAAGTTTTCAAGGGTCAAGAGAGGAGAATGATATACTAAGATCAAGAGGAGTGAAAGCTCTAAGCTTGGGGATGCCCCTGGTTCATCCCTGCATATTTTGAAGACTCAAGCGTCTAAGCTTGGGGATGCCCAAGGCATCCTTCTTCATCGACAACATCATCGAGTTCCTCCCAAAACTATATTTTTATTCGGTCATATCGGTGTTCTTTACTTGGAGCGCTCGGTTTGTTTTCGTTTTGTTTTTGTTTGAATAAGATGGATCCTAGCATTCACTTTGTGGGAGAGAGACACGCTCCGCTGTTGCATATGGACACATGTGTCCTTAGGCTTTACTCATAATGTTCAAGGCGAAGTTTCTTCTTCGTTAATTTGTTATATGGTTGGAATTGGAAAATGCTACATGTAGTAATTCTAAAATGTCTTGGATAATGTGATACTTGGCAATTGTTGTGCTCATGTTTAAGCTCTTGCATCATATGCTTTGCACCCATTAATGAAGAAATACATAGAGCTTGCTAAAATTTGATTTGCATATTTGGTTTCTCTAAGGTCTAGATAATATCTAGTATTGAGTTTTGAACAACAAGGAAGACAATGTAGAGTCTTATAATGTTTACAATATGTCTTTTATGTGAGTCTTGCTGCACTTTTTCATCCTTGAGTTTGCTTCAAATAACCTTGCTAGCCTAAACCTTGTATCGAGAGGGAATACTTCTCATGCATCCAAAATCCTTGAGCCAACCACTATGCCATTTGTGTCCACCATACCTACCTACTACATGGTATTTACCCGCCATTCCAAAGTAAATTGCTTGAGTGCTACCTTTAAAATTCCATCATTCACCTTTGCAATATATAGCTCATGGGACAAAATAGCCTTAAAAACTATCGTAGTATTGAATATGTACTTATGCACTTTATATTTTATTAAGTTGCTTGTTGTGCGATAACCATGTTTCTGGGGAACGCCATCAACTATTGTTGAATATCATGTGAGTTGCTATGCATGTCCGTCTTGTCTGAAGGTCTATCATTTTAGTGGTTGGAGCATGCAAAATTGTTAGAGAAGAACATTGGTCCTAACTAAAGCCATGAATCATGGTGGAAGTTTCAGTTTTGGACATATATCCTCAATCTCATATGAGAATAATAACTTTGCTACATGCTTATGCATTAAAGAGGAGTCCATTATCTGTTGTCCATGTTGTCCCGGTATGGATGTCTAAGTTGAGAATAATCAAAAGCGAGAAATCCGAAATGCGAGCATTCTCCTTGGACCTTTGTACGGGCGGCATGGAGGTACCCCTTTGTGACACTTGGTTGAAACATGGCATGCAAAGACCCGTTAGTCCAAGTTAAGTAGGACGAGGTGCGGGCACTATTAGTATACTATGCGTGAGGCTTGCAACTTGTAAGATATAATTTTCATAACTCATATGCTTTATTACTACGTTGACAAAATTGTTTCATGTTTTCAAAATAAAAGCTCTAGCACAAATACAGCAATCGATGCTTTCCTCTGCGATGACTATTCTTTTTTACTTTTATTGTTGAGTCGGTTTACCTATCTCCTTCCACCTTAAGAAGCAAACACTTGTGTGAACTGTGCATTGATTCCTACATACTTGCATATTGCACTTGTTATATTACTTTATGTTGACAATATCCATGAGATATACATGTTACAAGTTGAAAGCAACCGCTGAAACTTAATCTTCTTATGTGTTGCTTCAACACCTTTACTTTGATTTATTGCTTGAGTTAACTCTTATGCAAGACTTATTGATGCTTGTCTTGAAGTACTATTCATGAAAAGTCTTTGCTATATGATTCAGTTGTTTACTCATGTCATTACCTTTGCTTTGATCATGTATTCATTACATATGTTTACAAATAGTATGATCAAGATTATGATGGCATGTCACTTAGAAATTATCTTTGTTATCGTTTTACCGGCCGAGAAGCAGAACTAAGGGGGATGCTGATACGTCTCCAACGTGTCGATAATTTCTTATGTTCCATGCTACTTTATTGATGATACCTACATGTTTTTATGCACATTATATGTCATATTTACGCATTTTTGGAACTAACCTATTAACAAGATGCCTAAGAGCCAGTTGTTGTTTTCTGCTGTTTTTGGTTTGAGAAATCCTAGTAAAGTATTCTCGGGAATGAAATTTCGCCAGGGGTCCTATTTTTACAAGCTTCCAAGACCGAAGACTCACCCAAATGAGGCGGCCAGAGGGTGGCGGCGGCCAGGCCCTGGCCGTGACCTGCCCCCGGGCCCTCGTCGTGGCCCTCGCGTTGACCTTCCGCCTACTTAAAGCCTCCCACAAACCCCGCATCAAGAGCCACGTCACGGAAACCTTACAGAGACGCCGTCGATCCCATCTCTAGGATTACGGAGATCGCCTCAAACTGTCGAGAGGGATTCATCTCGGAGGACTCTTCATCGCCATGATCGCCTCCGGGAGTGATGGGAGAGTTCACCCCTGGACCATGGGTCCATAGCAGTAGCTAGATGGTCGTCTTCTCCTTGTTGTGCTTCATTGTTGGATCTTGTGAGCTGCCTAACATGATCAAGATCATCTATATGTAATTCTATATGTTGTGTTTGTCGGGATCCGATGGATAGAGAGTACTTGATTATGGTGATTATCAATCTATTGTTCATGTGTTGTTTATGATCTTGCATGCTCTCCGTTACTAGTAGAGGCTCTGCCAAGTTTTTACTCTTAACTCCAAGAGGGAGTAATTATGCTCGATAGTGGGTTCATGCCTTCATTGATACATGGACAGTGACAAAAAGTTCTAAGGTTGTGATGTCTTGTTGCCACTAGGGATAAAACATTGATGCTATGTCAAGGATGTAGTTATTGATTACATTACGCACAATACTTAATGCAATTGTCTTTGCTTTGCAACTTATCTTGGAGGGGTTGGACGATAACCTGAAGGTGGACTTTTTAGGCATAGATGCGGATGGATGGCGGTCTATGTTCTTTGTCGTAATGCCCAATTAAATCTCACTATATTTCATGTCATGTATATGCATTGTTATGCCTTTCTTATTTGTCAATTGCCCACCTGTAATTTGTTCACCAACATGCTTTTATCTTATGGGAGAGACACCTCTAGTGAACTGACCCCGGTCCTATTCTTTACATAGCATACAATCTACTTGTTTCACTGTTTTCTTTGCAAACATCTTCCATCGCCACGTTTAATCTTTGTTACATAGCGGTGAGATTGACAACCTCAGCGTTTCGTTGGGGCAAAGTACTTTGGTGTTGTGTTGTGTTCGTTGGCGCCGGAATCCCTGGTGTTGCGCCGCATCACATTTCGCGACCATCAACCTTCAACGTGCTTCTTGGCTCCCTCGTTCGATTAAACCTTGGTTTCTTTCTGAGGGAAAACTTGCTACTGTGCGCATCATACCTTCCTCTTGGGGTTCCCAACGAACGTGTGAGTTACACGCCATCAGGCACATCACGCTACGTCACCATAGATCTATCGGAAGTTCATACAAGGTTCAACTTCCTCCATATCTACCTCTTTATTTTCAATCTTAAACATCTTAGTGCTGAATGTTATCGTGCTTGCTTGAGATACTACTTCGTGGATTTTTGCGTGGCGTCATCGTGCTTGCCCGGAAGTACCCGCCGCACAAGATACTGCTTCTCAACCCACTCACAAAGAAATACACTATGTTTGGGCGCAGATGCCATCTGTTCTCCTGAAATCAGTCGATGTGATCAAATCCCCGACTATGGTCTTCGTTACCGACATTACCCGTCGGAAATTGGTTGGGTCGATGAGAGCACTCCAACTAAGGATATAGATAAAGGTTGGGAAAACAGATTTTCGATCAAGAACCATTATCTGCGTTGCATTACACCGTTCAATGGTAATCATATGCACTAGCTGACAATTTAGAGCATGGAAGAATAGTGTGCACCAATGTACGATTGCAGCAGCGCGAGCACTGTCAAGATGGAACACTAATTTCATTTCCAGAACTTGGGCATCAGAAGTTCTACCTCGTGAAGTCGGATGGTGATCTGTTGCTTGTGTTGTTGGTCACGTGGCTTTGGCGGGCAGACCATTGGTGTACCGTGTGGACACTGAGCCGCTCTCTCCATCCGGTCGTAACATTGGCAGTAATGCCTTCTTTGTGGATTATACCGGTGTATCTCCGTCGACACCAGAGTGTACCCGACACTTCGACCTGGCTGCATCTACTACGGATTTGGGTTATATCAGAGTACTCTCATGATACAAAGGCCTGGGAGGAGTGGCAGTACGTGTGGATAGAATAGGAAACTCGGTCGAGAAATGAACACGGCCATACTGTTTGGAGGATGTATTGGCCTCCTGCTGACGGAAGGTTCAATCAATATTTCCTTGGGGTAATGCGGGCTGGACCGACGCCGAAATATATGAGGAGGAATGAAGAACAAATTCATTCATCCTAATCTTCTTGTTGTCCATACATTGCGTGCGTCTTGTATATTACAACGTTATTGGCTGCTTTGGCTGGCAGTTCCTATGTATTATACTTAGCTTTCTGATTATGCAGTTGTCAATTTATCATATACTAGCTTCTAGATTTGCTACTAGATTTGCTGCCATATTGGACAAAAAACGAGAGCCAAAAGGCATAAATAACCCTAAAGATTTGCTACTAGATTTGCTGCCATATTGAAGAAAGACAGAAATAGAAGCTTCTCTAGATTTGATACTAATTTGGTGAAAAAGACAGAGAGAGAAAGAGGGAAAAGGTGCTCTTAAAAATGCCAATTTGGGCCGAGAGAGACAAACCCAGCTCCTGCTCACGTGCAACCAAACGCTTCTCCTGTCCCACGCGGTCCCTTTCTACCAGCCCCAGGACGCGGCCCCAGCAGCGGCCCCACACGTCGCGGCCCCACAGACGACGCGGCGCAACACGTCGGCCTGAACGTCCAAATAAATGGATTCCTTCCGTCTGAGCTCGTTCTGCGGGTTTCAAACATAGGCTTGGGGAAAACTGAGGAAAACCTAAGGGGCTGGGGAAAACTGAGTACAACTAAGGACCCGAGGGCACGAACTTTAACGCCTTTCAGCTAGGCGCAGAAAGTGCAAATCAAGTATTTTCAAGAGATGGAGCATCAACATTATTACCTTGGGAGTTGGGAGTTTCCTCAACAATGCATTGTATCTGGTCTATATAAGTAACTCCTCTCTCATTGCTCCTAGGCTTACTATTCTCATCAAACAAATTTTCAGGAACAAGCCAAGCATAGTTATTTTCCAAAGCTTCATGCATCCCTAGTAGCTTACTAGGTATTGGCGCTTTAATTTCCCTACCATCATTAACATTACTACTATACTAATTATATCCATATCCATCTTTTCAAGTATTTGTTTAAAATCAGGAAAGAAACCAAGCCTCTTATGCTTAATAAAAACTTTTCTAGCTTCTTTAGCTATATCCTCAAATTCTCTAACAAGGACTTTTAACAAAATTCCTCTTTTCTCCCATCTTCGTATCTGAAAATGTAAGAAACATATGTTGTATTATGGGATTGAGATTAACAAATCTAGTTTCCAACATATGTATTAAACAGGCAGCAGCACTTTCATAAGTAGGAGCAGTTTTAATAATGGTATATCTTCAAAATCTTCATCCATACTAACATGGGTAAAAAATTCTTCTATATTATCTCTTCCAATGATACACCCTCGTCCTACCGGTATCTTTTCCAGAGTAAACTTAGGAGGAAACATGATGAAGTAAACAAAAGTAAGCTAGGCAAATAAAGTAACAAGTAACTAATTTTTTTGTGTTTTTGATATAGAGAACAAGACAGTAAATAAAGTAAAGCTAGCAACTAATTTTTGTGTTTTGTTTAAGTGCAGCAAACAAAGTAGTAAATAAAATAAAGCAAGACAAAAACAAAGTAAAGAGATTGAAGTGGAGACTCTTGCAGCGTGTCTTGACTCCCTGGCAACGGCGCCAGAAATTTAGCTTGATGCGCGTAGATGTAAAAATGTCCGTTGGGAACCCCAAGAAGGTATGATGCGCACGCAGCAAGTTTCAGTATGAAACCAAGGTTATCGAACCAGTAGGAGGAAGCATGTGAAGGTTGTTGGTGGAGGAATGGTGCGGCGCAACACCAGTGCCGGCGCCAACGTAAACCTGCACAACACAATCAAAGTACTTTGCCCCAACGTAACGATGAGGTTGTCAATCTCACCGGCTTGCTGAAAACAAAGGATTAAGCGTATCGAGTGGAAGATGGTGTTTGTTTGCAAAGAACAGTAAAAGGTAGAATGTATTCAGATGTAAAGAATGGACCGGGGTCCACAGTTCACTAGTGGTGTCTCTCAATAAGATAACTAGCATGTTGGGTGAACAAATTACAGGCGAGCAATTGACAAATAAAGATTCAATACATATCAACGATGATTACTATGTGATTTAATCAGCATTACGACAAAGTACATAGACCGCTATCCAGCATGCATCTATGCCTAAATAATCCACCGGTTATCATCCGAACCCCTTTCCAGTATTAAGTTGTAAACAACAGATAATTGCATTAAGTATGGTGCAATGTAATCAACACAAATATCCTTAGACAAAGCATCAATGTTTTATCCCTAGTAGCAACAGCACATCCACAACCTTAGAACTTTCTGTCACTGTCCCAGATTCAATGGAGGCATGAACCCACTATCGAGCATAATTACCCCCTCTTGGAGTTACAAGTATCAACTTGGCCAGAGCCTCTACTAGCAATGGAGAGCATGCAAGAACATAAACAACACATATATGATAGATTGATAATCAACTTAACATAGTATTCTCTATTCATCGGATCTCGCCAAACACAACATGTAGCATTACAAATAGATGATCTTGATCATGTTAGGCAGCTCACAAGATCTATAACAATGAAAGCACAAGGGGAGAAGACAACCATGTCCTCATCAGGACCCATAGTCCAAGGATGAACTACTCACGCATCAATCCGGAGGCGGGCATGATGATGGGAGCCCCTCCGGTGATGATTCCCCTCCGGCAGGGTGTCGGAGGCGATCTCCGGAATCCCCCGGAGATGGGACTGTATGCGGCGGCGGCCTCTTAGTGTCGTTTTCCGTATCGTGTTCTGGTACAGGGGTTTCGCGACGGAGGCTTTGAGTAGGAGGGTAGGTCAGTGGCGTCACGAGGGGCCCACACAACAGGCCGCGCGGCCAAGGGCCAGGCCGCGCCTCCCCGGTGTCGCCACCTCGTGGCCCCACTCCTTTCTTCCCCTTTCGGTCTTCTGGAAGCTTCGTGTAAAAATAGGCCCCTGGGCGTTGATTTCGTCCAATTCCGAGAATATTTCCTTACTAGGATTTCTGAAACCAAAAACAACAGAAAAACAGCAACCGGCACTTCGGTATCTTGTTAATAGGTTAGTGCCGGAAAATGTAAAATAACGCTGTAAAGTATGGGTAAAACACTCAAGTATTGTAATAAAAGTAGCATGGAACATAAGAAATTATAGATACGTTTGCGACGTATCAGCAACAGTTTTATAACAGTAGCAGTAGTGAAATATAAGCAGCAGTGTAATAAAGACAGCAGTAGTGATTTTAGTAAACAGCAGGATTAAAATACTGTAGGCATAGGGATGGATGAACGAGCGTTGCATGGATAAGATAACTCATGTAATAATCAAGACAAGGCATTTGCAGATAATAATAAACGGTATCCAAGTACTAAACAATCCATAGGCATGTGTTCCGTATAGTCGTACGTGCTCGCAATGAGAAACTTGCACAACATCTTTTGTCCTACCAACCGGTGGCAGCCGGGCCTCTAGGGAAATTACTGGTACTCAAGGTACTCCTTTTAATAGAGGCACCGGAGCAAAGCATTAACACCCGTGAACACATGTGATCCTCACATCACCGTCTCCCGCTTGTGTCCCAATTGGCCACTTTGGGGCCTCGTAGTTCCTGACAACAATATGTATACAACTTGCAGGTAAGATCATAAAACAATGAATATCTTCATGAATCGCAACATGTTCAGATCTGAGATCATGGCACTCGGCCCTAGTGACAAGCATTAAGTACAACAAGTTGCAACAATGTCAAAAGTACTAACTACTTTATACTAGGTAAATATGCCCTAACAATCTTATGACTATTACATGATCAATCTCATCCACCCTACCATCCCTTCAGCCTAGAGCGGGGAATTACTCACACATGGATGGGGGAGTCATGATGGTCGATGGAGAGGCGTCCCAGTGGTGATGATGGTGATGATCCCCTTCAATTCCCCGTCCTGGCGGAGGTGCCAGAATCTTAGTTTCTGATCCCGAGATGGAGTTTCACATGGCGGCGGAGTTCGGACGCTTTCAGAAATATGGTCTAACTTCTCCATGCTTTTAGGTCGAAAGTTGCTAAGTAGTCCGGGTAGGAGAGGCTTGGGCGGCTGAGGCGCCCTCACCATAAGTATGCGCGCTCTCCGTGCGTTACGGGGCTCATGGTGTGGGCGTCAGTCCCCCGGCTTGCCCTTTTACCTCATGGAGTTCTCTCCGTGAAAATAGGCCCATTGCGATTATTTCCGGGATTTTCCCTAAAGTTGAGTTTCTGCACAAAAACAAGACACCAAAGCAATCTAAAAAATAGCGTTAGTCCGTGTTAGTTGTATCCAAAATACCAAATTAGAGGCAAAACAATAGTAAAAGTTTGGGAAAGTAGATACGCTTTGACGTATCAACTCCCCCAGCTTAGCTTATTGCTTGTCCCCGCAATTCAGCTAACAACTGAGTGCGATAAAAGAACTTTCAATGAACACATTTGCTCATATGATGTAACTATTCCATATGGACGAGTACTTAGGCAATTCATAATAAGATACGGTAAATAAAGTCATCTAATAGTTGTGTCAATCATGAAAGAGATACCAACAACCAATAACAAGCATCATGGAACACTTCCATAAGCAGGATTGCATTGTTCATAAAAGATATGATAAAGTGGTATCTCGCTCGCCTGTATTTGTACAGCAAAACATAAATGCCCAGGCACCCTCCGAATTTCATGGAAAGACTAGAAGTAAAGATTATCAAAGATAAAAGCATCAAAGTTATACCACAAATTTGATCATATTTTGGGACAATCATATTATACTAAGAATGACAGTTATGCTCTCAAGAAGGTGTCAAAGAAAGGATGTTGACTCAACATAAAAAGTAAAAGATCGACTCTTCGCAGAGGGCTGTGGATTGACATGTGCTGAGCTTTTCATTTTTTAAAGACGGGTAAAATTGTTTTGAGAGGTGTTTGTTGTTGTCAATCGAATGGTAATGGGTACACTATCTCTTCTAACCCCCTTGTAAAACAGACTTTCATGAAGGACGTTATCTCTACCAAAGCAAGGTAGATCATCCCTCTTCCTTTTGCTTACACATGTATTTTAGTTTCATTATGGATGACACTCCCCCAACCTTTGCTTGCACAAGCCATCTAATCGAATCTCGGGTGCCTTCCAACATTCACATACCATGGAGGAGTGTCTATTTGCAAAATAAGTTGCTTAAAATGAGGGAAAACATGTGAAGAAAATTATTAATGAAAGAATTAATTGGGGATGGGAACCCTGTTGCGCTCTTTTTGCAAAATTATTGATAAGCGGATGTGCCACTCATCCATTGGTGAAAGTTCCTTTCAGGAGGAATGACAAGGTTGAAGGATAAAACACCACATACTTCCTCATGAGCTATGTAAACATCGACACAAATTGAGAAGTATTTGAAGGTTTAAAGGTAGCACATGCGAATTTACTTGGAATGGTTTGAAATGCCATGCATAGGTATTTAGACACTTTGGAATAACTTGGTTTCTCATGTTTGGAGGCGAGCAGCATTCCCACTCAGTACAAGTGAAGTCTAGCAATAGACTGGGAAGCGACAATCAATAGAGCAATAACCGTCATAATCATGCTTGCGACACAATAAAATTAACGGAGGCATAAAAGTGATACAACAACTCTGAAGCAAAGTAAATCATCGAGGCTTAATTGACTTTTGTTTAGTCATATGCATGCGTGAGCATGTGCCAAGTCCATTCAAGTGAATTATTCAGAGGAGGATACCACAATGTCATACCTATCTATGAATAAAACAATGCAAGCAGATATTCATGACATGCTACTCATTATTAATAAATTGGAACTAAACATGAGAGATCATCAACTACTAGACAGACTCTCATTAAATGACATATACCTCACATGAACCAACTAAGCATGCTCACATGGATGAGTATATGTACAAAATGAAAACAAATAGAGTTCATACCAGCCTCTCACCACAGTCGAGTTGCCGTAGATCGTCATTATTGCCTTTCACTTGTGCAGCTTGAATAATAATATGGAATGAAACCAAGCTCCAACCACCGGAGACTACTGAACTCCCTAATAAACTTTATAAAACCAAAGAAGAACAACAAATATTTTTGGTGTTTTCGGGTTAGAAATAAGAACAAAAGGAAACAGGCAAATAAAGCAAAATCTTTTTGGATTTTCTCATAGCAAACTAACGATAGCAAATAAGGTAAAGAGAGTGGATTTGGTGTTCAGATGGGTACGTGCGCACGCATCAGCCGTCGTTGGATTGGCTTTGAGATTCTGCCATCCCACTTTCTGAACTAATGGCAACATACGGTGTTAAACAAAATCTGTTTATCTGTTGGGTGTTGCTCTGGGACCGATGCGCTCTGTCTCCATGCTCTCTCTCAGTACTTGGCGAATGAAACCAAAAAGTACTCTACAGTCAGACAGAGGGGAGCCAAATTCGTGCTATTGAGCATGCTCTATTTAATATTAAGTTTAATGGTCAGATTAATTAAGACTCGCGGTGGCCATCGATGGAGCATATGCCGAGCTTGCCTTGTCTGCCATGGCTGCACCCTCGAGCTCCCGGCCTCCCGCAACCTCGATTTTTTGAGTCAATATGTTGAGCGGAGGGAATGGTGGATGACGGCGCGGCCGATGCGTAGGCGCGTGAGGACAGGCGGCGACATTGCAGGACGGAGGTAGGAGACGAGGTCACATCAGACAAGCGTTGGGTGTGGGATTTTACCATCGGGCATCAGAAAACTGCAAATCATAGCGTCTCCCACGCGCTCGTGCTCGTCCGCTCGCGTATAAAAAAAATCGCGATGGCCCAGGCAGCCGCCGCCGCCTCACCTTGCCGTCCGGCCACCCGCCCACCCCAAGCTTCGTTGTTGGCCGGATCTGAGGCACCTCCGCCTGAATCGAACGAGCCCTCCAGCTAACGGGCGAGGCATGAGTCTGAACTCTAGATGAAGAAGGTCGTCGTCTAAACACAGCTCAGACGCGTCCGCTCCTTTCCTCTTCGACGCCGCCGCAACAGCGCCTCTATCCATGCACCTACAACGCTACTGATTCGCCACTATTGGTGGAAGGGCCGAAGAATTTAGCCACGGAGGGGATCAGAACAAGAGGAGTCCGTTGCACATCGCCTCCCGCCGCCGCGAAGATCGTGGCTGCGCTCCGCCTCCCGCCGCCGCGGAGCTCGTTGCTGCGCTCTGCCTCTTCACTAATTAAAAAATTAGAAGACGGAAATAGAGCAATCAGCAAATCCAAAAAAATTAGAAGCTAGTAATGGAGCTCCCCGTCCATCAACTAGAAGAATACATCAGCTAGCAGGAGCAATCAGCAAACACATAAGTGAAGAAACGAATCAGATATTGATTAGCAACCTGCAAGTCTGTAGCACATCGCTATCCCCATCGACGGACAGATCCTGTACTATCATCTTTGCACGAGGATGAGGACACCGCGTGTGACGCCCGCCTCCAGCGCCTCCCTGCCAGAGCGAGGTCCGGGGAGAGAAGCTGTGTGGCCGTGCGGGGAGAGAAGCTGTGCGGCCGTCCGGGGAGAGAAGCTATGCGGGACCGCTTCGCGGGAAGACGCAGTCGGAGCCGAGGGAGCCGGGGCAGCGCCAGGATCCAAGGCATCAGGGAGCCAGTGTGGTGGCGCTGGAATTCTGTATGCATGGCGGTGTGAGGCAGGTCAGGGGAGAGGGGAAAGAGAGGTGGCGCCAGAATCATGAACTGTGGTGGTGCTAGGATGCTCGACGGGCGGTGGTCTTTGCTAATAGCACGGTGGTAGGTGGGACTGTAGGAGGAAGAATACTGGAAAGTCAAAAGATCCAGTCGGCAAGAGCGGGTTATCACCTCACGGACAATATAACGTCGTTAGACACATGTCAATCTCTGGGTGCGTGCTCACCTACCCATCTGCTTACCAAGCTTCATCCGATAAGGTAAAATAGGAACAAAGAACCAAATAAACAAATGGTGCAGAGAAACAACAGAATATTTTTGGTCTTTTGTGTTTTAGGAAAGAAACAAAGCAAAACAAGAGAATGAAAACTAAAGAAACAATGTAAAAGCAAAGCGCGGAAATTGCCAAAACTTGACAAAGAAAGACAAGTATCTCGTCATTTTTTACTTAAAATCTTCTCGCTGCTCAACTCGGAAAGTGTTCAACCAATGAAAGTTAGATAACAACCGGAACATGCACAAAAATTGGCAGCTCAAAATAACGCTCTGGCTGTGCGTACGATTTTTTTCAGTATCAGCCTGCATCTGTTTTGGGACAGCACTTCCCCAAATATCATCTTCCTCATATTAGGAAACCACCTTAAGAAGCTAAACAAGTATACACAAGCCAGTAATTGTAATATGCAATGAATGAGTGATGACGGTACATCTCCAAGCTTAGGCTTTTGGCCTAAGTGGAGGTCAATCCCCATACCCTCATGAAGCATGCCTCCCTAAAGCGACGAAGAAGGATCCGCTCCCCGGTATGTGCTAGAAGACGCACCAGGATACGTGATGGTGTACCCATAGGGCTCGGCGTCCTCCGAGTCATGCTGCTGGTGGAAACCGTGTATTCACCTGCTCATCCACCTCCTCCTTAGAGCGCCGACCACGGCCTCCCTCGTGAACATCGAACAAATTCCGCATGCAAAGGGATTTCTCCCCTCCCCGTCAATAAACAACATTTTATAGACAATATTTTCTAAACTAGAGTCAGTTTTTGTGACAAATTGGTGACTTTTCATAGTAGCAACACGCCTTGCGTGAGTTAATTTTCATCAAGAGGATCAAGAGGAAGATCTAGATATGCCATAATACGTGAGGCAATAATTCCTCCATAGATAGGTCCCCTACTAGATAGGCAACGAGCAATAAGAGCACCAAGATGATAAGGTGTGCTACCAGTCAATGCAGCAACAAGAAAGCAAGATGATAACTAGAAATGTTGCTGGTGTTCTCCTACCAAAAATGCTAGTAGCAAGATAGTGTTTAAATATCTAATATGTGAAGTTGAATGTTTTCATTTGTCTACCTAATGGTACGCTATCATCATTGGTAACTGACAGAGCTCCGCTTAAAGCCTTGGGGCTTTCTCGATCTTCTTCACGACCTACAGGAGTAATATCCAATGCAACACAAAAATCCTTCAACTTCTGAAAATAGGCCCATCATAAATCCTGAATGTAACTGATGGTGTGAAGTGTGTGTTGTTGAACTTAAAGCTTTCAACAAAGATTTTAGTTATGTAGTATTGGCTCCTTTCATCTTCCATATAGGTAGATAAGCCCACATTAAGGCTGATGAGGAATAAGTAGTTACCACAACTCGCACATGCAAAGTCATAGCATGGAAAATGATGAAGCATTAAGAACTCCATTATCCTTCAACTTCAAATCTCTATATGAGCACATCCTCATTATAGATCGTTTCCAATTCGAGGGCTGCCCTTGAGGGCCTCCCGTGCTTGTCGTCTCTCTTTCGAACACTTCTCCAAAGTTGGTGGTTGTCCATTTTCCTTTTCTGAATTTTTTTCAACAATCATTATAAAATTTTGATTTCGAGACATATAATTGAGGAAAACTACTATATGTTAGAGTACTAAACATGCATCAAAACTCATTTCTACACCTTGAAAACATGCAAGCTCACTTAACATGTCACCTACAGCAGCAAATTTCTCAAGATATACTCAACCATTCAAAATTATGATTGGGACATCAAGGAGTCACATACCGGAGAGCAACTGTGCCAAATTCAGACAGAAATCTGGCTGAGCAAAGAGATCGAAGAATCCCGAGTTCTGAGCAAAAAACGCGAGTGAGAGAAAGTTAGTACGAGTTTAGAGAGAGTAGAACGGGAGGAAGAGATGACTTAGTGGGCAAGGAGGTCACCACGGTGGCACGCCTCTCCTTGGTCAAAGGGCTGCATGGGGGCTGGAAGCCCGGGTGCCCCATCAAGTCAGCCCCAGCACTCCCA